>CM031946.1:15189557-15439557 GCA_018749465.1 Paracanthobrama guichenoti
TACTCTTTTAAGTCCCTAACAGTTATCCTTGAAGGAATTCAGGTTAGGAATCAACCAAAGCCGTACAAGTGTTCATTCAGCACCTGGCACAATTTGACTTTTGTTCTCCCTCTCTCCCGATGTTGTGTTGATGTAGATTCGGCTGTACGCCAGGCCTGACGCCATCCAGAGCGGATCAGGGGACTACGCTCTGCACATCACCAAGAGACTCCTGCAGTTTTACCAGGATTACTTCAAAGTCAAATATTCCCTCCCTAAATTAGGTAAGACGGGCGGTGAAATACCTTCAGCTTTGTCTGGCTTCAGTGAAACGGGCAATAAATGTTCATCTCACGGGAAAGCGAGTGATTTTTCATTGTTCCATTTGTACTGCCAGCTGGTTCTTTGTGACTTCCCGTTTTGTGCTCGCGTGAAGAGGTGAAGGAGTGTCAACAGCAACTCGGTTCTTGCATTTATTGATCCCAGAAGCATTCTAGGCTGTTTGTGGTAGTGTTTGGTCTTGGGAATTAGAGCACACACACCATGATATGTGTGGTACTGTATGTAGTGTGGTTGTGGTGGACTGGCTCACATCAGACTGTCTCGCTCCATTGGGTTCCTGTCAGCTCTCTGTATTCATTTGAATATAGCCATCAATCTCTCTGGGCCTCTGTCTGTCACTCTCTTCCCCCGCCTGCTCACTTCCTCTCTAAATGTGTGTGTTTGTGCGTTTGCATGTAATATTAATCATGTTACTCTCCTAAATGCTCTCTGGGAAGCATTTGCTCTGTTTGCTAATAGGGTTAAGACCCTCTCAATATTCACACACAGACTACATCTCAATGATTTTCTTTCTGAATTTCTTTCCTTCTCATTTTCACCTTCTGGTAAATCCAGCTTAAGCTATTAGCTGTGTTTGGGAACATGGCAGTCGGTCCACTAGTTTGCAGCAGCTAATGACCATCCTAGACCAGCTAATGTTTTTAAAGCACAGCGACCAGCTTAAGATGGATATTTCAGCAGGGATTTCTAGGACTTTAAATCTGTAACTAAATCTACAATTGAATCTAAAATATTTTGTGGTAATGAGGAAAATGTAGCACTCTTGGTAATGTAAGCATGTGAAAAGAAGTGTGCTTAAAATTGGCAAATTATGAGCAAAACGGCTTCTTGAACAAAAAAAAAAATTAGGAGACTTGATTTTGTCCATCGGGAATTGACTGTATTGTTGGATCATTTTGGTTTGCTATTGCTTGCAAACCTGTAAGAATTTATTTCTTCTTTTGAACCCAAAATTAGATATTTTGAAGAATATGGGCACAAACAGTTGATGGGCACCAATGACTTCCATAGTATGAAAAAATATCTTCTTTCATGTTCAGCAGAAGACAGAAATTCATACAGGTTTCAAACAACTTGAGGTTAAGTAAATTAATTTTCATTTTTGGGTGAACTATCCCTTTAATATAAATGTAAGCTATGTTATATTTGTATTTATATGTATCAACAGGGCTGTCTATTCTTTTAAAGTATAGTATTTAAACGTATGCTAAGTGTTCTTTTCACAAGGGTTAGCATATGGTACACTGGCTCAATAGTCTCTGGTTTTAAACTTCATGCAGCTGTAAGTTCTGTGCAGGATACGAGATAATCAATAACTTATAAACTAAGCTTTTTCATGTGACCTACAGTATCAGAACAGGATTGGCATCTTTTAAATCCTCTCAACATCCCTCGTGCCACTAATGAGTGTTTTTCATTACTTCTGCTCTATTGATTGACATCCTGCGGGATCGTTCCACTGAATCTTTTCAAACATGTTGAACCTGAGGCTGGAGATTTTCATGACCTTCATTTTGTCACCTTCTAAAAAGATGGACACGTCTGGCTGTTCAAATGTCACGTCAAGGACGCTGCTTGTGCAAAGAAACAGTTTGTTTTCAGCTCAGTTGGTGACCTTAAGATACTTTTGACATGTACGGGTTAATGTTGCTTGTCACTGCTAAACTGAGGGGTGAGATGGTTTCAGTGTGGAAGTGCGGCTTCATTTGAGAAATGATGTGGACGTAATTAATGCGTCCGTTACATAAAGACACCATCTGTGTGTAGAGTGTTGGAGCAGTTGCAGCCCCTCTGGTCTCAAAACAGGGACATTCTGTCTTTCTGCTCATGCAAACGAGAAAAATACAGAGAAATTAAATCAGAGCATACAGGTTAAGGACGGCACGCCAGGAGCAGATCACATCTCAAGTCCTTGAAGCACCGCACACAGATGTGTTTTAAAAGCTTGTTACAGCAGTTGAAAGCATTTCCTAACACTACATTTCTTGAGAGATTTTAGGCCATTTGTTTTGTTCCTTCTTTGACTTAAAGACATTTCTTTGTATCTGCGGCTCTTGGCATGTGATTCGTCGCTAATGGCATAGCGATTTCTTTCAGAAGAAACGGCGGGACAAACCGCAACACGACCCATTCATTAAAGTGGCCGATTGTTCACCCGCCGAATCTGCAGCAGAGTCCAATTAGAGCAACTTAATCAGAGCCGCCATTTACTGTGACTGGCAAATGAGAGACAAAGAGCCACCACACACTTTCTCTCTTTCTCTGTTCCTCTCTTTCATTCATTCTCTCTCAAATAGCGTAAAAAAAATGAATGACAGGAAAGGGTTTTAAAGAATGATGCAAACCAGAGGAGAAAATAGGCTTTGTTGTCGGGTAGCAGTTAATACCTTCATATCATGATCAGTAATCGGTTTCATGCCTTTGACGCAAAGCTTCCCGAAGCTTCATCATCAGTGAAGAGTCACATGCAGAATGATAATAAGATGAAGAATCAGAGCGGAGTGTGTTTGCATCCACGACACCCTTCATCCATTTAGCTTTCATTACATCAACAAGTGTCTTCAGCTGCAAGAATCAAACTGTCTGATGCTTTTGGGAGTAGTTGTGAGGACGCTCTTTAGGTCCCAATGAACGGAGAAATAAATAAATCTGTCATAAGTCAGCATTTGCAGGTGCTTTCATTTAGACATTTCACCCCTGCAAATGTGTGTGCTGCAAAACACATTTGATGGCTAATTCTCAGATTACATCTAAATCTAGAGAAAACAATAGCTACCCGGTGCTCAAACATTGTGTCAATTTGTACATCAAATGAGATGCTGCTCAAAGTGAGATGATAAAATGGACTCTTCAAATGGTGGCTGAAAATAAAGTCCTTTGAGTGAGCAATTAGCAATTAGCAATAGGGAACTGAAGAAATTTGGATTCTTAGAACACTAGCCATTTGCTAATTGTACACTGCAAAGAACACATAGTAATGATAAAAGTTTAAAATGTAGCATGATACAAGTGTGCCATTCAGTTAAATAAAAATATTTAAATATAAAATGAAAATAATTTTATATGAAAATATAAAATATTATTTATAAATGATATCTGATTTGTTTTTATTAATATACTATAGATATATATATATATATATATATATATACACTCACCTAAAGGATTATTAGGAACACCATACTAATACTGTGTTTGACCCCCTTTCGCCTTCAGAACTGCCTTAATTCTACGTGGCACTGATTCAACAAGGTGCTGAAAGCATTCTTTAGAAATGTTGGCCCATACTGATAGGATAGCATCTTGCAGTTGATGGAGATTTGTGGGATGCACATCCAGGGCACGAAGCTCCCGTTCCACCACATCCCAAAGATGCTCTATTGGGTTGAGATCTGGTGACTGTGGGGGCCATTTTAGTACAGTGAACTCATTGTCATGTTCAAGAAATCAATTTGAAATGATTCAAGCTTTGTGACATGGTGCATTATCCTGCTGGAAGTAGCCATCAGAGAATGGGTACATGGTGGTCATAAAGGGATGGACATGGTCAGAAACAATGCTCAGGTAGGCCGTGGCATTTAAAGCGATGCCCAATTGGCACTAAGGGGCCTAAAGTGTGCCAAGAAAACATCCCCACACCATTACACCACCACCACCAGCCTGCACAGTGGTAACAAGGCATGATGGATCCATGTTCTCATTCTGTTTACGCCAAATTCTGACTCTACCATCTGAATGTCTCAACAGAAATCGAGACTCATCAGACCAGGCAACATTTTTCCAGTCTTCAACTGTCCAATTTTGGTGAGCTTGTGCAAATTGTAGCCTCTTTTTCCTATTTGTAGTGGAGATGAGTGGTACCCGGTGGGGTCTTCTGCTGTTGTAGCCCATCCGCCTCAAGGTTGTGCGTGTTGTGGCTTCACAAATGCTTTGCTGCATACCTCGGTTGTAACGAGTGGTTATTTCAGTCAAAGTTGCTCTTCTATCAGCTTGAATCAGTCGGCCCATTCTCCTCTGACCTCTAGCATCAACAAGGCATTTTCGCCCACAGGACTGCCGCATACTGGATGTTTTTCCCTTTTCACACCATTCTTTGTAAACCCTAGAAATGGTTGTGCGTGAAAATCCCAGTAACTGAGCAGATTGTGAAATACTCAGACCGGCCCGTCTGGCACCAACAACCATGCCACGCTCAAAATTGCTTAAATCACCTTTCTTTCCCATTCTGACATTCAGTTTGGAGTTCAGGAGATTGTCTTGACCAGGACCACACCCCTAAATGCATTGAAGCAACTGCCATGTGATTGGTTGATTAGATAATTGCATTACTGAGAAATTGAACAGGTGTTCCTAATAATCCTTTAGGTGAGTGTATATATATATATATAAACAAAAGTATTTATATGAATATTATATATTATATATTAATATATTATAATAGGTATACTTTATTTAAACTATTTAATTATGCATTGTAATTTATATTTTAATATAATTCTATTATTATTGTATTAATAATATCAATCAAAAAAGAGCGAATATGAGCAAATAAGAGAATAAGAGTTCTGCTTCATTCAGCACACTGGAAATTTGCTGATGGTCTAGATATTTCATTCCGAAAAAGTGCACACTATATTCTGTTTACAGCAGAAATAATAAGACAAATATGATATGCCATTTAGAACACATCCTTGGTGTTAAATTTCAACTTGACAGCTGGTCTGTTTGAGTCTACAGTCGATATCAAAAGTTGAAGACCATAATGAAGCACATCATCTGTTTGTCAGAATAAAGAGACAGTGTGAGCGCTTGAAGTAGCATTTAGCGCATCCTTTGAGAGGGACGTGATCTTTCTTAGATATTGATCTACAGTAAGTGCTTCTCAGAGAGAGATCAATGATCTATCAAAAAGAGGGCTCTTCTTAAGTCTGACAGCAGCATCTGAGTGACAGATACGGATGAATGCAAAAGGAAAACGAATGCGTGACAAATGTGGACGGGTTCATCTTCCTTTGCTGTTAAAGCTGCAGAAGGATCAGCAGTACGTGTGTGTGTGTGAGATAAGATGGACACTGGGAAGAGATCCAGTACATCGCCAACTAATCAGACCAATCAAATCCCAGTGTCATTCATTGGCGGTTATTCCTTTTGAACTTCCTGCATGTCGATCCAGGAACAAGTTCCTCTTGGCTGAATTATGTAAAGCGTCAGTTCTCAGAGATCAGATCCAGCTCAGAATCACACATGTGACCTTCAGATTTATTTGAACCCACTACATGATGGGAATGATGACATTTATCACAGTCATCTTTGGGGAACCCATACTTTATGAGATTACAGTGAGAAGAGGGTAATTTCCTCAGTCTTGGAAGATCAGTGACAGTGCCAGAGCTGGTGAGATCAAACTATATGAATTAATCTGAGAGAATGAGACATGAAAGACTGACAGCAGGACGTCTGAGGACATCTGATGCACTTTCAGAGGCCGCATATACTATGTTTTCTGAGGTGAGTGATTGATTTTGAGGAGGATGAGAATGTTTTTGATTTCCTTGTTTTGAGTCAATTTTGAGTCAATTTTACTCAATTTTGCAGTTCATGTCCTCTGGAAGGACATCTTTCACGGCACTGTTCCGGCTCTATTCTAACCGTCATTATTATTTATTATCAATACAACTGTGACAGTCATTTTTCTTTCAGTTTGCTTCGTCTCGCTCTTTTATTTCTTCCAGTCTCTTTCCTCCCCCAGTCCTGGCACACAAAATCTACTCATCATCCCTCAATACTTCTTCAAAAATTGAAGCATAAGCTGCACTTTTAAATGTTTTAAATTCTATTTTTGTGTGTGTGTGTGTGTGTGTGGATTGCTATCTCTCTGTGTGAATGCTCTGGGCCGGGCCCTTAATACATAAAATCCCAAGGATAATGGTAATCTCTTCTAGAATTCATTAAAGCTAATCATCAAGGTCGGACGAGGGCCGTTTTGAAAGCACCTCACCATCGATGTGAAAGTGACGGTCATAAAACTGAAGGGTATTTCACTAGAGATGAAAAATGAGGCACATTATAAAAGAATCACAAAGCCGCTGTATGTCTGATGAATGTTAACAGAGTGACGCTCTCCATCCCTCAACTTTTACTGAGGAACAACTTATAGAGCGTTTCTCAAACCTGACTTTTGACCCTTCAAGTTCTTCTACACTGTTTACTAGTATTTTCAAGAAAAGGAGGTTCAAATTCATTCATTTTAACAGCATTTCCATTATTTTAAAATGTGCCATTATGATTGATGAGCTCATTTTCTTCATAGATCGTTCCTTATTAGAGTATAAAATCATAATCCTCATCACAAGAAACAGAAATCTCCATTTTTTCGATTCGTCTGGTATAATATTAAAAATCCAACCATTATTAACTCCCTTTTCCTCACATTTTAATGAATAACTTCCCAGCACTGACTGAGACCTTTATGTGTTTTCCATTACCAGCCGCTCAAAGCGAAAGCTCATTCACAATGCACTAATAAGATAAGAGTGTGACGGGGTCTGCTTTATGTTGCTGTTTATCATAGAAACGTTTTAGATCACACAATGTCACATGATCAAAGGAGACGGCTTGACACTGCTGCTGTCATAAATCACATGAGCTGTCACATTCATTTTTGGATGGTGCTAATAAACATACAGGTGTCTGCAGCTTCTCTATTAATATTACATGAGCTTTGCTTTGCATTTTAATACGAGCTAGAAGCCTTCATCGTCTACATATAACAGCGAGAGCAGTTGTTATCCAAAAATACAAGAGTGAAAATGTGTCATTAAATCTGTTCCAAAGATTGGTGAGAAGCTGCTACATTCACAGACATCATAGGCATGATCCTGAATTATGTATTTGATTTAATAATAATTATACATTTATTTAATAATATTTGTGTTTTTATTTTACATTATTTTATATATTTTATGAACATTATTTTCTTTTTTTTTGAATGGTCAGAATTTGATGTACCTTTCACAAAATACAGAATCCTAAAACACGCGACAGGCCCTCTTACAGTTTTCTTAATATTTTGAATTAACTTAAATGTATTTTTATATTTTCCATTTTCATTTTAATTTCAGATAGAGTTTTATATTAATTTAGCTGTGTTTAGTATTTTTTTTATGTTTTAGTCATTTCATTAAAGCTGCAGTCTGTAAGTTTTGCCTCTTTATTGCCATCTATTTTTGAAACCTGCAATTGCAGGAGCATTCATTCACCGCACTGGTGTAGATACTGTACTTTGGAATCACAGATTTTATGTCTTGGAGTATGACCAAAATAAGAATTTTCACCGGAAAATGTCATCTGAACAAGTAAGTAACATGTTTGCCACTTTTGTTCTGAACAACTGAGGAAAAAAAGCATTACTATAAATCACGCTACCAATGGTGATTGAATCAAAATGATCACTTAGGTCATATCACATCAAGCCATGCAAATTATTATTATTGTTTTACATTATTCTCAAATTGTTAATGTTAACAACATTAGCATTGCGTGACTATGTGTATTTAGTGTGTATTAGCGTTACCTGTAGATTTCAATTTCTGTACAGTCCAATATTTTGCTTTTGGCTACAGGTGAATCTCCAGTTGTGACTGATGATCGTCATTTGGACCTTTCTGGATTACAATTCGGCATCAAAATGATACATGTAATTATTATAGCTGCTGTGTTGAAAAGGCTATAAATGATCCGCCACCTGCAGCATCCTCACATGTGATAGCCTACTAGACTCCTTCTTTATGTATACAGACGCGACGTAATGACGCAAAGATGAATGGAGCTCGAATTTCCTGCGGTACCACTCAAATTATAACACATACTACCAGTACCACTCAAATTATAACACATTATTACAACTGTTGTGAATCGGGCTAAGGTAAGGAGATGAACACTGGCTATTCTCGATACATTTTAAAAGTTACGGACCACAGCTTTAAGTCAAACTAAATGAAATGTTGCTTTGGGTACTAGCTGGAATAAAATAAGCTTGAATTGTTTTTTGTTGCATTTTATTTAAGTTAATGTTTATTTCAAGAAACTTGAACATTAAACTTTTTTTTATGGTTTTAGTTTTAGTTTCTATAATAACCCTGCTCAGTGACCATATCAAGAGAAATATTGACTGTGAATATACTTACTAATCTAATTTGTGCATAATGTCCTTGTATATTGAATTAATTAATTAATTGATTAATTGTCTCCCGTGTGGTTCTCGTGAATACAGTGCAGTGTGAAGAGTGATCCAAACGTTTCCACAACGTTGCAATATGCTGTCCCTTTTCTCACTTGTCATTTCCTGCGCTGAGTTCTTCAGTCTTTATTTTCTGCTTTCAGAGCTCTAGCACCAGCAGTGCGGCTGAAACACACTGACCTTTAGTGCGTTTAATCACAGCTGTGTCTGTGTGTGTGTGTGTATGTTCGGCCCGGTCGAGGCATGATGAAAGCTGGAGCCGTGTTTTGCTCTTTCTGCTTTTTTTTGGAGGCCGAAGGCGATGTCACGGACCTTGTGTCTCTTCATCTATCAGCCGGTTTCTGAAATCTGCAGCCTCTGGTCTTTATCGATCCTGCTCATCATTTTTGTTCGCTTCCTGCTGAGACTGGAGCAGAGATGGAGATTCAGAACAGCAAGGAGGAACTCTGCTGTTTCCTTTAAAAAAGATTAAAAAGGACGTTTGCTGATGGTTGAAATATCCAGACATCAGGATATACTGAACACATACATCTGTGATGTTTCTGGCAGCTTGTGATGTCTGTTGAGTTTGGTATCCAGTGTAATCTTTTCCCCAGTGTGAGCGTCTTTCCCATAATCCCTATCTATGATTAGGGCTGATATATTCTGGCTGTGCTACAGGTGTGTTGTAGATGCTCATCACTTGCTGTCTGAATCAAATTTACTGATCTTCACCTTCAAGATCAAGTCCTTCTTACCCTCCTGAACAGGACATAAACCAGCTAGTTCAGAATGACTTGTGCTGGTTAGTGCTGGTCAGGTGCTGTCCATAATGTTCATCCGCAAAACTGGTAAATGTCATGCTTTGGTTGCAACAAAAAATCAGGATTTAATTGATTTAAACTCAAACGCAAAGAAAAGAAAATACTCGGTATGACATTAAACACTGGAACAGAACAGCCACCCGTTTCAGGCATCACTGTACATGGTACCAACACAGAAATTTCACTGGAGAAACTTAGCTGTATTGACTGCACACTAAAGAGCAAACACCCTATTGAGTGTGTTAATTATTTTGACCTCACGTTAATCGAGTGTCACGCTGTCAGGGCTCACGGATCTGCCGTCTCTCCAGACTTCTGCCACTAGAATCAGTTTTATATTGTGTATGTGGTGGTCAATGTGTTTGGAGTTTCACTCACTTTTGTGTGTGATTGCAGAATCCCGTCTTCATTCCTATTACAGGTTTAATTCAGCCTCAGTTTGTGCCGTAGATCAGAGTCATTTGTCTGAGAAAGTAACGCTGTCATTGGTTCAGTCAGAGCTGCACTGGAGACTCATTCATCACCTGCCGGACAGCTGGCGCCTCGTGCTGATTGGACATTTAGGATCAACTGTAAGAGAAAGAGAGAAAAAATATATATAAAATACAGAGAGCTGTGCCTTTAAAAATCCTTCATTTATCCACACATCTACCCATCATAGGAAGCTGTAGTTTAATGGCCATCTGTCTGTTTGTGCTGATATATGAAGTAAATGGAAATGATGGAAGATGATGGTATTTAAGTATTTATGGTCTCTTTAAATGGTTTTAAGGATAAAGCCCTCAGACGGACGGTGACACTGCTGAAGAGGGATTTGAGGAGCTCAGTGAGCAGAGCAAAGTGAAAAACTCAAGAATCCATCCTCTCAAAAATAGCAGAAGGCGTCTGATTTCATAATGCGGATTAGATCTGGACAAACTGGCTCTCGGAGGACTGTTCAATAAAGTGTGATGTAATCCTATAATTGGATTGATTATGACAGAGAGGCCAAATGACATGCCGGCCGTCACACTGTAGGAGCACACGCAAACACAACACAGACAAATACATGTGGCTGTTCTCACAATGTCACCAAACGAAATGACTATTTTAGATGAACCTAGTGCTTCAATTTGTTGAATCTGACATTCAACATGACTTTGTTAGAAAAGATTCAATTTAATCACTATAAAAATGCCATGTGGTGTAACCATCAATAAGTAATAATATATCTTTTCATTGTTTTTTTTTTTTTTTATTGAGAAGTTAAAAACATGCTTAACATAAGAGATGTTTAAGTCATTTTATGTATGAATTGCAGTTTTTTTTTTAAATGTAATTTACCCAGCAACAGTTTCAAGTAATGCACCAATGAGATGTTTTACTGAAGTTCTCCACCCTTTGAGCAATAATTCACTCTGTTGTCTAAGATTTTTCTCCTCTTCACACAACACGTGTCGTCTTTTGCTGATATCAGCTGAAACTGACTGACAGGTGGGACGTGTCCTGAAATGTTCCAGCGTTTCAGCCGTGTTGATATGAGGTTGATGTGTCTGTAATGTTCGGTGCTTTAGAGATGAACCACATCAGCAACCGCTTTTAATTGGTCTGGGATTGAGAGTCATTTTCACACCCTCTGTTCATTGTCTAAAGTGTTTCCTTGATATCTGAGGTGGGTTGGAGTCTCATTTTATCTGCATTGAAGTTACTGATTTCAATCACATCTCATTTACTGCAAATATGCCATGAAATGAGAGTTTGAGCAATAGCATAATCAGCTCTTCTGTCTCGTCTGGGCTGGTTTTATTTGCTCACTGATTAAAACTTCATGAGAGCTCACATTCTTCAAACAAGCAGTTTTTAGGTGAACATTTTCAGGGTTTAGTGATGTTTTTTTCTGTACAAAGCACTTTTATGTTTAAACAAAGTTCCTCTCCGCAGAGTTTGTTCCTTAGGCTTGCTCCTCAGGGTGTGTTGGTCGATTCTTTTATAAAATCAAGTTTTATCGCATTACAGGGTTCTTACTACAGTCGCCTCACTGTATGTGTAAGTCGCCTCCAGTTTTATTGATCTTACACTTTCTGCTTTAGTAGTGTTTATGAGTGTATTCATGTGCATTAGTTGAATATCCAGTATTTTTAGACTGAACGTTGAGTCTGGTTTATTGTGAGGGATCGCTTGATTAGATGCTGGCTTATGCTGAACGTGTTATTTTATTTAGTCTGTAAAGGGTGTCATGATTAATGCTTTTGTGCTGGTTTAGATCTGGGATGTGCGAGGCTGGAGTTCCCTGGTGAAATTGTACTTAATTGTATTAAATGTGCATTTGTAGTGTACTTCAAATCTTAAAAGTATTTTTGGTTACACTTTTAAGGTGTTTGTGTTACTGAGAAATAATAATTAACTACATGTACTTACTATAAAAATGAGGTTAGGATTTGGTTTAGGGTTAGTTACATGTAATTGTTATTATTACTAAAGGTGTAACAATATTCAAACTGAACCGGAAAAATGCGATATACCACCCATGGCACGTACTGCAGTACTCTCATGGTGTACCAAACGCCCCCGTTCCCTGCTAAGAAAAAATTTATTTTACTTTCATTTTCCATCTGTTGAAAATGACAAATAAATGCATACCCTGAGAGCACTTCACAAGTACTCAATATCAATTGGGTGAATGTAGTTTTTGTTACGTCCCTATTAGTCTAGGGGTATCCAAAGGGACATAAACAAACTAGAAAGGAATCAGCTAGACCAGCCGTGTAAGAAAACTAACCAAAAGGGGGATTTAAGCAGACCAACAACAGAGCTTGAAACATAAGTAGTAAAGCTTTACTGAAAGATTATATGTATTTACATATGTACAAAGGGAAAATCAAAAAGGTGAAAAGGGAACGAGAGTGTTGCCAACAAAAAGAAACAAATAAAACAAAACAACCCAATTAACTACAATACAGAGAAAACTGTCTGAAAACAAAGCCTAAACAAAACCTAACTACTCTACTTACAACCAAAACTTACAAGGGGTGGCAAACACTCCTTACCTGGTGTAAATAGACAGAACCATAAACTACATGTGCACTATGTATAGGGCCCATAACCTGTTCCCAATTCAAAAACAAAGACATTCAAAAACGAAAAACAAAAAAACAAGGCCCAAAGGCCTTACAAAATTAACCAGGGCAAAAAGACATCAAAATAACAAAAGAAACAATGACAAACAGAAAAGCTCTACAATACAATAACAAGCTGTACAAAGCAAGAAGCAGCCCCCTCATAAAACCGCCATCTTGAGTTTTACAGGCTTTGCAGATCTCAGGGCGCGGTATACGATTGGCTGATCCTACAGGACAGGCAGCAATTGGCTGGAACGCATGCAGGTGGATGAACCAATGGGAGGGCAAGTTTCTGAAACAGAGAACACACACACACAAAAACACACAGGACCTAAAGGACGTAACAGTTTTACACTGTTTATTGTACAAGTAAGTTAATCACCATTCTAAACTAATGTGTTGATACACTATAGCACATGAACACACATACAGACAGTCTCTTCTAGTGCTTGAACTGACAAAAAATTAATAATTTTTGAATGAATATCTTGAATGAACGATTCAATCACAAAGTATTTTATTAACAGTCACTTGCCGCCACCTACTGTTGATAACAATGTAATCGAAACAATCTTTATTTGAAGCATCAAGTTACTTTCAAAAGGTGATTTTGATCACTACCATATTCATCTGTGTTTATAGCCAAACTTTTATCCCAGTACTTCTGTGATCTAGCCTAGAAATCTAGACGCACCCTAGCAGCAGCAAATCTAATTTGCCGCGAGTGTAGTCTAGCAGCTCTCGGTAGACCTCGAAGCTGGAAAAACCAAACTCTGGTCAGGCCAATCACATCGTGTATAGAGTCGGTGGGCGGGCTTAACATAATGACGGCAGAGTTGCAGAGGTTCCGCGTGCTACTTAAAAACAAAGAAGCTGGCGAAAAGCGGTCTTTCGAATTGGCTTGTTAAACTTTTCTTTGAGAAAAGAACAAAGAACGGTACTGAAGTCATTCTTAAGAAAGTAAGATGTGTTTGGAGTTTTGCCGACCGGATACGGTGAAAGTTTAATCTATCAACTAGCTCGGCTTCACCTTCTTCGTTGCTCTGGTTGGTTGTAGCGCTATCCTATTGCGTGCAGAGGGAATTTGAAAGACAAATGTTTATCCCGCCCCTCGGATTGAGCCCTGCCAATGGTGAGTTCCCAGACCCAACATCTTGATGTGGGTCTGGCTTGTCAGGCTATCTGTGATCATTAGAATATTTGTAACATGGAAATAATGATACTGTGTGGTTGAAAAGACTGTGAAGCTGTTTCATACCTGTTCTCTCTGGGTCAGTGACAGCGCAAACACAAATTTGAATGCCCTGGTATGATTTTGTGTTTAAGAATAAGATAGTGTGGGTGTCTGAGTCGAGATCGCAATTAACGATTTGCTTCATACATTCAGTTTAACAGCATTAAAGAGGCCAAATGTTATCATTCAACTGAACTGTGTATATGCATTTTAAACAGATCATGTTCTTCGTCCCTGAATGAGTGCGGTTTTATAGCATATACAATTCAACAGCTCGGGGCTATGTTTCCCTAAAGCATTGTAAGCCTAAGTAGATCGTAGAGACCACTGGTGGCAATTGTGGCAAACTTAGGCTGACGATGCTTTTGGGAAACGCAGCCCAGGTAATATTAATAGTATGATTAGTTACGATTTAAAATCAGTCAGAGCTAGAAATGTATATTCATTCATATTTACAGGTAAAGCTTCATATTACAGGTAGAATACTTTCTTTGACCCCCCTCAGCATCTTATTTTGATGTCCTTCAGGGGGTATCAAGCCTTCTTTGGGGGGGATCAAGCATTCTTTAGGGGGGTCTGTATCTGACTTAGAACGAGCACAAATCTGTAAGAAATGTAATGACCCATAGACAAAATAACTGATGAAAGAGAGCTGTTATGTCAGAGCAATAGCACTGTGGGTATGGAATCCCAAAGCTGCCAAAATTATACATATGCTGCAGCACTGCACAAGGAGTCCCGCTTCAAGGTCAGGGCTTTCACAAGTCAACATCAAAGTTTGTTTACAAACTTTAGCCTCTAGTTTCTGGCTCTGCATTTATTTATTTCATTTTAGTTTACTCAGGTAAACTGACTGCACTAAAGAGAAACGTGAAGCCACTGTATAAAGTTAATAAAGATAGTTAAAAGTTAAATTACTATTGTTATTAAGTTAAAAGTGAATCTAGTGTTCTTTAGCATTGCTGGTGCCATGTCATGAACCCTGCCCCCATAGCAAACAGAACCGACCTGTGACTCCAAAACCGTGATATGAACCGAACCGTGGCATTGGTGTATCGTTACACCCCTAGTAATTATGCACAGTTTATAGCTATTACTACAGTAACTGCATGTAACAATATAAAGTTATGAAACTTAATTTTGCCCTTAGCCAAATCAGTTTGCTCTGGAACAAGTAATAGATTAATAAGACCAAAGATTGCCCATTTGATATACCCCAAATTAACCCCAAAACTCATGTTTAACCACTATCTACATTAAAGCCAGAGGCAAATTCCCGGAGGACCGGCTGAGATAAAGCTGTTCCCAGCGGGTACTTCAGCACTGAACGGCCTGGAGCTCACGTCTCCAAAAACGCCTGAACATATTTTTTTCAACAGGCGCTATGGTTATATATAAGTCGCATATTTGAGGTCTAAATAACTATATTCTCGTTTAAAATACTGACACAACAACAGTAGCACTTGTAAAATTATGGCTTTTGCTCATCCGCCATGACACTGCAAGCAGAGCTATATAAATGGTGAAACGGCTCCCGTGCTGATACTGTTAGAATATCGCATGGCTGGAAAAGGCTCTCAGCCAATCAGTTTCGAGAACCAGAATGAACTTTTGCATAAATATATACAGTGGATTTCAGTGAAAAAATAAATGACCCGTAATCCACAGTTGCTGCTGTACCATCTACTAGTATTTAAGACAGTCTTAACATAGTGGTCATGTTTATACAACTGGCCCCTGGCCAGAAGTCGTGTCCTTCCCATCACCCATGTCCATGTGTGTGTTTTGTGGGAACATTTCCCTGGACACAGAACGCTACGTGCATGTGTAATTAAGAGCGTTTATTTTGTGTGTGTACACGTGTATGCTTGTGTTTATGCATCGTGTGTTTGTGTGTGTGTGCATATGAGCAGAATCAATGAGGTATATTCCCAGCGTCAGTCAGTTTGGCATCATCTGTTGCCGTGTGGTGATGTAACAGCGTATAGGGAGACGTGGACCGCCATCGGGAGAAAGAGGGAGAGAGAGACAACAGTGTAGGATGATGAACGACGGAGGGGAAAAGAGTAGATGCTGAAAAAGCTCGAGTGGATGGGGTGAAAAAGCTCTGCTCCGGTGAGCAAGAAAGACTGTCTTTATGGTTTTAATTGTCTCAACCCTAAGAGGGCAAACGGCCGGCCTTGACCAATCACAATTCTCTATCAGCCAGTGGCTGCGGCCTGCGGCTAAATCTATAACACGCTGCTATAAAAAGCACATCACACACACACACTGAAGCACACAGAAAGCAACGCTGACCAACATCATCCTCCCAAAGACTGATAAGACAAGCTTCAGCAAACTGTACTGTTCAAAGTCTAACTGTTTCGGCTAAAATTAATATTTGATTTGAATGAGATGCTTTGAAGTGTGAACAAGCACCTGACATTAAGATTTGAATTCATGTTCTAATTGGCAGTGTGGTTGGACTGAATTAGCCAATCAGCAAACAGCATGGGTGATTTTTTTTTTTTAGCACTCGATATAGAGCTGTATATATAATGATATTTGCTGAATTGAATGCTGCAGTTTTAGGTCTGCAAAAGTTAACATTATAAAATACAACAGTGGTTCCCAACCACGTTCCTGGAGGCCCACCAACAGTGCACATTTTGCATTTCTTCTTTATCTGACACGACCCACATCAGATTTTGGAGTCACTACTAATGAGCTGATGACTTGAATCAGGTGTGTCTGATTGAGGAGACAAAATGTTGGGTGTGATATATATTGTGATTGAGACAATATATATATTTTTATTTGGAATTTTCATTTTGCTTTGGAATAATACCTAATGTAAAACGTGCACTAATATTAATACATCTGAATTAATTTGGATCCATTCTAAGTAACTTAATAATGGGTAGAACTTAATATAATGTAAATATTTAAATATCATATTTATTGTAGTATTTATACATTAAACATTAATTAAATATTATTTAATTTAGGAAACAACATGTTTTCTTACATCATACCCAATATTTGTTTTCAAACATTATTATTTTTTTTTATTATTATTATTTTTTTATTATTCACCATTCAGTTAATGGCTGCTGAATATTACACTTTAAAATAGAAAGTTAAAATTGGAATAATATTAAAAAATTTTGATCAAATAAATTGCAAGCATAAGTGCTTAGGTGATATTTGATCAAAAGTTTTTTTTATCAAAACCACCTGCTTATTGCACTTATTCATATACTGTAGACAGTATGAAATTCAGAGCCGATAACGGTGAAGATCACTTAAAAGACGGATCACGTCACACCAGCACAGCACATTAAACTCTTAACAGGCTATGAATAATTAGTCCTTTAGCTTGTGTTTTGTGATTTATACACCAAACAGCTCATTGATTTCACTCATCAAGAAACAATCACGGCCAATCTGAGCGTAAAATGAAGAATCTGAAGTTAATAATGGACATAAACTCAATCCAAAACTCCCTTAACATGAAGTCAATTACTATATGCGTCACAATATCACTGACACTACTAGCAGAGATCTGAGACTTTAAAACCTGTTAACCTCAATTTAATCTGCAGAAAAATGTAAAGACCTTAAGGGTCATATTTGTTGAAAGCACTGCAGCAAATAATTGAATTGCTCAGGAAGTTGAAGCAAATAACCAGGCTGGTTAGATTCGAGAGTAATTATATTAATCATTTCATGTGTCGTGTGTTATTAGAACAAGCGTCCTGCTGGAAGTCAAAATAAACTGCTGTGCTGCTGTACAGAAATTATTTCACAAGTTGTGAGCTCAAAAATACCTCAGAAACTGTGATAAATATAGACATGACTGAACACTTAGGCAGATCAAATCACAAGCTGAGCTGAACATTTTGGTTGAAAGTGTGTGTGCATGGAAAATATCATTTAAAAATGTGTTACTAAAAAAAAAAGGCTTCTTTTCTAAAAAAAACTCTGAAAAAGAACACTATTTTCAAATAAAGTGTGGTGAAATGTCTTATAAGTCAATTTAGTTTCTCTCTTTCTTCCAAATGTGAAATTGTATAATAACATTATTCAGTCTAATGAATTAGAAATTGAGTATAAATCAATATTTGGCTTCGGTTCTATGAACACAAACACGTTTACACACAGAACAATAATGAAGTGAACAATAATAGACTCTGAACTGGTTTCCCAATTTCTTTTTCTATCATTGTCAATTCAGTTTTGTCTGGAGTTCAAGTGAAGTGAAATGGTAAGCCCTGCACAGAATTTGTCCTGGGAGTAGTGACACACACACAGTGCAAACCGCGGACGCATGCACGCGCACGCACACACGCGCGGAGCAGTGGGCAGCCAGTTTGATGTGATGCCCAGGAAGCAATTGGGGGTTAGGTGCCTTGCTCAAGGGCACCTCAGTCGCTTTCTGCCGGTATTGAGAAATGAACCTGCGACCTTCGGGTTACAAGTCTGACTCTCTAACCATTAGGCAACGACTGCCCTGATAAATCTCAGATTTAAAACCGGCTCCAATCTCAAACACTCACAGACTGCATCATTTCATATAAAGATCATCATTAAGATATGAGATCAACAGAGATTGTCTTCTCTCAGATTAGCCCAAATAACACTTGACCTCTGCAGTTCTTGTCTCAAGCAATGAATTCACACGTGGCGTTGTGGTCGTTCCCCTTGAGGGTCTTTTGTTTTGACTGTAATGAACTATTTCATACCTGCTTAGCTTGACTATTGCCTTGGGCTACAAATATTCCTATTAGCATCCTCTCTGAGATCATATTAAGTGTGCTTTATAATTCTCTCTAACAGGGCTATATATCTGTCTCGCCCTCTTTTCTCTCGGTCTCTCATAAATTGACACTCAGAGCGCTGTGACATTCTTCTGGGAGTTAATTGCTAGTGTTGTGTTAATTCTGTCTCAGTTTCTCTGTGTCTGTGTCCTCACTGACCTTTTTTCTCAAAACTAAATCTTGACATGTCATTTAGAAGATGTCAGATTTGCACGTCGATCTGCCAATCAGATCGCAGAGTAAATGACCCGAATGTAGCTGGAATCCAGCAATAATCAAATGGCAAACTCCATTGTCTTGCTATGGCTAATTTCAGAGCTAGCATTTTATGTATCCTAAACATACACGCATAATATTTTCACACTTTTGATTAGAACACAGTTTGATTGGAAAAGACACACAAGAAAGGTATTCTGCTCACAAGTGATATTTATTATTTTTTTATATTATATAATAATATAAAGTGATATTATTACTCACAAGTGATATTTATATTTTCTTCACACATCTCATATTTCATCTCAAGTTCTTCATTGACATTGTTGTCTCCCTTGCTAAAGGAAGTACAACGTTATTATGGAAATGACACCACAACTGTCATCAAGGACAGTCATCATTATATATATATATATATATATATATATATATATATATATATATATATATATATATATATATATATATATATATATATATAAATTGTCTAAATAATAATGATATATAATTGTCTAAATCAGTGGTTCTCAACCTTTTTTCAGTGATGTACCCCCTGTGAAATATTTTTTCAGCCAAGTACCCCCTAACCAGCGCAAAGCATTTTTGATTGAAAAAGACTTAAAACAGAGCACTGTGCCATCAGTGTCTGATTTATTAAACTTTGGAACAGATGAACACATACAAAATTGAAACATTTAATAAAAATTTTTTAAAAACTATTTCGAACATTTTAAATGATAATAATCCAGATGGCAGCAGCGTGAAATGAGGGTTTGCAGGGTGATTAGAGTCCTTGATGATTTTAGTAGCTCTACCTTTGCAGCGTTTGGTGTAGACGTCCTGCAGAGACGGGAGAGCTGACCCTGAGATACGCTCGGATAAGTGCACGACTCTTTGCAGGGCTTTGCAGTCATGAATGGTGCTGTTTCCATACCACGCTGTGATGCATAGTGAGTTAATACACTTTCTATCGCCCCTAAATAGAAAGTTTTCAGGATAGCTGGTGAAACCCTGAATTTCCTCAGCTGGCGCAGGTGGTACAGTCTTTGCCTGGCTTTTTTCACCTGTATCTGAATGTGTGCAATCTAGGTCAGGTCCTCGGAGATGTTTACACCCAGGTACTTGAAGCTGCTCACTCTCTCTACTGGTGACCCGCTGATCATGAGAGGGGAGTATGTCCGTTGCTGTCTCTTCCTGAAGTCCACAATCAGTTCTTTGGTCTTGCCAACATTCAGAGAGAGACAGTTGTCCTGGCACCTTGATGTTAGTTGCTCCACCTCGTCCAAGTATGCCGTCTCGTTGTTGGAAATGAGGCCCAGGACAACAGTATCATCAGCAAATTTGATGATAGAGGTGGAGCTGTGTGTGGACAAACAGTCATGTGTGTAGAGAGAGTAGAGCAGGGGACTCAGGACACAGCCCTGTGGAGCTCCCACACTCAGGGTGATGGAGGTGGAGGTGGACTGGCCTATTCTCACCACCTGAGGCCTGCCAGTGAGGAAGTCTTCAATCCAGTGGCAGAGAGAAGGATTCAGGCCGAGATGCAGGAGTTTGGCGGTTAGCTTAATGGGAACTATGGTGTTAAAGGCTGAGCTATAGTCAATAAATAGCAGCCTTATGTAGTTCCTACTTTTGCTGTCGATGTGAGTGAGGGAGGAGTGGAGGACATGAGAGATGGCATCTTCAGTCGATCTATTGGGATGATAGGCAAACTGAAGAGGGTCCAAAGTGTCAGGAATGAAGGAGCAAATGGTTTTAATGAGTCTCTCAAAGACCTTCATGACTATAGACGTGAGAGCCACTGGACGATAGTCATTTAGGCAAGAGGGTTTACTGTTCTTAGGGACAGGGATGATAGTGGATTTTTTGAAGGAGGCGGGGACCACAGATGTAGCGAGGGACTCATTAAAGATAGATGTAAACAACCCGGCGAGCTGATCAGCACAGGACCGCAGAACACGACCTGAAATACCATCCGGCCCAGCAACTTTCCTGACGTCCACACACTTGAGTGCCCTCCGAACTTCATCCTCCGAGACAGAGATCACGTGGTTGTTGCTGCTCTGAGTGATTCCCTCTGATGCGCCACTTGACGGAGTCGCGCTGCCGTGATTACAATCAAAGCAAGCGTAGAAAGAATTTAACTCGTTCACAAGCAACGGATCAGCTCTGACCTCTGCAGAGGATTTAGATCCAAAAGAACAGATGGACCTCAGTCCCTGCCACATGCGCCGAGAGTCATTGAGTTGGAAATGAGACTCCACTCGATCCTCATATCGGAGCTTTGCGGCTTTAACTGCGCGTCGGAGAGCATAGCAGGATGATTTGTAGTCAGTCATATTCCCCGATAGGAGACCGGCGTTGTATGCGGCAGTGCGTGTGTTCACTGCAGTGCGGATTGAATTGTCCACCCACGGTTTCTGATTTGAGAAGGACGTTATTGTTATTGTTTGTGTGGCTTGCTCTGTAAGCGTGTTGATGAAGCAAAGCGCCACATCAGTGAACTCGCTGACGTCAGATGAACTCGCCCGGAACATGTCCCAGTCGACGGAGCTGCCTGTAGCGCGGTCTCTGAATGGGGTGACCAGCGTTTAACTTCCCGCCTCACCGGGGGTTCCTGAACAAGCCTTTGTCTGTATTCAGGTGTGAGGAAAATGGCGGCATGATCCGATTTGCCAAAGGCTGGTAGTGAATGAGCTTTATAGGTGTTCTTAAACGGAGAGTAGCAATGATCCAGTGTGTTTGCTCCTCGTGTAGGACAGGAGATGTGCTGGTGAAAGTTTGGCAAGACTTTCTTTAGATTTGCTTTGTTAAAATCGCCCGCAACGATGAAAGCAGCTTCGGGGTGTTTGTTTATGACGCCGCTGGCAACATCATGAAGGCCAGATAAAGCCAGCCCTGTGTCTGCCTGTGGTGGAATGTAAACGGCGGTGGCGATGACAGAGGAAAACTCCCTCGGCAGATAGAATGGGCGGCAAATGATTGTTAAATGTTCCAGATGACGCAAGCAGGATCGCGAAAGAATGGTGATGTTCCTGGGGTCGCACCATTTCTTGTTGATCATGAAACATACTCCACCGCCTTTGGATTTACCGGCCTCGGCTATTCTGTCCATCCGAAAAACAGAGAAGTTCTCCGACGGCGTCACAGCTGTGTCCGGGACCGCGGGCGTGAGCCAAGTTTCAGACAAACAATACATGTTACAGTCTCTCATGTCCCGTTGGAAAATTATCCTGGCTCTGAAATCGTGCATCTTATTTTACAAGGATTGGACATTTGCGAGCAGGATGCTCGTGAGAGGTGGGCTGAATGCCCTTTTTCTCAGTTTGTTGCGGACCCCAGTGCGTTTCCCGCAGTGTTTCTTGATTCTTTGCCGTCGACTCTGGCCATTGTTCAACTCGGCGTTCCGATGAATCTCCACAGAGGATCGGTGAAAGTGTCCTGAAACAGTCCAGTGTAGAGGTAACCAATGTCCAAGAGAGTTTTGCTGTCATAGCAGATCAATGCAGATGATAAATTTGTAAAAATTGAGAGCAAAAGAAAGTAAAATAATAAATAAAAGCACAGTCTTCACGGAGCGACCTGAACGGCGACCGAACACGGCGGCGCCATCTTGGTTTTAGAAGGTGGTGATGGTGCCTTTCCAGATGTGTAAGCTGCCCATGCCACACGCACTCATGCAACCCCATACCATCAGAGATGCAGGCTTCTGAACTGAGCGCTGATAACAACTTGGGTTGTCCTTGTCCTCTTTAGTCCGGATGACATGGCGTCCCAGTTTTCCAAAAACAACTTCAAATTTTGATTCGTCTGACCACAGAACAGTTTTCCAATTTGCCACAGTCCATTTTAAATGAGCCTTGACCCAGAGAAAACGCCTGCGCTTCTGGATCATGTTTAGATATGGCTTCTTTTTTGACCTGTAGAGAGACAAGTAGAGTCAGCGTAGCTCACAGCGCCATCTGCTGGTGAAATAATCACTACACGATTGCTCCTAAAACCAGCAGCTGCTGTATGATGTTGGTTGGGCGCTTTTTTCCCAATATATCTGCGGATTGTTTGGAATGAGCTGTAAAACCGGGACATTTCCGGGGACAGCTCCAGAACATTAAAAACCGGGACTGTCTCCGGGAAACGGGGACGTCTGGCCACCCTGATTGACAGGTGATGCCAGGCGGCATATGACAAGTTGGGTCAAACCATCCTGGTATGGGGGAGACTCTGGGTTTTTAGGATAATAAAATAGCCTAATATATATAAAACATAATGTATATAACATAATATAAAATTAATTTTATGAACTTGTACTTATATTTTCCTGAAATAGTTATTAAATCATTATTTTTAAAGGATTTTTGCATGGATGCTACTTTTTAAATATATGTAGGCTATATTTTAAAATCTCACGTACCCCCTGGAGTGCCTTCATGTATCCCCAGGGGTACGTGTACCCCCATTTGAGAACCACTGGTCTAAATAAATATTGTTGAAGTAACACCTCATAACCATCTACATGAGGCGTTTCATTAGTATTTAATTCGTATTTTAATAAAGTGTGCAGCCTTTTCTCCCAGGAGTCTGATTATTACTGAAAGACACACGTGAGCAGATCAAACTGGCTTCACTCTGTGTACGGACGCATGTCTCCACCATCTGCGAGACCCTCGTCCATATGTTTCTCTGTCTCACTTTCGCCTCTCTTCCTTCTCCGTGTCCCCGCCTCTTAATTTGCATGTTCCTCTCAAGCGCTCTTGTCCTTCTCTCTCTTGAGTGCTCCTCATGTCTTCCCTCTCTTCTTT
Organism: Paracanthobrama guichenoti; assembly: GCA_018749465.1. Lineage (NCBI taxonomy): Eukaryota > Metazoa > Chordata > Actinopteri > Cypriniformes > Gobionidae > Paracanthobrama > Paracanthobrama guichenoti. Next base: position 15,213,070 of record CM031946.1, read on the forward strand.
TCCTGAATCAGTTTTTTGTGCGTTTTCATCTCCATCCTTGTCAAGTCCTCTTGTCTTTGTGAGCGATGTGACAACCTCTGTTCTCTGAGGAGAGCGGCTGTTAAGTTACAGAGCAGAACGTTTTGTGGACTTCACTTTGGATTTCTCTGCCTGTCAGTTTCCAGGCTCAGGGTCACTGAGGGTCTCCGGAGGTCGGTGGGGTCAAACCTCCGTCTCGCTCCCGTGGCTTTTGACAGCTCTACTGCGGTCTGCCCACATAAACGCTTTGGTTCAGCATGTTTAGGCTTGTATCTTGTTTTCACTTGAAGAAAAAGACACTGATTCAAAGGAAACTATTGTCCCTGCATATATGTGTGTGTGTGTGTGTGTGTGTGTCATCTAATCTGTTTCATGGCTGTGAACAAGTGTTGTTCGTGTTTTCCTGCTCCTCTTCAATAATAATAGACCTCTCCAGATCGCTCTTCACTCTGGGGGATTGTCAAATACGTGCGCTGAAAACAGGCTTCTGTCTCAGAGATGAGTCTTGTCTCTCTGCGTCCCTCTTGTCCTCCTCATTCAGTGTTTATCTCAAGAGCTTCTCCAAATATTTATCCTCCGACTCCAAGAAGGTTTAGTTAGAAGCTTTATGAGTTCTCACGTTTACTAAACTAACAAGACACAATTTCGCATTTTGTTTTTCAGATCATATTGTCATTATTAGCAAATATTTTGGTGTCCTGGTGAAAAGCTGTTCTAGTTTATGTTTATTCAGAAGTAATTACCAGCTAGCCATTTTGTGGTGGTAACTGGTTTTATATAGTTTCTAACTTGTCCAAGCAGATCATTTATGATCTTGTGTTAGTCCAGGCTGGTTTAGATGGTTAAATCAACTGGATTACCTGGGTTTGGTTTTGAACTGGTAGACAAGGATGCAGGATGGTACACACCTGTGTGTGTACAGGTTTATATTACATTGTGGGGACCAAATGTCCTAATAAGAATAGTAAAACCTGATATCACCTACCTCATGGGGACCAGTGAGGGGATTAATAAACATATACTAAATAAGGTTGTTTTTTTTTGAAAATGTAAAAATGCAGAACATTTTGTATGATGGGTAGGTTTAGGGTAGTGGGTTGTGTAAGGGGATAGAATACGGTTTGTACAGTTTGTGTGTGTGAAAGTGAGTGAGTGGTTTAAGTATTCCCTATGTTATGGGGACAAAATGTCTGAAATCCTTGTCAATCATGCATATGATCTGAAAAACAAAATGCAAAATTGTGTCTTGTTAGTTTAGTAAAACATGTTGTTCATGCTTTCCCACTCCTCTTCAATAATAATAGACCTCTCCAGATCGCTCTTCACTCTGGGGGATTGTCAAATACGTGCGCTGAAAACAGGCTTCTGTCTCAGAGATGAGTCTCATCTCTCGGTGTCCCTCTTGCCCTCCTCATTCAGTGTTTATCTCAAGAGCTTCTCCAAATATTTATCCTCAGACTCCAAGAAGGTTTCGTTTCTGTCTTTATGAGTTTTCACGTTTACTAAACTAACAAGACACAATTTCGCAGATTGTTTTTCAGATCATATTGTCATTATTTGCAGATATTTTGGTGTGCTGGTGAAAAGCTGTTCTAGTTTATGTTTATTCACAAGTAATTACCAGCTAGCCATTTTTTGGTGGTAACTGGTTTTATATTGTTTCATTTTTACATTTTTATTATGAGGACACAGGAAATGTCATCATAAACCATGTTTATGTTGTAATACCAGTGTAATACCCATGTCATTATACAAATTTCTGTCCTCATAAATCACATAAACAAGCACGCACACACACACACACACACACACACACACACACACACACACACACACACACACACACACACACACACACACACACCTCTTATATAAAGATGAACTTGTAAATGGAATTTGTTGCTTGATTCCACAGGATTTTATATGCTGGATTCAGTGTTTCAGACTAACATCAGGTCCATGTCAAAGTCATTCAGTGTGAATCGTGACATTGGAGTCGCTCTAGAAGTCAAACAGCTAAAACAGCTTTTTTCCCTCAAAACTCTCATACATATTTAACAAAGGGCCTGAATTAAACCAGCTTGACTTACAGCGAACCCGCCGGTTTTTGTCCTTTCTCTCACTCCCTTTTTTTTTTTTTTCTTTTCTTTATTTTTTTTTCTTCCACACTCTTGCTCCATTTCACGCTAGTTTTCCCGTTCACTCTGTCAGCAGCCTTCTGGACCCACAATCCCTCACAGTCTGAAAGTGCTCAAGCATGATGGGTGCACAGGTGCTCAGTGATCCATCCATCCATCCACATATTCTCTCTCTCTCTCTCTCTCTCTCTCTCTCTCTCTCTATATATATATATATATATATATATATATATATATATATATATATACTCTCACCTAAAGGATTATTAGGAACACCTGTTCAATTTCTGATTAATGCAATTATCTAATCAACCAATCACATGGCAGTTGCTTCAATGCATTTAGGGGTGTGGTCCTGGTCAAGACAATCTCCTGAACTTCAAACTGAATGTCAGAATGGGAAAGAAAGGTAATTTAAGCAATTTTGAGCGTGGCATGGTTGTTGGTGCCAGACGGGCCGGTCTGAGTATTTCACAATCTGCTCAGTTACTGGGATTTTCACGCACAACCATTTCTATGGTTTACAAAGAATGGTGTGAAAAGGGAAAAACATCCAGTATGCGGCAGTCCTGTGAGCGAAAATGCCTTGTTGATGCTAGAGGTCGGAGAAGAATGGGCCGACTGATTCAAGCTAATAGAAGAGCAACTTTGACTGAAATAACCACTCGTTACAACCGAGGTATGCAGCAAAGCATTTGTGAAGCCACAACACGCACAACCTTGAGGCGGATGGGCTACAACAGCAGAAGACCCCACCGGGTACCACTCATCTCCACTACAAATAGGAAAAAGAGGCTACAATTTGCACAAGCTCACCAAAATTGGACAGTTGAAGACTGGAAAAATGTTGCCTGGTCTGATGAGTCTCGATTTGTGTTGAGACATTCAGATGGTAGAGTCAGAATTTGGCGTAAACTGAATGAGAACATGGATCAATCATGCCTTGTTACCACTGTGCAGGCCGGTGGTGGTGGTGTAATGGTGTGGGGGATGTTTTCTTGGCACACTTTAGTGCCACAGCCTACCTGAGCATTGTTTCTGACCATGTCCATCCCTTTATGACCACCATGTACCCATTCTCTGATGGCTACTTCCAGCAGGATAATGCACCATGTCACAAAGCTCGAATCATTTCAAATTGGTTTCTTGAACATGACAATGAGTTCACTGTACTAAAATGGCCCCAACAGTCACCAGATTTCAACCCAATAGAGAATCTTTGGGATGTGGTGGAACGAGAGCTTCGTGCCCTGGATGTGCATCCCACAAATCTCCATCAACTGCAAGACGCTATCCTATCAATATGGGCCAACATTTCTAAAGAATGCTTTCAGCACCTTGTTGAATCAATGCCACATAGAATTAAGGCAGTTCTGAAGGTGAAAGGGGGTCAGTATTAGTATGGTGTTCCTAATAATCCTTTAGGTGAGTGTATACATACACATACATACAAGCATCCTTATTTATTTATTATTATTTATTTCTTTATAGATCAGTTTTTTCTCTCTGTTATATTTGAATCAGATGGCGTCACTCTGTCTATGTTGCTGGAGTGTTTGAACTTGTCAATGTTTCACAAAGGGCAACTTCTCTTTTGTAATGTTTTAGTTTAAAAACAGTTGAGGACCCTTTTCTCAGATTCTGCACAAACACAGCTGAAGTTTCATGGTGATAGTCTGTCTTTGTCAAAGCGTCGGTGGGTTTGTCGCAGCGCAGTAGATTGATCCCCCTCTTGTCAATGTGAAGTCAGTGAGGAGCTGTTGCTGCTGCTGCTAAAAGCAAACAGATTCTGCCGATGACAGAATGACACATCCAAACAAGACAAAGAAGAGAGTTTCAAACCCACGGCTTGGGACAGGCTGACATGGTGTTTGTTCATTCTGTCACAGTCTCAGTCTCAGTATGTATATACAGTACTGTGCAAAAGTCTTAGGCATGTTAGTATTTAAAAAAAAAAAAAAAAAAAAAAGGGCTTTAAGCCAGTTATTTATATCTTTTGCTGTAGTGTGTCAGTAGGGAATATCAGTTTACATTTCCAAACATTCTTTTGACATTAATTTTAATAATCCAGTGAGATTTTTGTCAACAACCAAGTCTGACAACAGCAGGTATGCTTCACATGGATCTCACCATCATCAAGTCTGTCTTTGATTTTAAAAACAGAAAAAAAAAACTGAGACAGAATAAGTCCAGAAACAACTGTGTAAACGTCTTCAAGACGGTCTGTCACCAGGAGGGCTAGCATTAACTGTTTAGCACCAGAGCTCAGGCACAACTCCAGAGAAAAGGTGCTAAAAATGGAAAGTGTTGCACTTCACTTTTTACTCATGATTTCTTCCTTTTTGTTTTAGTACTGAAACTTAACAAGCTCAGAAAGACAATTGCGTCAGTCTCCTGAGGAGGTTTCAAGAGGTGTGAAGAATGTGTGCTGCTGGCCAAAGGCAAATTTCTGCAGAGACAAGTGGCAATGAATTCAACTACATTTGCATTTCCTGAAGGAAATACTATGGTTTGCAAAGCAGCAAAAGAATAGTGTTAAGGTTTTAGGTAATTTGAGCTGCAAGGCTTTCATTCTATGTAAATGACACTCAGCTCACTATTGTGTTCATTCATCTCACATGAGAATAAACATAAGTTTACTTTCCCCAGGAACGAGGGACTTTAGGATGGTACTCGGTGTGTTTTGACTGCAGGGACCAAGGTCTAAATAAAGTTCCGGGTAAAAAGTTCCCCCTCAGAAAGTCCCTGCTCACGAAGTAGTACTTTTTCAAAGTTCAGGAACTTTTGGGGTTGGGACTTGGGCACTGAACATACTGATTGGTTGAGATCATGCAGCATTTTGATTGGTTAACTCCATGCATCATTTTTAAAAGTCTCTTGTGGTGAGTGCAGTAAGAGTTGTTTGCTATTCGAATTAACAATGTAGTTTAAAAAAATACAACTGATGGACCGACAACGCGGTTCATGCTTTATTAATCTTATATGTGTATAGGACGAAACACATTCTCACTCCCCAACTCGTCACATATTGACGCTTGGTCAGGACCCCTTGGCCTCACATTTTAACGCACAGGGTACCCCTGTAGTGTAAGTTTTTGACAAGCAGGGTGCTCCATTAATTTAAATGAAAAACCTTTGGCGTCATACACAGACGCGTTGGGCATATCATTATGAAATTATATATTGGGTTATGATTTTGCCATTATGACATGTTGGAGTATATTTTTATTTATTTATGCTAGTTAGACGCGTTTGAACATATTACCCAACCCCATCCCATCCCTAAACCTACCCATTTGTGTATTATATGATATAAAACAGAGGATATAAAAGACAGATACGACTGCAGGCACAATTTATTAGTTGTGAGTGAGAACGTGTTGTGTAATCCAGTCCTACGTCACCGGACTAATTTGCCTAATCTTCACGTCACCGGACTAATTTGCCTAATCTTTAGACCGCGATGGAAACGCATACAGCAACAAGTCTGGGGGGAAAAAAGTTCCTGGGACAAATTCCAGGTAATTTCGGTGGAAATGTGGCTATAGTGACTATAGAGTGCATTGTAAATATAGCTATTAATATATGGTTAAATATATGCAAGAAAGACAAGACCAATCACAATTTAGTATGCAAATATTAAAATGACTTCATTGTTGGTTACAACATTGCACATTCTACGTGTAAAGACTGCAAACTATAAAAACAGCTAGCACACAAGCTACATGCACAGTGGGAGAGCAGCAGACAGCCACCAAATCCTGTTCACATCCCAGTCAATTAGCAGAGATATGACGAGATCAAAGAGTTATCAGGGTTTCCATAGCACTCAGAGACAAACAGCCAATGAGAGAGAGCCATATCAAATCAGCTATCATCCAGAATTCACAGATACATAATTCAAAATTCCTCTGTGAAACAAACCCCAGTTTCCATCTCCATCTCCATCCGTCCAGCCAAAGCAAGTGAAAATCTTGCGGCAGCTGATCTGAGAGCAGCACATGTGACTGATGAAGATGGCGGCTGATCAGTATTCACTTCACTCTCATTGTGCTGCAGATCCTCTGCTGACTGATCTGTCTCCGTCCAAATGAACGTGCTTGTGTTTTAGGCCACGGAGAAGCTCATTCAGCATTGAGCCGTTACGGACCTGCTGCGAATTACCCTCTGTGATCTGTGCATTCATATTCAGTGACAGATTAGAAGATCCTCAAAGAAACGCCACACTGAGTAAATAAACCCTCATAGACGCAGATCCAACAGCGACAGTTTAACAGAAACATCTTATAAACTCTCTGTTTGAATGCGTCTTTATCCTAATGACACTCATCAGGTGCAAGAATTCAACAATAAGGTGTTTGTTCATGTCTGAAACGCCTCTCGCCTGACCCAGCGTGAACAAATTAGAGCGTCTGCCAATACCATCGACCGTCTGAAGCGTCTGCCATATGAAGGCTGTAAACAACAGACAGATTGCTTTACTGAGCACGAGGTTATGAGGAAAAGAAAAGAATGCGTGATAAATGGAGGATATTGATTGGATGGTTTGTTTATCAAGCATTTGTTCTGCTGCAGAAAAGTCAGAGAGTGAAGATCAGATGTTTCTCAGTGTATGTGTTTATGAGAAGCCTTTATGTTTTTGTGTTGGAAAGTCTAAAAACATTAAGAGCCGCTCAAAGAGAAAATGTCACATTACTGCACTTATGTTCACCTCTAAATTCTTTGTCTAAACTTTTTTTGTTCACTTTCCTTCAAACTGAAAGAAACTGAAAAGTCCCTGATTGGCCAAAACGTTTATACATCCTGATAATGTGAGTGTGTTTGTGCTTCAGTCTCTAATGCTGGCCATTTCTTTTCATGTGCTTTTGAATTTCGCCCAACAAAACCGAACAAAGGCACCAAAGCCTGAAACTCGCCATTAGAAATTTGCCAAGAAACTTTCACAAAAACAGCGCAAGCCCTTTTTCTTTTATCTTGCTTAAAATTTGCCTGTAATGGCCGTTTTTATGCACAGACTTTGTAAAAATATGGTTTATTCGTCCTCTTTTTGTGTCATTCTAGCTTTTACTTGTAAGGTTATTGTTAGTATATTGTTCTTATGCCATAAAATATATACATTAGGCTATATATTGTGGTGGAAATGGAATTTCAGCGCTGAGCGTCAGTTATGCAGCATATAAGATGAAATCTGTCACTTTGCAATAAATAATTTAAACTGCACCTCAGACACAAGAAGGCTCTCATACTCCACCATGGACTGATATTTCTGGGTCCCGCTCCCACATTCCTGTCCATCTGAGAGACAAAACCACTACAGCTTGGACAGGACGAACACAATAACTGTGTTTACTAGAAACTTCAGCTTCTCGTGTGAATCAAGGTCCATTTTCAACCAATATTATGCAGGTGATTCTCTGTAGGAACATCAGGCCCAATTTTGTTTAATTAGACGGTTCACAAAACTTAAATTACATTGTCAAAGCACGTTAAAATATAAATAAAATTAAAAAGCAAGTGAATGAGATCTTGAGTTTAAGCCATTAAAATCCCTAGACGATGACTGGACAACTGCCACCATAAATGAATTATATTGCTTCAGTTTTAAAAGCATATTGCAAAATTTACCAAGAATAATCAATATTTTTTGGTCTGCCACCCCAAAAATATCTTTAGATTCAGTCATATATATATATAATTTTTTTTTTTTTTTAGGCCCAAAGTTTGAGTTTGAGAAAAGTGGTTAATTTTTAAGTTTATTTTTGATGTCTTAACTTACAACTGGTATTTGAACTCATTGTTATGCTTTACTGTATTTAACCAGACCGATAACTGAACAACACAACAGTATGTTCACTGTAGTTTTGGGCCATTTTGTCCTCATCTAACTGTAGGAATTTATCCAAGAAGTGTCCATGTGGGAAACTAGAAACATGAATCAACCTTTAGGATTTCTGCCAGCTGGCATTTCTCAAAGCTACTGAAATTGTTGTTTACATTCAAATACAGTTTAGTGAAGTGAAGTTTCCTCTCTGCTTTCACTTTCTGCTCTGTGCTGGATGTGTCAGGAAAAGCATCTGCATTTTTCTTTTCATTCTATTTTTAACAATGTGACATTTCTGAAAGACGTGACAAATCACGGAAACCAGAGCCCAATGACTGACCAAGTCTGAAACCCGCCGGAAAATGACAGCTCTCGAATGGAAGAGGTCACGTCACAACTTCCCCTGAGATTGTAGATCTGAAGACAAACAGATCAACACTAGCTAGTTCATTTGGCAGAGTGACTGAACTTCAACTGAACGAGTCAACTCGTGTACGACCAAAACACACCAAGCTACTGAGAATTTTCTATTTTAGAGAGAGAGACAGAGAGAAAGAAGAGTTAAAGGAAGAAAATGTTTCTCACTCTTTTTTATCTTTGACCTGAAAAAGTGACAGTTTAAGTTCATGATCAAACAGTCTCATAAGGGAGGAAAACTCTGTTGAGAAGAGAGGAGGGTTTCTGCACTCATGATGTCAACTATCTCTCTCTCTCTCTCTCTCTCTCTCTCTCTCTCACACACACACACGTTACTAGGTGTGTGAGAACAGAGTTTTTTGTATTGAATCTGCTTCCACCTGTTCAAAATCAAAACAAAATGAAGTGTCTCTCTGAGACACTTCAGATACAGTGAGAATCTCCACTGGTAGATTTTGACATTCTGAACATTTGACAGCTGAACTTCTATAGAAAAAGACATCATGCTGTTAAAAAAAGGAAAAAGAAATTTGAGTTTTGTGCATATTTTTGTGCATTCAAACTGAGTTTGACCATAAAACTCAGCTCATCAAGATCATTTACTGAAACTGAACTCAAGTGTTATAATAATCGTTATGGCATGACAATCATGAGCTCATTAGCATATGACTGTCCACATTTTCATATCTACACCTACACTGTATTTGCTCTAATAACAGTGAATTATGGTGGTATGTGGAGTCTAGCCAATCATAACCCAGGTCATTAACATTATAATTATACAGTAGGTACAGTAGCAAGAATATGCTGTATGTTTCTAAGGGTTTGAGTAGAAAATTAATTACATCATTAGAACTTCATAGACTAAATAGACAAAAGTGCAGAAAATGTCCTTTTAATGTTTTACATGAAGAACTGCTGATATACAAGCAAAATCTTATAAATCTCAATGATCTTGTTTTCCACATTAAAATCGTTTAACATCTACAGTATTTTTGATTTATGTATTTAACATATTGTTCACTCTCACGTTAACCTCTTTAGTTCAGCTCTTATAGTCGAGTGTTCATCTGTACTGAAGTGTTGTGGGTTTGAGAGTCTCTATAATGACGGATCTGATCTCAGATCTGCTCTTGAGTGGAGAAGCACCAGCAGACATTAGACTTAATGGCCGTTGACACGCTCACACTCTGTAGGTTACATGCAACATCTCACTTGACTTTCTGCAGGATTAAATGTGAAGTTGAATCCGCAATAATTTCCAGAAACAAATCTGACCTGGTTTCTCCAGAATAAATAAGCCGTATTATATGCTGCTGTAGTTGTTGTTATGTTGTTTCCTCTAATATCAACACTGACATTTAGCCAAAGGTCAACAGTGAGGTTAGGGTGGAAACTGTGAAGGGAGTCACTAGTTACCCGCCGAGTGCTAATGAGGTATATGTGTTGTTGTGGCCGAGTGCCAAAATTTAGGGTGTTGAAATCCCCGGGAACATCCACTCACCTTCAAAACCAACATGAGTGTGTTACTGGGTTTAATAGAGTTTTTTTTTGCTAAGGTACTACATAGAAATATACTAACAAATTCTCAAAAACACAAAATTCTACCACCCAGGTTACCCTAGCAACCACTCAGAACATCTTAGCAACTGTATCATAGGCTCATTAGCATCATGACAGCAAATTTAAGTTATGCAAACACTGTTTTTTCTTGAAAATGTAAAAATCTAGATTAATTGTTTCTCATGGTGGTCAGAGCCACGGTTTGAGTTTTTTAATAAATGTACAGAGCAAAATAACAATCAGGAAGCTTGCCTGTTCTCCTCTACACTTGCTAAATTTAGTTTGATGTGGGAATGTTTTGGGTTTTATGAATGTTTTAGGCTCAATAAGGCTCAAAAACAAAGTTTGGCAGGAATAAAAAAGCAAGGAACTTGCTATGCCATGAAGAAGTGAAAAATGAAGCAGCCAAACAAACAATATGTTGCTTGTAACATGGTTTCTCTTCCATTTCAGGGTTTGACAAAACAGCACATTGTTTTCATGGACTTTTTCAGGAAGTACCAAAAGAAAAGCAACTATTAATTATCCCTACAATACGTTTCCTGAAGCACATTGTGTGTTTTCGTCTGAACACGCTGCTGAGGAAGCGCCTGACGATGCAGTTTAATAGTTTACTAGAACTGGGAGAATTTTCTCAGAGACACTGAACTTTTTTCATTCTGTTCAACCGTCCCTTGGCACATTGTTAAATATGCTGTGTATTCCCAGCAGTCTCTGCTGATAATTTCAGTCACACATATTAAAGTGCACGTTTTGAATATTTTTCTATTTCTGCCACTCGTACACTTTCCATCTCGACGTCAGCAGAGAGACAAAAAGTCCAATAACAAGCAGCTTCGCCTTTCCTCCTCTTCCAATTACTGATAAAGACGAATAGCAAATAGAGAGCAGAAAACTGCTGGAGTGTTTCAGGACAATGTCTGTAACTCACTGATCTGTATCATAATAATTCCACCCGCCCGTCGCAACAGTCCTGAACACTCCCTCTCACGGAGCCCAGAAGAAAAAAATGTTTGTGTCTCTCCGTTGTGCTCCGGTGCCGCTCTGATTTGTAGTGAGCACCTGAATTTGACCACTTCTCACTGTTATTGCCTCTCGCCTCTAAAGACTTCTCTCCATTTCAGCAGCTGTGATTTGTGGAAGAGCAGAATGGGCCGCAGACATCATTAGAGAGAGCTGATACTAGCGGGTCGCTCCAGCTGGAGCAGTAATAGCGCTTATAGTGGCTCACATTGGCTCACATTGGCTGAAATTGCGATTGATTGTGTTATCAGGTTAAGAACGGGAATGCTGTGGGTTTGATGGGGGCTGTGAGGAGAAAGACCGGGAACGTATGAGGAACGCTCACAGGTGTCGAGTCTGGGAATGATGCGGGCACATTACATGATAACACATTACATGATAAGACAAATCCTTACAGAAAACGAGTTTCCTGCTGTTCTTGAGTTTTAGAAAAGATCTCAATAATGTTTTAAACTAGTCTAGTCGAGACTAGTCTAAATAAAACAGATCCAGTACTCCATTAGGATTCTTGAGCAATGAACGAACAAATCTGAGCCATAACATTGTATAATACTATTGCTATAGTGTAGCCATTTGACTTCAACCAGTTTTCAGAAATCTAATCTTGAGTATTAAAGCAGTCAAAAGGTTTATTGGTTGACAATATTAATAAATAATTTGACAGTAACACGGCTCTCTTATTGATGGGAGCTGCAGTTCTGATAGTTTATGATACATAAGGGAAAGCACTGAATCTTTAGTGAATGTGTGACATGAGCACAGAGCTTCATGGAGAGGTGGAGTGAACTGTGTGATAATGAGATGAGCTGAGAGCATCTGTTTGACCCTCTCTGGAGGCTTTTCTCCTCAGGCACCACTGCAGCTCCATGAAGGGCTGCTCTCTTCTGCCCCGCTGCCTGTGTTAAGAGCTCAGATGTGAGAGCAGACCGCAGGGCGTCAGGGGTGCTGTGGACCGAGAACGAGTCTCTCCACTTTTACCATGAACACACACAGACCCAAACGCTTCCCTCTCTCTTCATATTCAGCCTCATGTGCTTCTGAGCTTAATAAAGGTCAGTGGTGAATGAGGATTGACATTCTGCTGTTCACTATTTCTATGGTATTTCGGGTTTCTGTGTAGTTTGAGTGTGTCTTTGAAGACAGGAGTCGTGACCACATATTGGGCCAGATTTACTAAACAGGGAAAATGAGCATGAGAGCGCAATTCCAAAAAAGCGCAGATGGGAGTGGAGTTCTGCGTGTGATTTACTGACGACGCGCAAATTAAAGAACACAGATGAAGCCGGATCATTTCCATAATGACCAACGATATCTACCAGTTAGTGTCTGTTTTTTGTGGGCAGTAAATAATGGTGCAAACACCAGTAAATTGACGAGTGCAAACCTTAGTAAATCACCTTGCATGATTCATTTAAATACTCTCCTCCCATAAATTTTGTGTCTGAAAGGGAAACTCCTACAAACGCATATGCAATAAGGTCAGCTGCAAAAATAACTGTATATCGGGTCAATATTTGCGGTTTTTACATGCATCGGCTGCGTTCGTCGATATTTTTTCCTCTGCATTATTTACAGACAGGCGTCCACAGGCAGCTCTGTGCTTCAGTTCATGCACTGCCCCTCCCCCACTAGCAGACTGCTGGAATCTGCTCAAGACAACGGCAAGTTTTAAACTTTCAAAGCATCTTTTAACTGTTTGACTGAAATATTGCCATACACTTTGAAAGTGGAAAACATGTTGCTCTATATATGCTTGCAACTATATATCTAAATGGAAAACGCAAATGCCGAATGCCTCGTCTATAAATCTGCTTGCCATTGTATTTAGGGAGCTGCAAATAGCTAAGTTGTAGGCTATCCGTATGCATACTTAGCTGTTACGAACACTGGTCATAGGATAAAGTAATGCCGACATTGTTCTGTGTTATTTGTGGGAGTTTTATTCAGCGACCACCTGGCTGAGGTTTGGACGCATGTGATGTGTGTCTCTCCAGTGTTTCCCACACAGACTAATTTGTGGCGATGCGCCACAGAATCAACACCGGCCGCCACATATTGAGTTTTTTGGTGGCTGCCAAAGCAAATTTTTATCCCGCCAAAGCCTTATTTGATCGGCGAGTGATGTAGATGACTGACCTTTTGCGCTTGTGACAGGTCACATGTTACTGAAAGAACGAGCAGAGAGATCGCCCCTCCTCTGGCCGCGCACGTACACTCACCGTCTTCAAACTGTCTTGCTCTCCCACCCTCACGCATTTAAATCAAAATCAACTGAGAATTGACACGATGGTAAAATGTCGGAAGACCGAAGTTTCACGTGGAGCATTGGGAGATTTTTTTCCTGAATTACCACTGGGTGTTAATTGTGTTGTGAATTGCATTATCGTCTCCGCGACTGAAAAAGGCACGTGTTGAGGATAAACAGACATTTTGGGAGATATGAATGTAAGATGATTGCAGAAGTGACACTGATCTATGTTTTTGTTTATTCTTTTTAAAGAAATGGCAGAGCAGAATCATTTTACGAAAACTAATCCAAGTTAAGTGCACTAAAATTTAGGCCTAAGCATGACTAGGTTGCAAAAAGTTGGTTACTTTTAAGTATAGTACAGTCAGTGTGCACTTTATTATGCTGCTTGCTTGTTGCTACTGTGTGCAATAGTGTCATTATTTTAATTATGCTTAAATATTTATTTTCAGTATTTTCAGCACTGAACTCTTTTTTTAATTGTTCTACCTCACCTGTTTTTACTATTTGCTAAATATTTTCTTTTCTTTTTTTTTTTTAAGTTCAATAAATGTTCCTTTTTAAATTGAGACTTGTAACATTTGTTATCATTATGATCATTGTGTAATTTTTATGATCAAAAGCAGTATCGGCTCCAAATATCGGCTCAAGAAAATCGGTCATTGGCTAAGGCTGATGAAAAAAAAAATCGGTATCGGTATCGGCACAAAAAAATCCATATTGGTCGTTCCCTAGTTTGTGCTGGTGCAAGCTGTTAGTAAATCTGGCCCATTGACTTCTCTATGTTGCACTGGGAGTTAAAACCAGGTGCAAGAAAGTAAGCACAGGAAGAAAACTGAGACTGCAAGATAAAATAAAAAAGGAATATGTAGTCCAGGTGAATGCAGGAAGCACAAACTAAGCGCAAATGAACACAACAAACCCACCTAAACCTCATCAAGACTTCATCAGAAAGTCACAGCGTGTCTTTAATATGAGACAAAAGCCACAAGAGCACATATTTCATTTGTCTGAAATAAAAACAGTAATTTTAGGTCTGTTGCAATTTATTCAACAGCATGATTCAGTCAAACAGCTTCGTACTGAACTGAAATTTATGACCCAATCAGCCAACAAAACTGCACCAATTATGGCAAACTGAGTCTCCACATGCAGAAACATCTAAAGCAAATCAATGCAAATTGGGCAGATCATTCTGAAAATGAATATCCAGGTGAGAAACATTAAGGTCTGGAAACGTTGCAGATCAAGCCTTCATGATTTACGCCAGTAGAAACCACTGGAACATCTCAACATGAAAGTCCGTTTGATCAGCAGCTGATGAAACTCTCTGAACCTATTCTAACTCCTGACTTTGACAGGGACCTTGCTCTGAGGCGACAGTGCTAGTCACTTTTATACAATATCTGAATTATAAATTCATTAACAGTTCATTAAAAATCCATTAACCGATAAAACAAAAAAACACCCTTCTACCAATCATCTGTTTTTAAGTTATTTAAGATTATTGCACAGTTATTTAAGGTAACTCTGCCATCACACATACAGAACTGGAAAGTTAACTAATATGATATGTATAAGATGCATGCATTTTAATGATATTACAATTCAGACAATATTTTCAATGTTATTGGCTTACGGATATGTTTATTGTTAACATGTTTCAGTGCATACTTAAATGCAAAAATAATATATAAATAGTAAACTATAAGTATGATGTTAAAGGGATACTCTAAAATGAGAAATTAAGACATAATTTTCTCACTCTGGTGTTGTTCTAATGCAGTACGCCAGTACCCTGTATATATGTAATATCCCTGTAATATCTCTGATTTCTTTTATATTTTATAAAAAATAAATAAAAAAGTCCCACTCACGCTCTTCCATATAATAGCGGTGAATAGTGACCAGCGACATGTAATACAATGCCTAGAAATCTCAAAAAAGCATCCATGTACTTTCTTCACTGAGTTGAATATCACCAGACCAGAGACCTCAGAGAAGAAAGAACATGGATTGTATTTCATGTCGCAATTTTCTTAGTCTTAATTTCTCACAACTTCTGTGCTTTTCCTAGGTGGACTGAACAGCAACACTAATAGCGTCACAATTATATTCTATTTAGTCGTTTCTGTCATGTCTATATGAATTCTCATTAGTTACTATGGTTTCAGATTAGCTCATTTTCGTCCAGCTGTTCCTGTTTAGTCTCCTCATTTGCTGTGTATTGTGTATTTATACTCCATTTTCTGTCCTTTGTTAGTTATTGTTTGTTGTACACGGATACTCTTCCTGCGTTTACTTTTATATTAAAATAGTGTATTTCAAACTATCTTCTTCATCATACGTTCTCTACAGCCACCTAACTGTGACATATAGAGTTTCACAAACACGCATGTTAAAACAGCGAAAGATTTTTTATTAAATAATACATGCAATTTTTTTTTTTTAAATCAAACCCTAATGTATACCCCCGGAACACCTGGAATATATACAACACATGTTGCATGAGATCATTTTGTGATTATTTTATGTATTTTTTTTTTTTTTTTTAAAGCTTGATGCTATTCACTAGCCTGGTCCTACCAGACTCTCTTACATTTCATTTGTACAGAGAGTCTGGCCACTCTCCATTGACAAGCGTTAACTTCCTTGAAGGCCGGTATCTGTTGAAGTTTAAAACTATTGGATCTGCCCAGAGCCACTCTGGATCTGCCATGACCAATCGCTAACGTTTGGTCATGACGTATCGCTAGCGTTCACATTAGCCAACTCCTTCACCACTAATGGAGCGAGCTGGAAAATCAAACTTTTCCAGAACCTGGGGAGGAGGGCCACAACATCATGGCCACCAACAAAACTCAGCAAAGATTGTTCTTGCTCCGGCTTTAACTTCTGGATATTCAGCAGACGGTATTACCACAACGGATCGAATGGCTTCGCTCACATTTTTCTCCGCCGCTATTACTGAACTATAAAATCTAACTAGCGCACAGCATCAACGTCATCATTCTCAGCCACTCCCTCTGTTCGCTGATTGGACCGGTTAAAATTTGTCTGGAGAAAACCAGCGGATACACCGCAAACCCAGAAGACGTACTGAAGGAAAATGAAAATTGAGCAGAAGTACGTAGGGGGGCGGAGCCAGGCTAGCTATTCACTGGCATTATATGGACAAGCGCGAGAGGGACATTTATTCTCCTTTTAAGGTCCGAAAAAGAAAGAAGGGCATACGGCATTAGAACAACAGCAAGGTGAATAAATTATCACTTAATTTTTCATTTTAGGTGAACTAACCCTTTAAGTTAAAAAAAGAATACACTACTCACAGTAAATAAAAACTATTAAACTACATTAAATTATTAAACTTACTGAGAGTATTCTTCAAATTTACTTTCATAAACTAAAAAAAAAAAAAATGTAGTCTTTCAAATGTAGTAAAGTTAGTCACAAGTTGCCAGAAAAAAAGTAAGTGTACTTAAATACAGTACTCAAGTAAATGTACTTCGTTACGGTCCACCTCTGAATACATGACAGTATAAGTCAAGTATATTTAAGTGCCATTTTTTTTGTATATTTACATTTAATTTTGTAATATCTCTGATTACCCTGTTGATAAAAACAGCATATGCTGGTTAGGTATGTTTTGAAGCATGGCAGCTGGTTTAAGCTGGTCCTTGGCTGGTCATGAGCTGGTTTAAGCTGGTCCTAAGAAACTAGCTCCAACTCAGGACCAGCTTATAACCAGCTCATAACCAACTAAGGATCAGCATAAACCAGCTCAAACCAGCTGCCATGCTTCAAAACATAACTAACCAGCATATGCTGTTTTTTTCAACAGGGAAGTGCACAAAAAGTAGACAAAGTATACTCTTATTTTTGTTTAAAAGATGTTTACAGTAACACACTTGAATAAACTTCCTTAACAAGTGTTTTTGTAAAGGCTCCTGTTGAGAACATAACAAGTGTTTCATTTTACTAAGAAATACCAAACAGAAATAAATTCTGATCAAGCCATAATTGAAAGCTAGATGTTGAAAAACGCAGGCACAGAAAGTTCTGGAAAATCAAAGGAAAGATCTACACTACAAGACAGTTAAAACATAAAGAGTATAATGTCAAAATAGCACAGTTACACAGTAACAACGATACAGTGCAATGTCTGTGCATCGATGTTTAGTAAACATGAAGTGAGAGTCACGTGATGAAAATGACTGAGTTCAGGATCAATTTAGCGCTAATCCACTCAGTGATACACAGTTTAGGTACTCTGTACATCTATTTCCTAATCCATTGATAAATGTTCTGTCAATACTGTAATCCTGTAATGCTGTTGAAGGTGAAACTAGACGTATATGACGATAGAGTGTGTGAACTCTATCAGTGAACAGCTGCTCTGTCAGTCGCCCCTACAGACCTTCATCACATCACATCAGTTCAACATGCTAAACAGACTCGCCCAGCACTGCAGTCAGGGCAGTTTAACTCTTATCTGAGTTATAAAACAGAGGAAACAAGATGGAGCTTATAGCATTAACAGCTGAAGTGTTTACAGCCTAAAGCGTTGGCCGCGCTAATGCTAGATTGAATGTTTTCTGTTGCTGTTTCTGGGCTACTGAGAACTTTTCACGCCAAATTGGCAACCTTGTTTTTGATATGAAACAAAGTATAAGCTTTTTAAGTCTATGCTATTTCATGCATTCTGACTTACAAACCCGATTCCAAAAAAGTTGGGACACTGTACAAATTGTGAATAAAAAAGGAATGCAATAATTTACAAATCTCATAAATTTATATTTTATTCACAATAGAATATAGATAACATATCAAATGTTGAAAGTGAGACATTTTGAATTTCATGAGAGCTACACATTCCAAAAAAGTTGGGACAGGTAGCAATAAGAGGCCGGAAAAGTTAAATGTACATATAAGGAACAGCTGGAGGACCAATTTGCAACTTATTAGGTCAATTGGCAACATGATTGGGTATAAAAAGAGCCTCTCAGAGTGGCAGTGTCTCTCAGAAGTCAAGATGGGCAGAGGATCACCAATTCCCCCAATGCTGCGGCCAAAAATAGTGCAGCAATATCAGAAAGGAGTTTCTCAGAGAAAAACTGCAAAGAGTTTGAAGTTATCATCATCTACAGTGCATAATATCATCCAAAGATTCAGAGAATCTGGAACAATCTCTGTGCGTAAGGGTCAAGGCCGGAAAACCATACTGGATGCCCGTGATCTTCGGGCCCTTAGACGGCACTGCATCACATACAGGAATGCTACTGTGATGGAAATCACAACATGGGCTCAGGAATACTTCCAGAAAACATTGTCGGTGAACACAATCCACCGTGCCATTCGCCGTTGCCGCTAAAACTCTACAGGTCAAAAAGAAGCCATATCTAAACATGATCCAGAAGCGCGCGCTTTCTCTGGGCCAAGGCTCATTTAAAATGGACTGTGGCAAAGTGGAAAACTGTTCTGTGGTCAGACCAATCAAAATTTGAAGTTCTTTTTGGAAAACTGGGACGCCATGTCATCCGGACTAAAGAGGACAAGGACAACCCAAGTTGTTATCAGCGCTCAGTTCAGAAGCCTGCATCTCTGATGGTATGGGGTTGCATGAGTGTGTGTGGCATGGGCAGCTTACACATCTGGAAAGGCACCATCAATGCTGAAAGGTATATCCAAGTTCTAGAACAACATATGCTCCCATCCAGACGTCGTCTCTTTCAGGGAAGACCTTGCATTTTCCAACATGACAATGCCAGACCACATACTGCATCAATTACAACATCATGGCTGCGTAGAAGAAGGATCCGGGCACTGAAATAGCCAGCCTGCAGTCCAGATCTTTCACCCATAGAAAACATTTGGCGCATCATAAAGAGGAAGATGCGACAAAGAAGACCTAAGACAGTTGAGCAACTAGAAGCCTGTATTAGACAAGAATGGGACAACATTCCTATTCCTAAACTTGAGCAACTTGTCTCTTCAGTCCCCAGACGTTTGCAGACTGTTATAAAAAGAAGAGGGGATGCCACACAGTGGGAAACATGGCCTTGTCCCAACTTTTTTGAGATGTGTTGATGCCATTAAATTTAAAATCAACTTATTTTTCCCTTAAAATTATACATTTTCTCAGTTTAAACATTTGATATGTCATCTATGTTGTATTCTGAATAAAATATAGAAATTTTAAACTTCCACATCATTGCATTCTGTTTTTATTCACAATTTGTACAGTGTCCCAACTTTTTTGGAATCGGGTTTGTATTTACACTGTTAAAGAGTTGGATTCTCATGCTAAAAATGGGCAAAATTTATAAAAACGATTTGGACATATGACGGAGTATTTCTGTGCCAAGTACATTCCCTCCGGAATCAAATAAGTTTTGGAGAGTTTTTTTTTTTTTTTCAGAGTTTGGGCCTGTGAGGTCAGAATAGGTGGAATTGCTTGTATGGCACTTCTCCCGGATGAACACATGCGGAGCGCATCAATCAACAAGTTTTGTTCAGGTTACGGAAGCCATCGGCAGCGCTGGCATTTTGTTTTTAGACCATGAAATCAACAATGTCACTAAAGAAGTGTGTTCTGGTTGTCAGGGAAAGATAACCTTGTTCAGCTTCCCAAATAACCCAACGTTAAGGAAACAGTGGATGCAGTTTGTTTTCCTGGAGCAGCAACAGAGTTCTGCAAGTGTGTTTATTCGTTCCCTGTCACGAGTCGAAACTAAAGACGGTGAGTGAAACTGCATCAAATGTCTGTGACTCTGTTTTGTTGGCAATTGGCGCGTAAGTGCATATAATCTAAACAACATAAACATACAGTGAATAAGAAAGTTATCCAGGGAGGGATAATGCCAAGAATGTATTGTGTGTGTGTGTGTGTGTGTGTGTGTGTGTGTGTGTGTGTGTGTGTGCGCGCACACTCTCTTTAGCTCTGCCCACTGAACTCCACAAATTTGGCTGTTTTCTTAAAAAAAAAAAAAAAAAAAAAAAAAAACAGTACATTGTATCTGTCTTTTATAAATATGATAAAACTAAAGACCCTTTAGTGATATGAAGGATGCAATACTACTCTATAGGTACTCAAGATTAACATGAGATTAGCTGTAACTGTTTGTGTTTTAACCATTTTTTAAAGTTTTAATATGAAACAAATACCGTTTTGGTGCACTTAATGTGGCACAACAGTTAAAGCCAGAGCCGTTAAAAAAAAACTGAGTTGCAACATGCTCTCATCTCACGGCAGCGCAGTCACGTGGCTCATGGAGATCTAAATAGTTCCAAACAAACCAGCGCTGTCAATACATTTGAATGGCTTAAGCAGGATAGACAAGGTATTTGCAGCAATTTTTGGTAAATAGTACAGCATAGTATGCATTGATTATTACATCAACGACATTTAAAGTATCATTTTATTATGGAGAGTGATTGAGAGGCAACATTGTTAACATTAATGTTAATTTTTTCTTGTATTTAACCCTCAGGTATTCCTTACTAATTGGTCACACTCATACTCATTGGTCACATGTGACCATACACCACCCTGATTTGTGCAATAATTATGGTCCACTAATGACCACTTAAAATATTTTTCTTTTAATATTTTTCTTATTTATATTATAATTAGTGTAGTATTTAAGGTTAAAATAGAGAATTCCAATGCAAAGAGGCAAATTGGAGTCATTTTGTGGGTGTAATTGTAATGCCATGGTTTACCAAATAGATGCCATGTATCTCGTCTAGTTGCTCAAAAAGGTATTGCAGATAATAACTGCTTACTTATTTTTAGGTTTTGCATTTGAATAAATATTTAGACATGATCAAACACTAGTTTTTATTTAACACTAGAACGTTAATAACTTACATCCTAATATTTTTAATGATTCTTATATAAGCATGCACAAGTGAATATTAATGAATGCAAGCAAATATAATTTAAACCAAGAAAATTTTAAGATTTTATTTTTCCTTATGTACAGTAGGCTATATACATATGAATAGATACTGAATCAAGATTGAAATTGATATTTGTGCCAATCCCCCCACCCCCATAAAAATCCCACTCCAACCTGAACTTAAAAGTTGGCAACCCTTCTTTATTGATCATGATTTCTCACTGAACGTGTCTGTATTGCAGCAGCTGGTTGAGATTAAGTAAATCAGGGTAAACAGGCTCATGTGTTTATATTTCTAACAGTGTATTTTCAGTGCATTGAGGGTGAATAAGCAGGTTGCTATTAATGAACAGCCCTCACAACCCCTCTCATGTAGAACTAGCTCCAAAAAAAGACTACTACTTCAAACACAGATGCCTTGATGGTCATTAAGTGCAGTAATCTAATGAAGAAACTTCATTAAGCCTTTTCAGCAGTTTGGGATTCACCGTTTCTTCCTCTCAGAGCTCTGTTTCCTCTGAGACAAATACAGTGTAATTGTGGAATTATTAATGGAGTCATAATTACATCAGGCGATGTGTACAATAACTACAGTATGGAAATGTCTTCGCCTGAGGGTAGAGCTGCACTCTAGATTCAAGGTGATATTTGTTAATATGATATTTGTTGGGTGAACATTATGTCACATATGATAATATTTGCATTTCAACTGTTAAGAAACAAAAATGCCTGATTTTTATTGATCTAAACAAACTCTACCCTGCCAAAAATACAGAGCTAATCTAGCTAGACATGCTGTTCACAAGCAAAACTAAGCTAGTATAGTTGGCCCATCAGCATTCCCGCTTCCCATGATGGTAAATAATATACGATATGAATGATATATACACCAATAAGGCATAACATGACCACCTTCCTAATATTGTGTTGGTCCCCCTTTTGCTGCCTAAACAGCACAGACCTGTCCAGGCATGGACTCCACTAGACTCCTGAAGGTGTGCTGTGGTATCTGGCACCAAGATGTTAGCAGAAGATCCTTCAAGTCCTGTAAGTTGTGAGGTGGGGCATCCATGGATCTGACTTGTTTGTTCAGCACATCCCACAGATGCTCGATTGGATTGAGAATTTGGAGGCCAAGTCAACACATCAAGTTTGTTGCTGTGCTCCATTCCTGATCCATTTTTGCTTTGTGGCAGGGCGCATTATCCTGCTGAAAGAGGCCACAGCCATGAAAGGGTGTACATGGTCTGCAACAATGCTTAGGCAGGTGGTACGTGTCAAAGTAACATCCACATGGATGGCAGGACCCAAGGTTTCCCAGCAGAACATTACCCAAAGCATCACACTGCCTCCGCCCACTTGCCTTCTTCCCATAGTGCATCCTGGTGCCATGTGTTCCCCGGGTAAGCGACGCACACCCACCGGCCATCCACTTGATGTAAAAGAAAACATGATTCATCAGACCAGGCCACCTTGTTCCATTGCTCCGTGGTCCAGTTCTGATGCTCATGTGCCCACTGTTGGCGCTTTCGGCGGTGGACATGGGTCAGCATGGGCACCCTGACTGGTCTGCAGCTATGCAGCCCATAGATAAATACAGTATCTCATCTATTTGATGGCCACACGGACCACACGGACCACACGGGCCAGCCTTCGCTCCCCATGTACATCAATGAGCCTTGGTGTATATATATATATATACACTTTCAGCACATCTTAGGAGGGACCCGAGTCATATATTTAGACCAGAATGTCATAAAGACTTGGTGGTGGGCTTTTTTTGAGTTGAACCAGTAAACAACCACCAAAAACACCCTAGCAACACCCTAACAACCATCCACAACACATGTTAACCATATAGCAACATGCTAAAAACCATATAGAACATCATATAGCAATGCTCTGAGATTATTGAGAATAGATAGATATATAGACAGCCAGACAGACAGACGGATCTTTATGAAGTGAATGTTATGCGCGTCTATGCTGAATGAGAGCAGGTGTGCGCTGACAGACAGAACCCTGCTGTGAGCAAAACCTCACTTTCAATTCTTCCCGCCTCCTTCTGCCTCACTTCCTGTGTTACCACAGAACCGTTTGCCCTAAAACAGCTTCAAAGAGCAGTGCAGGTATTAATACAGACCATAAGATAGACTTAAATGTTCAGAACTAGACCTCAGGCTGTGTGTGTTTGTGTGTGAAACAGACTGAGGTGTGAGAGACGTGATGAATAATTGCTTTAGTGGAGCTAGTGGAGGTTCTTCTCTCTGAAAACACAAGCTGTTTGTTTATTTTGATCTTGCTGTTTTTCCAGACACTGTTGTTTCTATCTCCCGCCATTCACTGTCTTCCCCTCACAGACTCCTCTAGCCTCTTTTAATAGCAAATGTGAGACAGTCAATGACAGGGAGAGATAGAATTTCTCCAACTTTGCATCATCATGACGATTTCTGCAATGTTACAGCACTCTGCCAAAAAGAACCAATGTTCAATCCAACACAGCAACAGAATAGAGCTTTACATATCAACTACAGGTTATTTACCTGCTTTTAATGACCTACAGGTAGTGAAAGAAAAAAAGATAAAGGAGTACAAAGATAAAATGTAAATACTGTGGTTTTATATTTAAAATTTGGATTTGCCTCCTTAAGATTAATTATTTGTATTCCTCATTTGTAAGTCACTTTGGGTAAAAGCATCTGCTAAATGAATAAATGCTATTTATACATTTATAATTACTGAACACTAATTAATTCAGAAACTAATAAAGTGATTGCCATTATGAGTGAGTCATTAAATCATTCACTTAACTGATTCTTTTAAAGCGCTGATTCATTCAGGAATGACACTGCTTTGTGTGTAACTAGGAGATTTTAGTTAAAGGATTAGTTCACTTCAGAATTAATTAAAAATACAATTTCCTGATAATTTACTCACTCCATATCATCCAAGATGTTCATGTCTTTCTTCAGTCGAAAAGAAATTACGTTTTTGAGGAAAATATTCCAGATTTTTCTCCATATAGTGGACGGCAACCAAAGGGCAAACCAATGTCTCAATGCAGCTTCAGAGAGCTTTAAACAATCCCAGCCGAGGAATAAGGGTCTTATCTAGCGAAACCATCTGTCATTTTCTAAATAAAAAAAAAAAGAACAATTTATATACTTTTTTAACCACAAACTGCTATGCTTTTAACTGCTCTGCAATGGAAGTACCAACCCAGTGACAAAAAAATCATTTTCAAATTTCAAAATCATCCGACATCTTTGTTTTTAATTTTTTTGGTAAAGGGCGTTTGATTTAGTGTTTGCACGTTCGCTTCATTAACACTGGGTCGGTACTTCCACCTACGTTACGCGTGACCTTTTCAGCGTGATTATGTAATACGTGGCGCATCGCACGAGCCTTTGTGGTTTAAAAGTATAAAATTTTATAGAATTTTTTTTTTTTCGCTAGATAAGACCTTCCTCGGCTGGGATCGTGTAGAGCTCATTGAAGCTGCATTGAGACTGCAATTTGGACCATCAACCCGTTGGTTGCCGCTGAAGTCCACTATATGGAGAAAAATCCTGGAATGTTTTCCTCAAACACTCAATTTCTTTACAACTGAAGAAAGAAAGACATGAACATCTTGGATGACATGGGGACGAGTAAATTACTCTTGAGTAAATAATTTTAACTCTGAAGTGAAATAATCCTTTAATGAAGCAAAAACAAAGTTTCATACTTGCTATTTTTTCTGAATATTATTTTATATTCAGTAAACAACACAACTTGCTCCTGTGATACTGATTACATATACTATTATGTGTGTTACAGAAGGTCACATACCTGGTTATGTTTGTTACAGTTACAGTTGTAGTAAATTGCATTTTGTCTCTTTATATCAAACTCTCTGCGTTTCCTTCATAAAAAGTACTACTAAGGTATTTTGATATACACTGAAGGATTATCATATTTACTTACTGGTTCTGGGCCTTGAGGTGTCTAAACAGGGGGATTCTGGTATTGATCAGGCTGTGTATCTTCAAAGTCTTGGCCGAAGGTTGTTGAGAAGTACATCTCTGATTACCATGATAGTTTTGTCTCTCTCCTCAAGAGCATTAGTCGTGTAATTGCTGTATGAGTCTGTATAAAAAGCCCAATTAAAAGAGCATCAAGTCTCTCATCCATAAAGCACATTAACAATGGCTAATTAAACCTGCACTGTCTGATTCTGATTTACTTTCTGTAGTCATTTAATAGAGCAGGTTATTTTTGTCATTCACCTTTGCGTTGCTGTTTTCATTGTTCTTTGCCTCTTGAATGAGCTCGTCACTCCATCATAATCTCTGTAAAGATAAAACATTAATCGTGTGTGAAGGTACAGTCCTAATGGGGTCTTGTCATTATCAAGGAAGCGTTTGAAAGCTGTTCACTTTTAAATTGTTTTTTTTTTTTCCTGCCACAGCCCCGCAGATGTATTAGTTGCCATGACAATTGCAGCTTTCCTCCAAAACTCTGCAGTTGCTTTCAAACAAATTCATGAAACATGCAAATAAGGCAAAGACACACACCAGCCCGGCAGATAATCATATTACAGCTTTCAACAGTTCCTCTTCCTCTGTGGCTGACTATAAGACGTGGATTTAACAGCACCAGAGGTTTAACCGCTTCTCATTGGCATATGAATCGTTCCTGAGACGGGCTGATGGAGGTAGAGGCGTTTAAAACAGCTGATTCGCTGTCTGCTGTTTCACTGATACACTGACTTGAGTAAATCGGCTATTTTAAATGTTTGGGGAGAAATAAGATTATGGAGCTGCGTGTCTTGTTGCTTTGCCGTGTCTGCTTTTGGCCTTTGATTTTTTTATCTTTGATTATAGCAATTAGATGATAAATACATTTGATTAAGGGCTAATCCACATCACTTGATATTTGGAATTAGAGCTCTTGATATAATATGTACAGTTATCTAATACAATAGAGCATTATGTCTGTTTTAAATGAAAGTAATTTACAAATGAGCAAGATGCTTCACATGCAGTGATGTCACTGGGAATTTTTTTCTCTTTAAATGTTTTAAAATGAATTGTCAATTTAAAAGAATAAAATAAATATATTTTGAAATATAACTATGCCCTCTACAGGATTCCTAGCAACATTTAGACATTATCCTATATTAAATATCATTGT
Source organism: Paracanthobrama guichenoti (assembly GCA_018749465.1). Taxonomy (NCBI): domain Eukaryota; kingdom Metazoa; phylum Chordata; class Actinopteri; order Cypriniformes; family Gobionidae; genus Paracanthobrama; species Paracanthobrama guichenoti. Next base: position 15,239,374 of record CM031946.1, read on the forward strand.
TATTATATATTATAATATTTACTTTAAAATATGTTATGAGATTAAATATATATATGCACATTTTGTATAAACGCATATGTAGAAAGACATAACAATTAAAGGAATAGTTCACCCAAAAATGAAAATTCTGTCATTAATTACTCACCCTCATGTCGTTCCAAACCCATAAGGCCTTCATTTTTGATGAAATCCGAGGGGCTCTCTGACCCCTCCATAGACAGCTATTAACACGCTGTTGACATAGTAAATACAGTGCAGTGAGCTACGACAATGCCGGCTTACCATTGGCCGAGGCTGTTCAAGTTTCATTATTTTTTTTTTTTTTTTTGCGCATAAAAGTATTCTCTGTGCTTCATCAAATTAAGGTTGAACCACTGGAGTCACATGGACTGTTTTAACGATGTCTTTCCAACCTTTCTGGACCTTGAAAGTGTTCATTGAATAGCTGTCTATGGAGAGCTCTCGGATTTAATCAAAAATATCTTAATTTGTGTTCTTACGGGTTTGGAACGACATGAGGGTGAGTCATTACAGAATTTTTAATTTTGGGTGAACTAACCCTTTAATAACAAATTAACTATTACTGGATTTGTTATGATGTATACTGTAAATAATAACAGTTTGTATGGTGTCATAATTTAAAGTTCTGTAGAATACTTTGCAGTATGAGTACACAACAGTTTTTGTTACCTCGTTTTATATTACTTTAAACACTTAATAGTTCATTTGTATTAAAATCATGCCTGTTTTCTCGTCATTGAGCTTGGATCTTCCTCACTGTGTGCAGATCTCCTGGCAGTGCCGAAGCATCCGTATGCAGCCATGGAGAACTGGGGCCTGAGTGTGTTTGTGGAGCAGAAGATCTTGTTGGATCCTGACATCTCCTCCTTCTCCTATCAGATGGAGCTCACCATGGTGGTGGTGCACGAGATCTGCCATCAGGTAAAACACACTTGTGGTTTCACATTCATGGTTAAGCTTCATCTTGCTGGAAGAAGACAAACAGATTTATATATAAGTAACTATATCAGATGTGTTAATAATAAATCACAATGGACTCATTTAGTCCAATCATATCAGCGTCACTTTTTCTGACGTATTCTATTGTTTATTTTATGACTGTTAAAGTCTGTGTAAAAGTTGTGATAGTTTTTTCTTCCCTAGAACAAGAAAGCATAGGGCGGGATTTTTTCCATTGTGAGTTGATTGGATGGTTGTGGTATGCTCGTGCCAGTAAAAACGTCATCAGAGAAAAGAAGCTGCAAGAGGGAGGGGAACTTATTTTGATTAAAGATTATGAGGGCACATAAATTAAATATAATAATAATGATGCACATAGATAAATCCATTAAAAAATAGTACACTATTTCATAAAATATAAGATTTTGCAATTTTGATTTCATGGTGACTTTAATATTTGCTTAACATTTTGATTAAAGTTTAATTTTACACAAATTTAGCTCCTCCAAGTTTTGTAGCATTTAATAAAATGTTTTGAACATTTTATTTTAATCCTTAAATCAGCTGAAAGAAGGAATACATTAAAACTCTCTAAACTACTTGCAATGTATATTTGATTTTGATTTCACACCCCTGTGTGTGTGTGTGTGTGGGGGGGATACTAAAGATTAACTTGAAGTGACAACCATGAGTTAATATTTAAAGTCTGTTTATGAAGTATTTACATAGACGTTCAGTGTGGATAAGCTTAAAGGGAGCACACTGAGCCTTATTGGAACAGCAAACCTTTTTTTAGTTAATAAATATTATTAAATTTAATTTAAAAGGACAATTTTGCTACATAAATAATCTAGGTCATGTATTAAGTTCATACATATTTTAATATGAACAGCTATTATTGAAAATATCTAGGAAATTATACTTTTTCTTATTGATATCACACTGAAGCGGCGATTTTCATAGTTTTGCACCCTTTAAACTCATCTTACAATAATCTAATGAGTTATGAGTTCTTTAAAAAATACAGCAGTGTAAAACCACAGAACATCAATAAACTGTAAATTTATAATATAATGAATTTAAAAGTACAAGCCAGTAATGCCTGTGAAGTAATATATTAGTGTAGCACACAGTCTTATACAGCTAGTAAGCTAACACTGTTCTGTAGCATCTGCGCTATGTTTCTAAAACTATCTTTTGGATCTAACTGTAATTTCCCACATCCAGGTTCCAGGTTATAATATGCAAAAGTCTAAACATTAATCTCTTAATGTTGCAGTAAGACATTACACTTATCTAAAAATGCACATTTAAGGGGCTACTCTTTTGGTGAAAGTTTTCAGACAGCTTTCAAAATGGCCACCAGACAGTGTGAATACATGGATACCCATATCTCAGTGAGCAATGGTCTGATTAGCTTGAAATTACAGGAGTAATAACAAACACATCAATTGGTTAAGACATCAAGTAGGATGATATATATATATATATATATATATATATATATAGCTCATATATATATATATATATATATATATATTATAACCTGAGCTCAAAGATAGTAGTGTGCTTAATGGGTACTTGAGGCTTAATAGGTACGTTTACCCTATTTTATTGTTAATTTGTTTATTTATACATTTCTGTATTTATTATTTGTAAGTAATTCTTTTGTTTCTCTCTTATTAATTTGTTTATGTTTTCTCAGCAAAAGCTGCTTGAACTTAATGTGTTTGTGTTGAACAATAATGCCAGAAGAGGTTTAATAAAGGTAGCAACTGTTCCAGCAGGAATTGAAGCTAATGTAATAGCAATAATGGAAATGATCTAAAACGATTAAGGATGGATTAACCTGCTCTGTGTATGTAAAACCTCAGCTCAGATGATTTAACAGTAATTAATAACACATTTCTATGAAATTCAGCTAAAAATAACTCAGAAAGTGAACTGCTACGGGAAAAGTTCACGACCAAAGCTGCCCAAAACATAAGAATGCTTTATATTAAGCGCATAAACAAACTCGTAAGCGTATAACGTTAGCCTAGCGTAGCTTTCCCTGTCAGGTGCTCTGGCAGGTATTTATCGTGTACGTGAGACATGTTGCCCCAACGCAGTGAGCGCATAACTTACATTTAATGTTTATATCCTTGTTTGTAAATGTTATAAATTCACATGAGTATTTCCATTTCGAATCTCCGCCCAACTTCACTGACTAAACGCAAGCAAGCGCGCGCATGCGCATCCGACAGACGGAGCGCGTCAGATAAATGATACGCTATAATTCTGACTAATTTATACATTGTTCCAAATATTTCTTGTTTGTACATCTACATGTAAGGCGAGTAATTTCATTTTTATCAGGACATGTAGCCTAACTGAAAGGGATCAACTGAATTATGTCTTTTACATTTACTGAAAACAATGAGGCGTCGATCGTGGTGGGAGACTGGGTTGCTAAATGTTTGTTCCTACAGTAGATTTTACTTTTCACTAGTTAACACTTAGTTTGTGCATCAGTTCTTTATTATAATATTATTGTTATAATAATATATAATTATTATTATTCTTGTAATGTGTAACCTAATAGCAAATTGCCTTTTTCAAAAAGGCTTATTTTTTTTAAACATTTTTGAAAGATGATGCACACACACACACACACACACACACACACACACACACACACACACACACACACACACACACACACACACACACACACACACACAGAGAGAGAGAGAGAGATTTATACCTACATCCAATGTATAACCTCTCAAATCTGTTTCCATCATCTATGCAGAAGACAAAGGCAGAAAGGGGAGTTAGAGAGTAGCAGAGAACGTGAAGATGGTCAGTTGTTGAGTTAAAGGGCAGAACAGCAGCAGATGTAATTTGACATCTGGAGAATTTGATGCACAGCTCATATAAAAAGAGCTTTACACATCACCTCCACTGGGTTTTGTGAAAGTAAAGATTTCTTTTCTTCATCCCTCTTTCTTTTACACTGTTTTGCTCTCTCTGGAGTGTTTCCTTCATACACAAGTCTTTCTTGTGTTAAATAACCTATTTTTCGTGTATCTTTGCATCATTGCAGACTATTAGATACAGATCAAACAAGCAGTCAGGGTTAAAAGGGATTCTTTCTTTTCTTTTGGACCTGAAATAACGTTCAGTAAAGGACTTTATGCCCACAAATGCATCATCAGCATGAATCGGAAAGGAAACATTGAAATTATACATTGCATGTGCTCATTTTTCATCAGCCTTTGTTTGCAGCTCTTGTGTTTCTGAGAACCTTGGATTTTAGTGCCTTTTGTTGTGGCGGATTATTGGTGAGCGTGTTGGAGATGTTCTGCGTTCTCCAGTATTGTTCTGGATTCATAGTTTTCCTCACATGCTGCTGAATCGCAGCTCTGCATTGTGTTCTAGCTCAAAGCTCAGTGATCGGGATGAAACAGCATGTCTGCAGTTCTTTCCTCTTTTCTTTTGTTTGTTTTCTCTTTTTTTGTTTTATTTTTAGGGAGAAGGAAATAAAAGAAAACAATCCCCTCATCTCTCATTTCTGCACAGATAATGCAGCTCTGTCTGAACTCAGTCTGAACCTTATACAGTAAAACACTCTCACAGGGAGCATGAAATCATGATATTATTTCAGAAACAGCAATGATGTGCATATTCCATAGTTTTAGAGCTGAAATTCATGAGAATAACCTAGAACAGGCTGTTCTCCGTATATAAAGCCTTGTTTTATGATCAAGAATAATTGAAAAGAAGCAGCGGATGCTGGAAATATAATATTGAGCAGTGATGATGTTTACAGGCAGAAAACTGAAATATGTCCAATAATGCAGTGCATTAACATCCCCACTGAATTCACATTTATCTATGCATACAACACACTGTAAAGCTGAAACCTAGTGTTTGTGCTTCAAAAATACATAGCCATGATATTGGCAGTAATTATTATATGATTGATCTTAACATATAGCTTTGTACTCCACACTGCTGATTGCAAAAGCTGTGAAACAACAGGAAAGAGTCTCTAAATTTTTTTAATTCAAACTCTGTATGTTAGTGTATTATACGTTTGACACTATAATTAAAAATATGGATGCAGTATATACTGGGCATATGTGCATTTTGTGTACTGAAGTGGCAATTAAACACACACTGTAAAAAATATTGTTGGTTTAACTTTAAAAAGTATATTGAGTTAATACAATGAAGGAAATGGATTTAATGAACAGAAACTCAGAATATGATTGTATCTGAACCCCGTAAATAAAAAAATAAAAAAATGTTGTGATAAATCATGAAAATAGCACAATTTGGCATGTTTCACTGCATTATAACAAATAAAACACAATTACGCAATATGCTTACAAAATCTTTTAATACTATTTGAATAAAAGGTGGTCAATTTTTAATTTCAATGAATTCAAAATTTTAAGGCAACCAGGTTACTTTTTAAATATTTTTTTACAGTGCACCTACTGTCAGATATCAGTTTGAGTAACCTAATATTTGCCACAGTACAAACTTAAACTAAATGATAATAAGAATAATTTAATCGTTTTTTTAAATATTTTATTTAAGTTTTAGTTTTAGGTAATCATAATAACACAGCTCGTGAAAAAAAAAAAAAAAAAAAAACTTTTACAAGTTTTTACAAGTTGGTGATTTCATAAGAATTTGTATGATGTGATGTGATTTCAAATCATACAAAAATGTACAAATGAGATTGCATGAATTAATTTAAATTAAACAATTTACCAAAACTATGAACTGTTGTTATGAACTGTCATGTCAGTGTGTTGATGTTAATGTAAGATGTCAGATTAAGCATTAAAAGCATGTAGTCAGTCCACATTTAAGATTTAAGCACAAGTGTGTGCATATGTGAATATAAGTGTGCTTATGAATAAGAGAAAGGAGGAGAGACAGAGAGAGTAAAAGACAGAGATTAGCCGTCACGCGCTTTTGAATTCACCGCAGGCTGTTTCACCCTGTTGTGTTGCAGCTCTCTGGAGCTTCTGCTCATCTCTATGTTTTTAATTAAGATGCCATTTTTCTATTCAAACGGTTTCTCTGATTCAGTCTCATGCCCATCATTTTCATATAGAGTTAAATAGCACAACGCTAATTATTTTCCACTGTAAATTACCTCAGTTTAGCTCAGATCATCAGAGTGGGCGGGGCTTATGCTCATCTGACATATTGATTGGCTCCTTCATTTTGAAAGCATTAAATCAGTCCTCATCCAGCACATATTCTGTCATACATTTAAAATGTCTGTCTGAGCATTAATAACGCTAACAAAGTGCCAGCATCTGATAAATCACATTTGTATCTCGTGGGTCACACGGACTGCCAGTAGAGAATTGATTAGTAGATGATAGGCGCTGTTTGCTGTATAGGTTTATCCAGTTAACGCTCCTGGACTCATTTTAATGTCATATACTGTAGCAGCGGATTGTTAGTAGATTTGCCGCCACCAGCGATGGGGTTTATATGTCACAGACACTCAATCACTGTTAATTTCTCATCTCATTTCAGCCTCTCAGAATTAAATGATGCTGCCACAGTCCTTCATATGCAGTTATTCAGCCAATAACATGAGCCTAATGAGGCCGATGCAGCTGATGTTGAGTTTTCTTATTTTCCACCAGATTGGAGAGGTGACATTTTTCCTCTGGATATGAATATGTTTAGAGTGTGAGGCTTCAGTTCTCATACGTCACATACATCTTAACACGGTTGCTTTAAAAACATAGTTCGACATTGAATATGAGGATAAATGGCTGAGTCTGTCAGTGGAAATGAGTCTTGTCTAAATGACTCACGTCTGTTGGCTGGTGTTTTATTCTCTGCTCGTGTATAAAAGACAGCATCTGTAAACACATATGAAATTGGGGATTTCACACTCTCACTCTGAATTCTGACAAATAATTTTTTTTGTTTTTTTTTTCACTCAAAACAGAGGGCTTTAAAGTCTCTTATTGTGATTTAGAGCAATTTCCAGTTCTAGTTCAGGTTTGTTGAGATTAAATTTGAACAGGATAAACAGTCATATTTGTTTTATTAGCTCAGGCAGGTACTTTATAGAGTGATTATGGTTTCCTAGTGAGCTTCCTTGCTGTCTACAGTCTGTTCAGGTAGCTGCTTTATAAGGACACATCCTCACTGAAACTTAACCTCATAAGTGACTGATTTGAAAGGCTATTCGGGCATTAACCCAGTTAAGGTAAAGAGTATGAGAAACTTGATGTTCATGGATCATTTCCAATAGAGTGTGATTTTTATTTTATTTTATTTTTTTACTGTGGTATTGGTAACACTTTGCAATACTGGTGCACCAATATGCAATTATGCATTAATTCATGCTTAGCTAAAGCACAGATAATCACGTGTTAAACTATGAATCATAGTCTTTTCGTCCTTCGGATGAGACATTAATCCGAGGTCCTGACTCTCTGTGGTCATTAAAAATCCCAGGATGTCCTTCGAAAAAGAGTAGGGGTGTAACCCCGGCATCCTGGCCAAATTTGCCCATTGGCCTCTGTCCATCATGGCCTCCTAATCATCCCCATACGATTGGCTTCATCACTCTGTCTCCTCTCCACCAATCAGCTGGTGTGTGGTGGGCGTTCTGCCGCAATATGGCTGCCGTCGCATTATCCAGGTGGATGCTGCACATTGGTGGTAGTTGAGGAGATTCCCCCCTTCTATATGTAAAGTGCTTTGAGTGCCTAGAAAAGCAAATTAACAAATTATTATTATTATTAATTATTATGAATCATGAAGAACTAAACCATGTATAACTGCATCAGCAACTAATAAAGAGTGATTAATATATTAAGTACTATATGAATTGCTATTAATTAAATGTGTCATCATGTATTAATTCCTTAATAACATAGTATTAACTAACAGTGTAAATGAATGTGTTAATTGTCTGTTTTAATTCATCATTGATTTGCAAAGATAACATAATGTTATGGCTTTACCTGTCAATGCACATGACTATTAACTCATTGTAAAGTAATCAATATTGTAGTTATGTGTTTTGACATCCACACTGACGTTTAAGGTTTTTGGCACAGTTGCACAGTTAATGTAATGTTTGAAAGATGGGTAAGTTGAGTGGCACACAAATATTAGAGCATCAGAATCTAAACTACTGACAGCTTACATCATGTCTAAACCAGTCACAGCTGTCTACACTGGACATGACAGACCATTGCAAATCCATTTGTCCTTCATGTCAGAAAGCACAAGAGCTTGGAGTATGTCAGAAATAGAACAAGGCATCAGTTTTCAGGGTTTTGTTGAGTCATGTAGCATTGTGCCACATCCACAGCGTCACTATGATGAGTTCTATTGTCTTTGTTTGGTCTAGACACAGTGTTACGAAATAGCAGTGCCCAGCCACATGTTGTCAGTGCCCCGTCTTTGAATCCTAGACCTCAGGCAAGGTGTGGATGCGGCAGTTCATGGAACAGTGGAATTCTGGTTCTAGACGGCTGGGAATTGAAATCCATGGCTTGGTGTGGATGTCAAATCCAAAATTACATATTACTGAACAATTAGTTAATAGTCATAACATAATGTTATCTTTGCAAATCATTAGCTGATGATTAATTAAAGCAGACAACTGGAAGTTGATGTACATAGCTTCAAACCATTGTGATATTAACACATTCATATTAGTTAATACTATATGTTATTAAGGAAGTTAAGGATAATTAATAGCAAATCATATATTACTTGATCTATTAATCAGCTTGACTCTTTGTTAGTTTCTGATGCAGTAACTACTAATAAATGGTTTAGTTCTTCTTGAGTCATACATTAACAAGCAATTCTTCTTCTTCATCCTAGCGTGTAGAGTCCACTCTTTGGATCTTGGCATGACATTTTGCATGGTCGAGACATTAACACGTGATTATCTGTGCATTAGTTAAGCATGAATTAATGCATATTAGTGCACCCCTATTGTAAAGTGGTACCATGGTGTTAATGTAAGTTGAAAACAAAATACTTTCAAAATAATTTCAATATTCAAGTAGACTTAAAAGTAAACTTTTATAAACTAAAATGTAAAAAAAAAGTATGTATCCACAAAGTATTGAAATAGTTAACTTACAACTACTAGTAGTACACTGATATTAGTGTAAAGTATAGTAAAGTATAGTAAAGTATACTACATAAGATATACTTGCAGAATATACTTGAATTTTACTTAAATTTATTAAAACAAACTTGAAGTATACTTCATGTTTAGGGATTTTAGACCATGGTCCTTGTGCAGTGCATACAGGTTTGATTCTTTGGGCTGTACAGTATTTGAGCTTGTGCTAGAATACAGCTTCAGGACGTCTTTCTTGTGGTTTTCCAGCTGAGAAAGCAATGGCCTTTGCCCTGCAGTCACAAACCTGATCCAGCAGACAGACCTTGTCTGAACCTCCTCGTTAAATGTCAATGAAGGACATTTAAACTCAATTATTCAGCCGTGTTCTGTAAGTACAAGACTGCCATTTTGGTTGAAGGCTTCATGTCAGTATGATTCTTCAGAGCGATTCTCGGCTGCTTTGGAGAGTTTTATAACTTAAGCTTGCATGTTTTTTAATGATGCCTTTGCCGGTTTTCTCCTTCCTCAAATGTTCTGTATATGCTGCCATACAGAGATTAAGTACAGAGTGAACTCTTCCCAGCACGACTCATGCCAGCGTATCTGTTAATGAAGCAGGCGGGCTGCAGAATCCCTCAGTTTCAGCTTTTGTCTCACAGACATTGTTGAAGGCTTAATTGAGCGAGGGTCTCATGGTTCGTATACTGTTCATTGACATTCTTGTGTTGTTGAGCTTTCTGTGTTGTTCCTCAAGGTTTCACTGTACCAATATATTTTGCAGCTTCTGTCACACAACAAATGCTGTGATGTGCCTTGCTGTCCTGGTTCATTGTCATTAGCATCTGACAAATCAGAAGAGTTCAGAACAAGTCACTAAACCTTTGGGAAGCCACTTGTGTGACTAGAGAGTTCCTGTGAGAGCAGGATAACAGCTGTTTCTCTCTACGCTGTGGCTCTTCTATCAGTCCATGTGTCTGAGTCACAGATGAACATCCCGTCAGGCGCTTTGAGAGCCTTTGAGCTGCTATAATGATGTCATGTTCAGATGAAAAAGGCCTGACTCCTACAGAGGTTTGTGGGCTGCAACAATGAGATCCGGCGTTCAGTAGCGCATCTGCTTGAGCCTCGGAGCCTGTGGAAAATATCCAGCCCATTCACAACTGCAATGTTGCATCTTTTCCAGTCAATAGCCCTGTTTTGCACACTGTCATGTGTACACAATGGCAGGGGTCGTTTGAATACTTTCTACCTTCCAGATGGGACGTTTCAGAATGGAATCCTCATTTTTCTCTCTCCTGTTCATTTAAGGTTTCCTTGGCGAAGAGCCCAGGTATGAATGCTGTGAAACAGAAAAATGTGTTTTTAATTGTGTAACTGTAGCTTATTGATTATTTAGGCCGTTATTAATCATGGTCCAAAAGCTCTGCGTTGTTCTCAATGTTCTGTGAAGCCGTTTGTGAATAGCATTTCTGTTGAACCAGAGTGCAACTGCTTATTAGAAGTGTTTGTTTGTACTTCTACTTCTGAAGGAAGAGTCCTGTATTGGACTTTTCTAATAAAACGTGTTTGCCACTATAATGAAATATGCTTTTGCTGATATTGGATGAATAGGAGAGTGTATAGTTTCCTGATGCTTTGTCCAAATAAAGTTTGGTTGCTGTTTACCCATAAATACTTTTCTTGTACAAAACAACAAAAGTAATAATTGTTTTCTGGTGAACATGAAATCGATTTTTGTAATAGTCACCCTTTTTCTCGGTTGGTGATTGAAGGTTAATTTCTTCTCTTCTAGTGGTTTGGGGATCTAGTCACACCGGTTTGGTGGGAGGACGTTTGGCTGAAGGAGGGATTCGCTCATTACTTCGAGTACATCGGGACTGATTTCCTCTTTCCAAAGTGGAACATGGTGAGTTGTTGCTCACAAGCGAGCACTGTAATTCAAGATTCAAGAGTTTTATTTGTCACATACACAGTTATATACAGAATATACAACCGGCAGTGAAATGTAAACGAAAGCACAGTCTTCGCGGAGCGACCTGAACGGCGACCGAACATGGCGGCGCCATTTTGTCATCCAAATATTCAGTCATTTTGTCATTGTAATATTCAGTTCATTTCATTCAATGAATTATACATAACTTTGAATGAAAAAAATAAGAGCAAATCTTCAATGCTTTTCACATACACATGATCTTGAGCATTTATTCTTGATTCAGTTGAGCAGAAAACTACAATTCTCTTGTGGTGCATTTGAGTGCTATATATACTTTGATTGCTCAATTTTGCCAGTTAAATGTTGATAACAGCCTATCAAGACCAATAAATCTCACATTTTATGGACATTTATTTCTTGTTTAATCTGTGTCATATCAAATAAAGCGTCAGAATGCAATTTCATTGGTTTGGCTATTTCTGGTCAGATACAGATTCTCTTTTTTCCCCATCTCACTGTGGGTTGAGTTGCCCTCTCCAATGATTTCCCAGTGTTGGATTAGTCAGCTGTCAGAATGTACAGTAATTGTATCACTGTGTGCCAGTCACTGCTGCCTGGTCAGTGTCACTCAGCATGATGATATCAATCATCACTCTAAAAAAGCTAGTATTGTTTGTTCTTGCTGAAGTTTTACAAGAGAGATGTCAGAATATATTGTCACTATCCTCAGCAGGTATTTATTAAAAGCTGTTGTAGTTGTTGAAGTTGTAGATTAGCAGTTAATGCACATTCTTCGACAGCATTGAACCATGGTGCTTAAATGGCCGATGTGAATCTGGTCTTCTTTAACATTTCTGAATCAAAGTGGCAAAAAGCCAAATATAAAATCTTTAAAAAAGTACAAATAAAATATAGTAAATTAGGATTTGCTAAAACTGAAACACAAACAAACAAATAAATAATACTATTTAATTTTGTATTAGTCTCAAAGTTTCTCTGTGGGTAGCTCAAATGACAGTTTTACAATGGGTTAATGAAAAGTATGCAATTTATCTTACTGTCAGTAGTAAATTAGTGGGCCAAATGGAGGCATGCATGGACTGGTTCATTATGAGGTTGTAAAGAACAAATTGTTCCAACTGTTTTAATGGTTATTATCAGCACAGTTTGAGCTGACTTCATGTGCAGAAATAATCATATCTAATGGTGTTGAGCTCTGTTATCGCATGCCTCTATTTTTCAGTCTTGCTGCATTACCACAGCAACTGGTGATTATGCCATCATGTTTTGCTGTTTTTAATGAAACTTTAGTCTATATGTAATCTTCTCCAGATGTTCAATCAATTATCAGAAGAAAGCTGTGAAATAATATTACAGTGCCACAGACAGACTGGTGAGCTTCTGATCATGATGCATTCTGAACAACGCGTTTAAACATTCTTACCCGCTGTCAGGATTATGTTTTGTTTTGTCTTCATTTTCATTGTGTTCAGTTTCTGTCTGCCTTTGTTTCTCTTTGACCCAGTTTTCCCATGTGTTACATTTACTCATCCTATTCACCTGTCCCTCGTTATTTAACTCATTAGTTCCCTCGTTTAGTTCTGGTATAAGTGCTACCTGTTTTTTTTTTCAGTTCGTTGTCCTGTCTTGTCAGTGTTACTATTCTGTTTCCCTGAATGTTCCTGTTACTATTTTTGGATTAAAGACCATTGGTATTGAGTTCTTCTTCGTTGTGCACTTCCTGTTAGCAGCCAACCGTGACAGAAGACAGGACCTCATAAAATGGACCCAGCGGGAACTCTAGTTATGCTGACCCACGCTTCCATTTAAACCTCCTTACCCAAGATGACCGTCGCCTCGAGGCCCACACTGCAGACTTTTTGGAACTTGCTTCTAAGACCCATTATTCCGACTGTGATTTGATTTATTTTTTTCATGCTGGGCTAAATGAAAAATTAAGAAACAAGATTTCTATTTCTGCCTTTGATCCTCAAGGGAGCTTTATTAATTCTGTTAAGTTTGCGTTTGCTGCTAATTAGGGTTGGGAATCATGAGAAATTTTCCGGTTCCGGTTCTGGTTCTGGTTCCGCCTAACGATTCCAGTTCCATTAAAATGATTAAACAAATAGTGGTAAAGGAAAAAGGCACAATACGCAACAATCCTTTTTGTGTTTATTACTTGCTCTCAAATGAATTTACAGGTTGGCAATGTCAAAAAAAGTCCTGTATTGTACATATATTACAGTATTAATTAAGCCATTCTTGCAAAGGTAATTGTGCCTAAACACTTACCTAAACCATGGTGACTCAATGGTGGAAAAAGGATGTAAGCCTTTCACTATAAATCTGGTAACAGCCCTGTGGCACTCATCTATTCTCTCTGTCATCATTTTCCCTTTACTCGCTAAAGTAAACAGATTTACTGTCTCCGAAGTTCCAAGAGGGGGTGTGGGAGTGGCACATTGTTTAACATCTGAAAAAACGTAAATAATATTTCTATATATATATTGATAGTATATATATATATACTATATGATACTACTGAAATGACATATTTACCCATGTATGAATTCCTACCTGGCGATGGGGACAGTCTTCCTTAAACAGTTGAAAACATTGCATGTTTTGAGGCTGATTCCGTGCTGTAGCAAATGTTTTGTCAAATTGTTAGTGCTGCCTCCTTTGCATGGTATTAACTTTTCACATGTTACATTTTGCTTCATCATCATTCATTCTTTCTCTTCGCCATGTTGGTGGTCAACAAGAAAATATCTGACGCAAAACCGTAAATGTGTTGCGCAAGGGCTTTCAGTGCTGAACTGCATTAATTGGTTGCACTCCTGGAAGCGGCAGGCAATGTAATTAATATTCATGATGAGGTGAGCGCTTCGCACACACATTGCACCAGAATTGTTTTCGGAACCAAAACTTCCTGAGTCCGTTCCAGTGAGAGAAATTTCCAAGTCCATTACAGTGGAACCAGCGCTCAGCCCGGAAAGTGTTGCACTGTCCCTAATGACTCTGGCATTGCGTGTTTAGACCAGGGGTTTTCAAACCTGTCCATATTTGACACACCAACTTCAGGTCTTACAATCTCTAATAATGAGCTCATGAGTTGAATCAGGTGTGTTAGATGAGGGAGACATAAAAATTGTGCAGTGCTGGGGGTCCTCCAGGACAGGTTTGAAAACCCCTGGTTTAGACCACACAAATGTTGGCTCCAGCTCCTTAGTCCACTCCAGTGTTGGCTCCAGCCCCTGAGTCCATTCCAGTGTCAGCTCCAGCCCCAGAGTCCACTCCACTGTTGGCTACAACCCCAGAATCGGCTCCAGTGTCGGCTCCAGCCCATGTGCCCACTCCAGAGTACACTCTAGCCCATGAGCCTGCTCCAGAGTCCACTCCAACCCATGGTTCAGCTCTGCAGTTCACTACCCCATTGTTCCTCCCAATAATTTTTTTTGGGCTATACGTCCTCGACTATAGCGGCTGAGCCAAGCTTCCAGGTCAAGGACATGGAGGCCGATCCTCCCTGTACTGCCGGCACCTCCATGTAGACATTTTTGGTACAGCGCTTAAACTAAATCTCATGGGAACTTACATTTTTGTGATATCAACTTCAAATTTGGAACACAACTTGGTTAGACATATGGCTTTGATTTTATAGTAATTTTATAGTATTTTTTTTGTAGAATATATATTTTATATAAAATATAAAAATATTTAGTACAGTATTTTTAATTTACAGTCAATTTAAACTTCCATAACTTTTTCATACTTTCATCTTTTCACTTCAGCAATAATATGCCGAGTGTCTTCTTTTAAAACAAGACCAAACTTAGGTCTATATTCCAAAGCATTCTTTAAATACAGCGATTTAAGTTTGGATAGTGCATGTTCATGTCTATTCTCAAAACAGGAGGTGACAGTTAAGGGGTTAAAAACACTTGGTATTCATTTCTCCTTCATTGTGCACTTCCTGTTAGCAGCCAACCGTGACACGTGCGCTCATTCAGAAATGATTCAGTGAAACTACATTATTAGTGCCACACCTCTGTGTCAGTCTGAACAAAAACTGCTGATTTACTGCAGAACTTCACAGAGCTGAATTTTGTGCCAAAGCTGCCATTTAAAACTTGTGCAAAAGCTTTTCACACTTGAATTCAAGGCACATAAACTAAAGCACAAAATACCAACTCCTATAAATGAAGTGCAATGTAACAAAAGTTGAATGGTTTAATGATTCATCCACATCCATTTCCTCCATCCAGATGGGTTCACGTTCGGAGAAAGACAAAGCATGGCTTCAGTTAACAATGTCTCACAGGAGTCAATAGGTTCAGTGATGCTCTGAATGGTTGTATAACAGCCAAGAATTATGAGGCTATTTTACCAGACCAGGTGCGTCCAAACAGAAAACCATCTCATGATACTCCTGTATTATAGGATGATGAATAAATCCAGGAGTGTGTGAACACCAGGAGGAAGTCAAACACCTTCAAAGACTTCTCCAGTCATTTATTATATTACAGTTATTATATTTAATTATTTAGTATATTACAGGTTATTATACAGTCAATTATAAATAAATCAAGTAGAAAAAATAAAAATAAAAATAAAGAAGTGGAATAAAATAAGTGAAGTAAACTGTGCAGTGAGTAAACTGTAGACTTATAAATATGTGGTTAACAGAAATGTACAAAGAAGTATAATGTGCAAACAGGTTTATAACAGGTTGTTACACAGTAACAACGAGAACAGAAAGTGCAGTGCGATGTCAGTATATCGATGGTCACGTGATGTTAAGTGACTGAGTTCAGGAGTCTGATGGCCTGGGGGAAGAAGCTCCTCCTGAGTCTCTCGGTTTTGGCCATCAGGCTTCGAAAGCGCTTACCAGATGGCAGCAGCGTGAAATGAGGGTTTGCAGGGTGATTAGAGTCCTTGATGATTTTAGTAGCTCTACCTTTGCAGCGTTTGGTATAGACGTCCTGCAGAGACGGGAGAGCTAACCTTGAGATACGCTCGGATAAGCACACGACTCTTTGCAGGGCTTTGCAGTCATGACTGGTGCTGTTCCCATACCACGCTGTGATGCACTGAGTTAATACACTTTCTATCAGGTACAGTCTATGCCTGGCTTTTTTCACCTGTGTCTGAATGTGTGCAGTCCAGGTCAGGTCCTCGGAGATGTTTACACCCAGGTATTTGAAGCGCCCAGGTACATAGGTACTATGTATGTCATCAACACAACAAAACAGTTTTCCAGTGTATGATGATACTGATGGTCCCCCATGCAGCTAACAAAATATGCTCTAAAAACACTTTGCCAACATTCATTAAGGGAACTTTTTTTTAAACATATTTTTTTATTGAATTTTATAACACATTTAACAAACGAATATAATAACATACACTTAAGTGCAAACATACTCAAATCCATCCCCCTCTATAACCCTGGCAGTCGGTAAAAAAATAAAATAAAATAAAGACATACAGCGCTTTATATCATATACTTCTATTAAGCATTATGTGTATATACAATAACTTCACACATCTATATCATCTTCAATATCTTCTTCTTTAACAAATTCCAAAAACATCTCCCAAATATCATAAAATTCAGAAGACTTCTTATTACATACATAAGCTTTTCAAGGGTCAAACAAGGGATATCAAGGGATATAAAGTTTTTCAGCCAAAGCCCAAGGGAAGGACAGCTAGCATTCTTCCAGAAGAAGGACCGGAACCTCTTGCTTGTAGTAGGCACAAGTCCACCAGTTTTCTTTCTTTGACAGGCAGAGAGCAATTGTCCACATAGATACCCAATACACATATTACAGGGCTTAAATGAACAGACGTAGTAAATTGAGACATAATGAATCACCTTACTCCAAAACTTTTGCAACTCCTCACATTCCCACGCACAATGAAAAGGATGTACCTTGGAACTTGTTACACTTAAAACAGGAACGTTACTTTTCAATGTTCTCTTAACATTCTGAAACAAGCAGCAACATTTAAAAATTGCATGTCTTCTGCTCATGCACTCACATTCTCATTCACGTAATGACCTTCCCATTGTGTCTGTCCCAGTATTTCATACCTCTCTGCTCCAGGCACCTTGGTTATGGGGCATCAGCCAAGCAGCGAGACCATTTAGGGAATGTCATTTCAGGGAGCAATTGGGTTTCATTGGGTTTTGATGGAAACACTTCAGCGTCCTGATAGGATGACTATAAGCATTTCCCTACCACAGTTTGGATAATATTGGACATTTCAAGAGTTTAAAGTCTAAACCAGAACTGAAAACTCACAAATGTACTGGGAAATGTGGGGATGGATTTGACAAGAGTTCTCGATAGGTCATTAAAACAGCCTATAGGTCCCTTCACCTGCTCATAACTGGACTGTTGGCTTTCCTCATCTTTCCCACATCCGTCATGCTAGAGAAGCTCTCAGTGAGGTTTGGTTACCCATCATGCATTGCTGCAAAAGCTGCTGACCTGACCTCCTGGCATCACTGTGATCTCTGGCCTTAAAGTGGTTGATCAGTGAGAAACTTCAGGTGATGGTGTTGAGACGATAATAAGCAGGATCTAAATGAAGTATCATTGGACGTAAACACCTTGTTGAGAGCACATATGGGCCAGATGGAAGCTCTTCTCATTGCATTCATTTTATAGCGTCCACTACGTGACTCACATAAAATCAGCTCTACATCACCAGCTGTTCTCTCTCTGTCTGTCGGTTTCTCTGTATTCACATTCACCATAATGTATGTTGTGAATTAATTCGCATATATTGATTCTGTCTATATACTGTATTTACATTGGCTTAAAGTGATGTCCATCAGGAAGTACTGAAATTAAAGACATGCCACACACTGATCTGTTCTACAAGACCACTTAAGTGATGATATTAATAGCCTGAGAAATTAGGACACTGATTTCAAAAAGTTGCTACCTCCTCTAAGATCTCTCTGAAGTTAATTATTACAGCAGTACATTAAGCTTCAGCTTTTATATGATACACATATCTAAAGATAATTAGACCTCAGATGTAATTCCAGGAAATTTGACCCTTCATTAGCTGCTCAAAAGAAAGAATTCATGTCAAAGCCTTACAAGATAGACTTTAATCTACAAATATGATAAAAAGTCACCCAACAATCACACATCAATCTTAGTTTAATTAATACATTAATACATATTCTCTGTATTGATTTGTATGACTTCTCACTCCTCTATTTTATGTCTCATGTCAATTAATTAATTTGCTTTTAGCAGTACATCAGAATATGAGATTGTGAATGAGGTTTGAACACATTACATGAAACCAGGAATCACTGGGTTAATAGAATATGCCTCATTATATTGACATAAAATGATGAATGGTTTTGATGAACATTTGTTTCTGGACTTATTTCCGTACGTTGTTTGTTTGAGCTCAAATCCCTTGATTAAAATATCCTGCTCTCTTGGATTAATGTCTTCAATGGGATTTTTAATCAAGCTGCCAAAAGCTTTAATGGGCAAGAGTTATTCATAATGATGGAGAATAAAGGTGTAATAAAACACTCAGAGTATCAAAACCAGACATGTTTATAACAGCTGGTAGTTTGCTGACTTTCTCTAAGTCACGCACATTAAATAAATACATATATGAAAAGATAATAAAATAATAAATGTTATAATTTGGCGTCATTTATAATTTGGTCAGTCAGTGCCGAGATTTTGCCAGAGGGCCCATTATGAAGATGTTCAGAATATGAATCTGCAGTGTAATGCTTTCATATATAATTCATGTTATTCATATTTAATCCATTTTCATGTACGGTAACTGGCAAACCGCCACTTTTAAATGAGTAACAGGAAAACAGTGTCACATTTTACTGAAATGTATGAGAGTTTGTGGTTTTATATTTATAGTGTGTTTATTTTAGCTCAACATCTTTTGAAAGTAGAAGTTGATCTACAAAACTGGAGCAAGTCATTATTAGTTTATTCCAATATTTAATATGAACATTAGGTACTTGTACTTATTCTGTTATAATGTGTTGTGTTTGTATATTTACATGGTGTGTCAAGGTAATTCAAAGAAAAGCAAGGCAGTACCAAGTTTAATTGCTTCATTGTGGTGTATTTTCTTATTATGTTACTTAAATTAAATTAATTAATTACTTACATTTTTTGATAATTACTTCAAAATAGGAAATGCCCTGATATCCGGGTAACATCTTCCTCGTGCTGCTGAACAACTGACTGTATTTGAGATGTGACTCTCTTCTGATCCACAGACACAGTGAATGATGAGGGTCTTTTTCATCTGACCCAAAACTTCCACCTGTCTTTATAGTGAATCCTACAGGGAGACATTTGATCAGATCAGAGAGACAGTGAGTACAACACTGTACACACACACACACACACACACACACACACACACACACACACACACACACACACACACACACACACACACACACACACACACACATTGAGTGTATTCTCAAGTAGTAGCAGTGAGTTGTGTTGGTGCTCATGTGGCGGTAGTGAATGTTCATCAGATCAATAAATAATGGAAGCTTCTGCAGGTATAAAGTCTTCAGTCATGAGAGAAAGAGAGCTGGATTTACCCATAACCACTTTCTAATTTCATTTATAGCGGAGCTCAAAGTTATTTTTACATTTGAAAATAAAACAGACGGTTTTATGAGACAGGTTTATGTGTTTGATACTGTAAAAAACAAAGTCTCTCTCTTTCTCATCCTCAGGAGAAGCAGAGGTTTCTGACTGATGTTCTTCATGAGGTGATGTTATTGGACGGTTTGGCCAGTTCTCATCCGATCTCTCAGGAAGTGTTTGAAGCCACAGACATCGACAGAGTGTTTGACTGGATCGCGAGATAAGAAGGCAAGAGAATCTCTTATGATCTCCCACAGGCTTCATCTGCATGATGGAAATGATCATAAACCTTTAATATTGAGCAGAACTGGTTTATACTCAAAAAATTACATAAAGTGAATTTTCCCCTTTTTTTTTAATATATGGCACGATAGTAGAAACAATGACTTTGTAAAACAATAGTATCGTTGGTCTAAAGCAGTCATTTATTTATGTATGGACTTTACTTCACCAATAATTGAGTCCAGTAAACAGCTCAGTTTGCTTGTTATTTTTCTCCCAGATAAAGAATTCTCAGTTAATCTTTGTGAATTGTAAATAGAGCCACGCTGTAAATATAAGCCTCTTCACAAGAAAAATAGTTTAATTAAAAGCTTGTTTTTTTAGTAAGTCGAGGACAGAAACCGTTACACTGAGAGCTTGTGAGGTTTTGTGTCCTCTGGGGATTTATGGCACAATAAACATTTCATCTCAGAACAGACTGTACTGTAAAAAAAACTTCAGCGCCCTCATCCTGAACATCTGAAAGCCATTAAAGACACAAAGAGCAGTAAAGAAAAATCCTCTCATCAGTAAAGAATTGTCCTCTATCAGAGTCCAGACGCAGACAGAATCTTGCATCCACTGAAGATTTGAGTT
Organism: Paracanthobrama guichenoti; assembly: GCA_018749465.1. NCBI lineage: Eukaryota > Metazoa > Chordata > Actinopteri > Cypriniformes > Gobionidae > Paracanthobrama > Paracanthobrama guichenoti. The sequence continues at coordinate 15,259,931 of CM031946.1, forward strand.
TCTGCTTCAACTCTCCCCCCAGCTGTCAATCAGCTTAAAGCCCGTTTGTGATTGACTCTTGCTCAAAGCCCTCCCCTGTTTCCCCACAGGTTCTGTGGTGTTATGAACTCTGTCAATCACACTGACACCCGGCCATCCCTCATCACTTCCTCCTCACACTCTAAGGAATCTGATATCCCATAACATCCCATGAGTCCCCATGCAGCGCTAACAGGAAGTGACACTCATCACACAGATTGTGGAGGGAGGGATGTGGAGGGATGGGGATTAGATGCTGTCAAATGAGCATGTCAAAGTCACTCAAATCAAAAAAAAAGATACAGACTCATAAAACAGCAGAAAACAGAGTGTCATAGAGTTCTTGTTTAGATGACCCAGCAAACCTGCTAGAAAATGAACAGTACCATAACATAACAGATATGCTGTTCAACGACAACGACATATATTTTCTCAGGTTTTGTACGCATGTGAACAGAAGCCGTGAGTAAATGAGTCTTCATTGGCCGTGTGTTTGCTGTGTCTGCAGGGAGCCACTCTGATCCGTATGCTGGCGAACGTCATGGGACAGACGCTGTTCCAGAGAGGCCTCAATGTAAGTCAGTAGTTTTCTTTCATCTTCTCTCTTTGTGGTCACAGAAAATCTCACACTCATATATGTTTTTACTTCTAATGTGTCTTATGAATATCTCTACAAGGCTCTATTAAAAGAAATCTGAATGTGCTACAAATAAATCTCACCATTTAAAACTATCGCAACAAATGTTCATTTCTCAAGCCCCTTCAGGTTGCTCTGAGTGTCACATATGTTATTGCTACAAGCGTTTGTGAGATTATTCAACCATGTCGGTTTACATGCACTTCTTATCTTTAGAGCTACAACAGCTTGTTTTCGTGTCACACACTGCCATCAAGCTTGAGGTGAAAGCGACACAATCAGGCGAGCGATTAAACATGTTCGTGACAGAAATTAATTTCATATCTAAAATATTCACAATCAGGATTTTCAGAATCATTCTCTGTGTTAAACCAGTTTACAGTCAAGGCTTCATCAGGGCTTTTGTTGTGTTGTTTATAGTTTATTTTGTTGACCAGTTTATAGTCTGGTCATCTTCTGTGAATCTCTTTCGGCATTCCATCTACCAGTTCAGGCCCCTCAGGAGGGAACGGCAGATCTCTTGATGTATAATTAGACAGTATTGTTTTGTGGACACCATATGGCTGCAACATGCCAACTACATCCTGAAATGTGGTTATATGATCTAGGAGTGAACAAACAAGCTGCAGGTTTGAATCCAGTGAGAGTAAATCTGTAAATGAATGAATGTTAAATGTAAATTAGTTGAAGGTACAAATCCTCTTCCTTTGACATGTGAGTTCACACAGTTGTGCATTTTCAGAGGTGTATCTTCTCATTTCATTTTTTTATGACTGAGATGCTGTCAAAAATCTGTCAGTTTCAGAGCTTCTTTCTGGGTTATTTTTGACGTTGTGGTTTAATGTTGCTCTTAGAGGCTTGAAGCACAATCAGGTCATGTTTTCTGCCGAGCGGCAGATTTAACGCTTCATTTACAGATGTAACAGCTGCACATACAAGCTTTATATTGCAGCACGCCTGACCAGTAGACTGATGTGTCTAATGCACGCGTGTTCATCTTTGATTGGCTACAAATGTAATTACTGTGTTTGGTTTGTCTGGTATCTACTATTGTAAACCTGTGGTATTATTAGCAACATCAACATATTGATTAGTGCAAAAGCAAGAAAATATGCCAATCAATTCTGTCTAAACCTTGGTTAATCAATAAATCAATATGACATGATGGGCATATCTGGAAAATCGTTTGTCTTTCTTTATCATAAAAAAATTAAAAATCTTTCATAAAACAAATTGGACACAATACAATCATTTGTGACAAATGTGTAGAAAGAAGAAAGAAACTGTAATATTTTTTATTAAAATTAAAGGATTTGATTATTATTATTACACTTTATTTCAATGGTCTTTATACATTCTACTAACTATATGTAACTTTTAAACTACATCCAAATAACTCTCATTAGAGTATTAGAAGACTGTTAGGTTAGGGTTAGGTGTTTGGGTCGGGTTAGTAGAATAAGTTGACGTAGTTAAAAAGTTACTTATAGTCAGTAGAATGCCTGTTGGAGGACCATCGAAATAAAGAGTTAGCAGATATTAAGCAGACAGTCTACTAATACTCTAAGGAAAGTTAGTTGAAATGTAGTTGCAAAGTTACTTATAGTTATATAGTATACCAATGTCAAAATAAAGAGTTCTCAAATTAAATTAATAAAATGTTGGTTGATTGGTTGTTTGGTTGGTTGGTTGGTTTGTTCGTTCATTTGTTCAGTCGTTCATCTGAACTTTTTGTTGTATTAACTGTAGTTTCTCCTTGATGAACTCCTAAACCCCTCTAGATCATAAAGTCTGTGTATTTAAGAGGAGAAATACAACATTACACCTCTCTCAGGGATCCATCTCTCCTCTCTCATTTGCTGTGTTCCTCTGTTCACTGAAGCTCATTTCATTCTCTCAGTGTCGCTCTTTTGCTCTGTGTGGCATCTCTTCTCCTCCTCGTGTCTCTGTATAATTGAAGCAGCAGACAGATGGGAATGCTGAACAGTTCAGAAGCAGCAGACGGCTGAAGTCCCACCCGGACCACCATTAACAAACCATTAATAAGAGTTGGTAACCTCTCTCTCTGTGAGGATGGGGGTGTCTTTATTGGTAAATGGTGGATGGGCTGGTGAGGCGGGCGGATGAATGTCTCTTATAAAAGAATAGTGGGAGTCATAAATGAAGTCTGAATGGTTCTCGGGCTCATGCAGCTGCTGGAGTGATGAAGCGCTCCCGTCTCATTTACACACACTACCCATCGCTTTTAAAGCCACTTTCAGATGGATCATATTATGGGATGTAGAAAATATTTATTCCGGGTGAAAATGTGAAATGCTTGACCTATGAATAGCAGAGGACAAGTGCGCTACTGCCCTGGAGAATTAAACTTCAGCATGTTACACTATATCTTCATCCTCTGAATGAGATATGGAACAGCAGGAAGCTTCTTCCCTGGATTCAGTGCTTCATAGTCATGTTTGTTGCTCTCAGTGGAGAATGACAGTCCATCAGATCCCTGCGGATGTTGTGGGCTAGTAATTCGTTCTGAACACAGATGAAATAGCCAGATACTCCTCGATTCAATTTCCCAACATTCTTGAACACAGAGAAGATCCATTTTTCCTATCTTCCTCTTCTTCTCCCAGCAGCCCCTACTGGCATGGCTGTTCTGCCTCATTATTGCTGTTTTCTGTCTCTCTCTTATGGGAACTTTCAGTATCTCTGTCTGTCTCTGTGTGATTGATGGGGAGAATAGGTAAACACAACACCTCACCAAACAATCTACCTCCATTGCCTCAAAATTACTTTCATATGCAGAGAAATTGTAGACATATTTCTTCTTGTATTACTTTTGAGGGAACTCATTTAGAAGGATGAATAATGAATTATTTATGATCTGCTTTGACTGTTGTGGTGAAGGCTCTCACAGAAAACTTGTGTTTTAGCTCCGGGGGATTTACATATCGAAAGCGATCAATCTTTTGTCTCCCTTGGTATGTAATTTGGCTTTGCAGAATCAGGAACCAAAACCGAATATGGTTATAATATCTGATGAAGGGACGTTCAGGATATTATTCTGTTCTAAAGAGTGTCAGAAGAATAACTAGCCATTGCTAATTACATTAAATTAATTAGACACACAACCATCCCACTGGAATCTGTTGAGTTATGAAGTGTGTCTTTATATCTGATCCCGGCTGTCTAAATAGACGGCTTTGCAGAATCATAAGTACAAATATAAGTACAGGCATTTCTGAAAGGTACAGCAACATTATGCTAAAAACAGCCCCAGAGTGCTTTGAAACATTGAAAAAAAAAGTCCCACAAGATGTAGAATAGAGTAGGCTAATTATACATGTATATTCATTAAATATTGTCTCTAAATTACAATTTCCCATCGTTTTCCTGTGCTATGTATTGTGTATTCTCATACAGTGTCACATTAGCTTAGCTTAGCAACACCAGTCTCTGTAATTGGTTGATGGTTAGTGCTAGTCTACTGTCATGCTTGAGGAACACTATATAGTTCAATCAGTCATGTAAATCATTCACATGAGGTTCCATCTGGGTTAGTGTACTGCCTTACAACATAGATATCTAAAGACACTAGACAGCTGGTAATGTGATTCACTATGAGTTCACTGTATGTGTATGTTTTTCTCTCTTTCCTGTCTCTCTATAAGAGCTTTTGGTCACTAAACATTGGTGGGTAGCAACACAGTCATTAAAATACACACTTTTAGTCCAAGCAGAGTGGAAAATGTCAACACAAACATAAAATGGCTCTGGGTGGTCCCTCGCTGCTATGCAAATTAATGCAAATGAGAAAAATGGGTATTTCTTACTGCAACATTCAACTTGCCTCAGCATTTAGACCTGCTGAAAGAGATTGGACACCAGTTAAATATACCCTGATAAATGTATCATTCATTATAGAAGCGTGAGTGCAGAATGGTACATCTCAATTTAGCTAGCCATATGTACATTATATGTATATATGAAATCTATGTGCAACTATTTATTTTTACTCCTCTTTCCTCTTGCTGTGGCCGTCAGCAGAACACATCAGTGTCAAAATAAAGACAACACACTGTGACGGCCCTATCAGAGGAGAGACATGGTCACTTCGCTTCAGGGCAAAAACTCTACTGATGGAGGAGAGAGAGAGAGAAAGAGTAATTGCATTGGTTTAAAACAGATTCATCAGGATGGTAACATGAATCTGGTTCTGCTCCAGACTCAAATCCCAGACTCTCTGAGAGCTCAGCAGAGCATGTAGAGAGATGAAGGCCAGCTGGACTAGGTCACGCTTTCAGGATCCCAATGCAATTTGCTCAAACCTCTCAGCATGACGCCTGTCCACATTTCAACAAGTGCCCTTTTTGATTTGATTCATGAAACAAAGTCAAAAATAATTGCCTTATTAAAGGAATAGTCCACCCTAAAATAAAAACCCTGCCATCTCTGCTCACGCTCATGTCATTTCATATTATTATTTTTAGTCTTCATTTGCTCACTTAAAGCCTTCCCTTTTCTAAGATCTCATTGAAACTTTTAAGTTCAAACCTGGTGCATCACAATACACTCAAGAGCCACTGAGGTCTGTGTTCAGTTACTCCTCATTTAATGGTGTTGATGCTGGTATTATCGTCTGAAATTGTGTATTTTCCTCACAAAGCTCTCTTATGACTTCAGAAGAGTTTGAATATATTCGTATTGACTACTTTTATGGTGCTTTATGGTAGTTTTTTGTCTTTTTAAGCTTTTTAAGCAGCCATCAATTATTCCATGTCTTTTATATAAAAAGAGCAGCCTGGGCATTCTGCAAAATATCTCCATTTGTATTTGTAATATTTGAGAGAATTGTCCCTTTAAAACACAGTATAAAGGAAGTTGGAAACCATTCCATTGCATGTCACATGCCCCAGAATTAACAGAGAACATGCTTGTTTTATGTCAGCATATACTCTTAACTCCAGCAACATAAGAGGATTACAGTTTACAGGTTTATCGCTCACGGTCACTCAAGAGTTATCGATGATTCTCGTACAGCAGGGAAAAGGCTTCCCACCAGATGTTCTTATCGGATGAATGTAAATGTGCTCTCCAGGATCAGACTCCTTCTTCATGTCGCCCACCACCTGTATGACTGAGACTGCAGGGCAGAACAGACACACTGATAATGTACTGTTTGGCACAAGCGCTGCCTCTGTTTAACAGATTAAAGTCTTTTAGCAGTGAAATGAACACCCACCATTGTCTTAGCTTCAATTGTACAATACATTACAGACATTACATACACTACATACACTCACATTTGTCTGTGTTTGATATTGAAGCACTTGTATATAACTGTTATAACTGTTCACTTAAAATATTAAATGTAGGTAATAGCAAGTGGTACATGGGTATCATGTAAATACAACTATGGTATGGTGCGTGAATATGATTATCATATATTGTCAAAGTACTTCTTTGTAAGAGTATTTAAATTTTTAGTTACTGAATGAATTAATAATTTCCCTATTTATTTATTTATTTTTAATGGATAATTTGACCATCTTTTCTGTCTTAAGGAAACTCCTGTAAAATCGTGTTGCTGATTTGTATGTTACTCATTCTGTGACAGAATCGACTTGAACAACATAATCAGCCTCTAATTGGTCTCCTTATGGTCCTCCTTGAACTGACAGCCAATCACACCCAAACATCTGCTGCTAATTTACATATGTTCAGCTTGAATTGAGCGGATTAGTAATGTTATTGTTTGGGCTTATTTGGTTTCCCATGTTCACCGTTCCTGTCCAAGTCCAATTTATTTATCTTCCAATATTGATCTCCGTCTCTGTCTGTTTGCAGGATTACTTGATGACGCACATGTATGGGAACGCGGCGAGGGATGACTTGTGGAACAAATTCTCAGAGGTAAGATCTTAATCATCTTCTGGGTGCGAGACCTCCATCCACAAGCAGGAATCAGTGAGCGGCGAGCTGATGAGTGAAATTGTGTTCAACCTACTTAAATTCACTCAGTGTGTCTCCTGCAGGCAGGTGCTCAGAGATTCATGCGCTGTAGGTCAGAGGCCATTATATAACTGCACATCATCAGCGGTGTACAAATTCATGCCAATACACCACCTACTCACATCAACACATAAGGGTTTTATGGAAATGCCGCATGGGAAGGAGTTTGATGCACAGACTAGCTTGTGTTTGATAGTCTTGCTTTTACACTTGAGGTTTCACTTAATATGAAACTGTTTTCTACAGGGGAAGGTCACATATTGATCCAGAAATCTGATTGCTGTAACCTGCTAAATGCAAATGTTCACAGATACTGATTATGAAGTCTTGCCGCTGCTGATTCTGGTGGTTTTAATTAACTTATAAATTACATGAATCTTATCAGACCAGATTAGTGAAGTGTCACATAATTGCTGACAAGCCTGATGAGTCTCTCAGATTAAACATGAGCATCTGCCCTTTAACTCAGGTGTAGCTAAGAATAACCCAAGAAAAATCTAAAAATGATCTTCTGTTGAAGGAAAGTTGACCTATTTAGGCACGTCACTTGAGCCTCAAAATACAGTTTTTATTGTGTTTGTCACAACTGCCCCCCTCCTGACAAACGCACACAGGTATGTTTCAATTTCTCCATCTTTTCTAGTCCTTTTTTAGCAACCATATAGTTTCTTTCAGACTTAATTTCCCATAATTCCTTCAATTTAGTTACCGGGACAACTACAGCTGCAATACTAATGCTAATGCAAGCTCCTACTTTTGTTTCTTTATACACCATTTTCATACGCCTCATATGCTTTCATGCACGGAGGTATCAAGTAAAGATATCCACACATCTAATTGATGAAACACAGCTTTAGATGTAATTTCTAAGATAACAATATAAATTTAGGCTGGACGTGTGGCGCAAGATGATGCTAATATGCTAACACACCTGTACAGTGCAGTTGTAAATAATACAGACTTCATATAAAACCTTAACTATCTATATGATGGGAGGCAGATGAGGACATAAAAAAGCTTAAGACACTGAGTAATAGCGAGAGGAACTGCTGGCCATTGATAGGAAACGTCGTAGCCAACATCCATAATCACAGTGAAGTTGAGCGTTGGGTTCAAGTCATCAGCACAGAGATGCGCTTTTAAATTCAGACGACTCTCAGCAAGTCCTCTCAGCGCTCATCTCACAAAGTGTCATGACTTTAATGAGATTACTTTCAAGCGTAATCTCAAAGTTATTATAGTTTGTAATAGAACAGCAGGACATTTAGCAGCTATCGGCATCATGTGAAGCATTTTGTCATTCACATCACTCTCCTAAATGCCGGCTGATGGGCGCCCGCTTCATTTTCTCTTTCAGAACAGGAAGGATTTAAAGGTGAATTCATGTGAAGGGGCTGAACCTGGACCCTTGTATCCTCTCAGTGACCGTGTTTGTGAGGCACTGACGATTTTAGCTACATTAACAGTCCGTGACAGCCCATCATCTAATGAATACTGATATGCACTGTGTTCATTAGCTATTCATGAAATCCAATTTGCTGCAATAATCTGGCAGTGCTTAGCACCCACAAAGCCCTTTGTCAAGCTCACGACCCATCGCCGGACGGGCCTTTACTTCCTTTAATTATTTCCACTAGGGCAAAGTAACAGTAGCTTTCTGAAAGCGTCCTACAGAAAATGATTCATAATGTAGGAACCTCATTTGCTGTCATCAGCCTCTGCACAGCCTCTTCTTCTGTATTCACATGGTAAACAAACTGTGAATCATCAACTGATGTGAAAAGTTGTCCGGTTTCACTTAACATTTTCGATATAATATCCTAGACATTAATCAGTTAAAGTCATCTCACAGTCATAAGCTTAGTTCATCTCATAATTTAATACTCAAAATGGTCATAATCAATTGCTATAAGCAAGAGGGAAGTTCACATGCTCGACTGATCTAGTCAAGTTGAAGTCTCAGAATTTCAGAAAGCCTGACAGAGCACTTTGTTTCTGCTGCCACATTTCTCTTCCAATCCCACGGGTCTCCACAACACACTGACTCTGTGCTGCTGCAGAAACACTGTAGCTCTCCACCGGTTTACAACCAATTTCATACAAAATTACTGATTGGCTCCAGTAAATATGAAATGCTGCACCTCTTTAGGATGCCGTGAATGGAAATGATTGGAAATATCTGTGGAGCCACTGACATTCGCTCTGATCCAAAACCTAGCAAGTTACCTCAGCTGGACTCATCAGGACTAAAATTAAATCTCAAAATACATTGTCAGTGATACACTAAAACTCTTTATATGAAAAACATTGAAGGATTAACTCACAATTGATTCCAGTAGAATTTTATGTTATCATGTTGCTAAAACATAAATGCTCTAATAGATACTCTAATAACATAAAAAAAATACACAACACACACAAGTAAAATAGCCCATGCATTTCAGTACTGAATGAATGTCTGTTTATATTAAATATTTCTATCCACTCCATTCTGGGTTTGTTGTAACCATTACAGACATCAAGTTTTTTGTTGCAAAGTTTCCTTGACCAAACTGTGATGTAATATGGAGAGTAATTTAACACTTTTTCTTTTACATAAATGCTTCTCAAGGTTTTTCCAATGATTTGCAGTCACCTACCCATCTTATAACCATTTTCAAAATAGATACACCAGCTCAAGGTGAAAAGTGGATGAAACTTCATAAAGCATTAAAAAGTTCCTCATGCATACAGAAAACCACCATTTGTCCATCATTCTGAGCCATTTATAGCAGCATTTTCTAAGAATAAGCAGAATATTTCCCCCAGGGATGAAACTCAGTCACATTATGAGCTTTCCTAATTAATGAGCCGTGAGATCCAATTTTATGTTTTACTTCTATAAAATAGGAGGAGAAGCTTCCTCTGAAGAAATCAGACTTATAAATCTATTTTTACTCCTTTACAAGCGTCGCTCTTGTATAGAGAGGTTAGATAGCTGGAAATTGCCTTGTGATGTTCCTCTGTGTGCGGTGTAAAAGAACAGTGAATTTTAATCACCTTTCTATTCACTGAGAGTTTTTAATTAAAAGTCCTGGATGGGTTTTTATTTACATCTGTTTTAGTTTTGCAAGGCATAAAAAAACCTGAATCAGTCCAAATATGTGAATAAGAACCCATTAAAGGCATCAAATCTGAATTAATTCATAAATCTGTTTAATTAGGTGGTCCCTAAACCCTAAAGCCCACCAACACATCTATTTGCACCTCCTACTAGCCATTAGATGCCCTACAATGCTTGATATATGATATTTTGTGTCCAGGCCATGCATAGGGAGGGAAAGGACATCAACATCACGCAGGTCATGGACCGCTGGACCCTGCAGATGGGCTACCCTGTCGTCACCATCAGCAAGAACGACAGTCTTGACAACAGTGTCACCATCTCCCAAGAGCACTTTGTCTATGACACGGAGGCCAAGATCCAGAATCCTGAGCTGTTCAACAAAAGGTAGTATGCTATATGTCAAATGTGACAGGTTGTTGCATGAAAATGAAACCACATCAGTCAACTGACCTCTTTAAATTGATTCACCATGAGCTCATACATCAGTGCAGAGGTCTGTATGTTTACTGAACACTGCAATGCCGAATAATGTAAAAATCCCACACAGTAAGTGAATCCCCTCCCAGAATGGTCTGACAGTTTCCTGTGATCAGAGCAACCTCAGACAGAAAAAGATCCTACAGTTGTTCTGCAGCCGAAGATAAAAATAAACCATTTTGATAAAAAAAATTAGATGAAACATTAAAGTTTATGCTATTTTAAAGTATCCTAATTTTCTCCTACAACAGGTCAAAAAACACTTATTTTTCTCATAATATACATTGTACATCACAACATTGTTCAATGATTCTCAAATGACTCGATGGATGAATTAGTCCATTCACTTAGGGGTGTAACTGTACACAGAACTGACGGTTCGGTATGTACCTCTGTCAGCCACTGTTCGGTACGGGTTCGGTACAGCAGTTTTACAAAATTGCTTTTTATTTCTTTTTATTCAACAGTGGTTTACTGAACAAATTGTGTCTGTCCTTAAATTAATTCAATTATAACTAAAAGTTTCTTAAAGATAATGCTGTAAACTATATAGGAGCCCTTACTTACACATTGCTATAATATTAAAGGTTAACAACAGAGCCCAAACTATTAGCCTAAATTCAGTTGCTATTTATTTTTAGATATAATAATCAACACTCATAAGATTCACATAAGGCAGTTTTTGCATTAACTTCTAAATCTAATTATAATTTTTTCCCCCTCCAATTAGTTACTAATTAGTCCAATTAATTAGTTAATATACAGTGACTGTCATTTTCATGACAGATTTATTTAAACATACATTAAACAAGACATTACTAACAGGTTAAGTAGAATATATTGTCTATATATATGCTAATATAGTGCATATATTTAGCGAAATAATTTCTCTAGTGAACTAACAGCTGTGGACACTGAATGACTTCTGAGGTAAATGTGATGCTACGTGACATTGTTTACAAGCTGTTTTATTATCTTTCCGAGGTTGAAACACTGATTAAGTGATTACACAACATATGGTACATTTCAGTAAGTTGTAATGCATCTTCAACATACCTTAAGAGATATTAATTCATGTTTATTCTTTAGGAAGAGATGATTGCATTCACTCGCGCGACGCACAGCCACTTGAACTGACACGTCTAGACAATGATCAGTCACATCATATTAAAGAGTGTCAAAACAGCATTTATCATTTGAATTTCATGATAAAATGGACTGAATACTTGGGAACTTGATTGAAGTGTGTTCCGCGCTTAAAACAAGCCGACTGTTAACTGTTAAAGATTGCATTTGGAACCGCTCGGAACACGTGCACCAAACCAAAAGCCCTGTACTGAAACGGTTCGGTATGAATACGTGTACCATTACACCCTTAGTCTCTCTAAATCCCTCCTTTCTGTGAGCCTGCTCTGATTGGCCAGATGGTCCAGTCTGTTACGATTGGTCTACTGCGCAGAGCACATGTCGGATGCTAAATACTCATTACCATAACTACTTCAGCCTCAGTGATTGTACACACTGTAGAGACAGTAATGATCATGTCGATTTTAATCGATCAATGATGAAACCGTTACATACAGAGGGACACAGAGAACAGGAGATGGTAACAAAGTTTATTGAGTGACCGGGATGTGGAGCAGATAAAGCGAGTAGTCAGATGAATGGCAGGATAGGGAAGGTAACAGGGCACGGATACTCAGTGTCTTTAGTAGGTGAACCAGGAGGACGGAACACAGGAGCCAGGGAGACGATGGAGACAGGAGACGAGGACATGCAGAGGAAACAGAAACAGAGGGGTGGTAAGGCTTGAGTAGGGAAACGTGGAATGCGGGATGAATCCGGTAGTGAGGTGGCAATTGGAGCTTGTAGGTGACCGGGTTGATCTGCTGTGTGATGGGAAACGGGCCAATGAACCTGGGACTCAGCTTCTTGCAGGGTTGACGTAGGCGGATATCCCGAGTGGACAGCCAGACCTTCTGCCCGACCTTAAAGGGTGGCGCTTCTGAACGGTGGAAGTCGGCTGTCCTTCTACGTTGGCACAGAGCCCGCTGTAGCTGATGGTGAGCCGAGTCCCAGACCCTCTCACTCTCCCGGAACCAGTAGTCGACCGCCGGGACATCAGATGGTTCTCCAGACCACGGGAACAGTGGAGGTTGGTAGCAGAGTATGCACTGAAATGGAGTGAGACCAGTGGATGGTTGATGCAGGGAGTTCTGTGCGTACTCTGCCCACCCAAGGAACTGGTTCCAGGAGTTCTGGTGGCCATGACAGAAGGTACGGAGGAAGCGGCCGATCTTCCTCTCCGTCTGCCCGTTCGACTGGGGGTGGTATCCCGATGAGAGGCTGATGGTCACACCTAGGAGCTGATGAAAAGCTTTCCAAACCCTAGAGATGAACTGGGGGCCTCGGTCTGAGACGATATCCTCAGGAATACCGAAGTAGCGGAAGACATGGTTGAACAGGAGTTCTGCTGTTTCCATGGCGGTGGGCAACCCCCTCAAGGGAATCAGATGGCAGGATTTTGAGAATCGATCAACCACAACCTTTTTTCTAAGTGATGGGATAAAAGGCACTCACCACTGGACGAGGTGGGCGGACTGGGCATTCAGTGATGAACACACTCCTGGGTGTTCCACAGTAGAAGCACAGATTATGGGTCAGCCGTCTCTGCCGTTCAGCTACTGACAGTCGGGAGTTCTCAAGCTGCATGGGCTCGTGGGCTGGTTCCGGAGGGCTGACATGATGGCGTGAGTAGCGGCTGGCCCTGGGGTTCTTCCACACACGACTGCATACGAGTGGCGAATCGAATGGAGAATTGGATGAATCGTTCAAGCCCGATGGTATCCTCGTATGCAGCGAGATGCAACTGTACCCGAGGATCCAAACCTTGATGGTAGGTGGTCAGTAGAGATTGTTTGTGCCACCCACTAGAAGCGACCAGGGTGCAAAATGTAGAGCATACTCATTAACAGACTTTGTACCTTGTTTCAGATTATATAGTTGCTCACCAACTGCTGAATCCCACGAGGGTGTTCCAAAAACCTCTTTAAAGTGGGCGACAAAGCTGGAGAGAGAGTGGGTAAGCGGATTATGCAGAGACCATAATGGTTCTGCCCACCGGAGGGCTTTGTCAGACAGTTGGGAGATGATAAATGCCACTTTGGATCGCTCGGTGGGGAGGCGAAGGAGAATCACGGTTAGTGTAGGAAGTGCTCGCTGGTGATGGTGCAGGAGGAATGGAGGTGAGGGTTCGACGGAGCGTGTCGACCAACTCCTGGAAGGGATCCGGGGCACTCATGCTGTTGGGTCCGGTCTTCTGTTACGTACAGAGGGACACGTAGAACAGGAGATGGTAATGAAGACAGTTTATTGAGTGACCGGGATGTGGAGCAGATAAAGCAAATAGTCAGATGAATGAATGGCGGGATAGGGAAGGTAACAGGGCACGGATACTCAGCGTCTTTAGTAGGTGAACCAGGAGGACGGAACACAGGAGCCAGGGAGACGATGGAGACAGAGGACGAGGACGGAGACGCTTAAGTGCAGGCAGTGATGAGATGATGATGAGGTGCAGGTGTGCGTAATCAGTACTCTGGAGAAGCAGTGCATGGCGCTTGGGAGTGGGTGGAGCCTGGCGTGCTTGTGACAGAAACATTGGAAGAACTTATTCAACCCAAACCTCCATTGCATGGACAACTTGAGCAGAATGTTTCTCAGTGATGCTACTCAGTTTGAGGTACATTTATGAGATGTTGCAGCTGTAATTCCTGACCATCAGCATTAACAAGTGTACGTCCATCAACAAGCCCATTTATATATTTTTAATTTATTGCGGTGCGCATGTGGTTAGCCCAGCACTAACTTGACTGATGAAACATTAAAGTTTGCAAAACAAATCTTGCTCCATCCTTTATCTTTACTCAAAGTAGTAAAAACAACAGACAATCTGCATTAATAGACACAGTTTTAGGTAATAGTGGCACACAGCTGATTATCAGAAGTATTTCAGTAAGACAGTAATAACGTGAGTTAGCCGTTTAGCCAGAAACTTAAAATATAAAACACAAAACTACATATTTTGAACACCCAGTAGAAAATATATACATTAATAATTATTCATACTTACAGGAGCAAGCTGTTCCAAATAAACTGGGTACTGACCCATCTTTCCAGAGCAAGCATTTTGTGAATCCTGCATTGAACTCCGGGATTTTAGAAGCAGCCGTAAGTAAAATGACGTTTGAGGGCTGGTCAAGTTGTTCGCGGGCGGACAATGTACAACATCTGGTACATGTGTATTCAACATCTGGGAGTCAGGTATTATGCAAAAGTACTTTCTAGTGATGTAGAACCGTCATGCAGTGGGATTCAAAATACAAACGACTCGTAAAAGCGTTCCAGAGTCAATTCTTTATTTTGGGAGAAAATAACTTTATTATTGTGCACTTTTGACTTTACACAGAACGTTTACATTCACAAACAGCTATATTACACACTGCATGAAAGGGAATACTCAAAAAAATAATAGGGGCACTTTAAGTTATTTTGGAAGAAATACAGAAGAATAGACAATCTGGAGATTATAAGCAGAGCTAGACAGATAAAGACTAGCCTAGCGCCCGACAACAGCATGAAAACCCAGAGGATTTCTTCACTTATCCAAGGGATGTGAACAGTTTGCTGCTTAGAACATCTTGTCAGTCTTTATCACTCCTATGAAAAGAAACCGCTTAAACCAGCCTAAAATGGTTTGATGGTTTTTCATTGACCGTCAGCTAAGGCCAACATACTATTTCAGACTGTTTTCAGCAGGACAGGAAAGACACAACACTGTTTGTATGAATTAGAGCTCACATCATATTCACACACACAAGCTGCCAAGCTGATATTAACTGAGCATTTAATTTATTATTAGCGATTTATGCTAACCTGTCATTGCCACATGCTGTTTGGCACCCGTCTGGGTCGTCACAGAAAACTGCGTGTCACTGGCAGATAGATTAGTTTAATTCTTTGTTAGAGTGAGATGAATAATTCAATACCGCCTCTGATCCGTTTTAGAAATCCCCCTTTTGTTTTGGATCAGACACTGTTAGCAGCACAAGAATTGACTCAAGAATTGAATTTTAATGCTGAAGTGTCAGTTTGAGTGTGTGTAGTGAGGGTTGTTGAGCAGTATTGCCATTTTAGACAATAAAGTTTCACAAGTTGAGAACAATATCAATGTCAAACACCTGCAATTTCAGAATTTCAGGAGCTTATAGTATGTAATCTATTTTATTTTAGATGCTTTTTGACTAAAAGTTTAATATATTAGTTAGGGTAGGAGATAATAATAATTCTAGTGAGATTAAAACATCATTTCTGTCATCATCCTCCTCTGGCATCTTCACAATCAAAGGTATTTTGCACGGCTAGGCTAGCTCTCCATAACGAGCTATCTGATGTCTTAAATATGAAACATACAGGTAGAAATCTGTCCGCCTCTTTCCTGAGTTCATTTGTTCAGAGCAGACAAAGCCACCTTCCTTTGAATGTCTCCTCCTACATGAACATGTTTTCTGAGCGCTGCGGTCTTCTGCAGAGGCGTTCAGAAGCAGAGCTGCTCCGGGAATCAATAGCAAAGCTGTGTTGCGAGTAGGGGGCATCTCTTTCCTGTTTTGCCCCTCAGGCGGGTTTTTAGCTGAGTACTAGACAACCTGCCAGAATGCAGGGGGATTTGGCACCTTTGTAAATGCAGTGTAACACCTCACTTGAGGCTTTAAGCCAGACTAGCAAAACGTGCTGACAGAAACATTGGCAGCAACAGAAGGAAAACAGAGAAGGTCAGTTTGAATGTATTTCACACTCCTTCTGTGTGTTTAATGTCCACTGCCATCTCATTAAAGTTCATAGAGTGTGTCTGGAAATGTCCAAACTCTACAGAAAAAGACATTTCTTCCACACTGTTGTATAGTCAAAACACGTGCTGGCTTTTATGCTACACTTTGATATTCTATAAGCAGCTCCATAATCCAGCTTGCACAGAGCCACACACTTGGGTCCCTATTTTAATGTTCTGAGCGCATGGTCTGAAGCGTATGGTGCAGGTGCACTTAGGACGTGTCCTAATCGACTTTTGCTAGTTTAACAACAGAAAAAATGGTCGCCAAAAGGATTATCCCTAGTCTCTTAAAAGGTCATTGGTGTGTTTTGGGCGTAACAAGCAAATAAACCAATCAGAGTCTCATCTTCCATTCTCTTCAAAAGCCAGTTGTGCTTGCACCATGGTGCATTCGCTATTTACATGGCGGCATTTGAGAGCAGAAAGACTGATTGCTTTTCCAGAGAGGAATCCTTTTATTTTTAATATTTAAAAATCTTTGTGTGCTGCTGTGTTGTGTTGTGTACAGCACTATTGACTTCAGTTTCAGTTGGTCAATGGCGCAGACGAAGCAATGCCCCAACAATACGCCTGAACACACCTGATTTTCAGACCAACACGCCCATGGGCGAACAGATGCTATTTAAACAACGTGGCGTAGGACATGAAAATGATAACTGCGTCGGGCTGAAACTAGCAAAAAACACTTGCATCGGGCCTGGTGTTGCATTACGCCGGGTGTATGATAGGACCCTTGATATGCTAATCCACATCTTCTTTCAAATTTGCATTAAAAAGGAATTTCTTTTGGGTTAAATACATTGGCAGCTGCATTGACATCATTGACATTTCTTTAAAATTGTCACAAAAGCTTACAGCTACAGCTAACAGCTAAACTGATTGTTTACATCAGCGTGTTAGCATATTAGCAGTTAGCTTATAGTCCACAGTTTTCCACATTATAAACCTGAGTATTAAGTTAATAAGATTGAATAAGTCATTAGAAAGTGGCCATAAGTGTGAAGAGAGAAGTGAAGTTTATACCTGAAATGGTGACGCTGTACTTTAACACCTCATCTGAAATTATCAAAGGATTGTTTGGCACGTCCAAGATAGCTTGCAGATCCTTTGCTTATTTTCACAAGTCTGAAAAGTCTGGAAGCGTTCCTTCATTAACACCTTTACACTCGTATCTTACCTGATTTCTGTTTGTATTTTCACAGCACAGATTTTGTCATAGAATACATAAATAACTTATTAGCGCTTGAAGGCACAAAGAAATGTTCTCATTGCAGAATTGACAGTACTGGAGACATGCAGTTACACCTGTGAATTATTTTATAGTCCCCTGGTGGATCTGAGCCTTATAGAATCTTATAGTGTTCAGGTTAAATACAATGTGGTCTATGTGAGGTTGGTGTGTGTAACTGCATAAAATTATGATTGGAGGTTCAGGGTCACATTGTGATGATAGCCACAATGAAAGAATATCATCCAGAACCTAACAATACATCTGTCAAACACCACTGTTACAATGAAAAATAGGAGTGGAAACTTAGTATAACTATAACAACTCAGACTCATTAGTGTGTCTTCAAAATATTCAGACTGCATACATTAGCAAGATACGTTAGCATTTATGCATCTGTGTATAGATCCCTTTCTACTTGTCTTTCTATATATATGTGTGTGTGTGTGTGTGTGTGTAAATATATCTGCACTGTCAGAAAAAAAGGTACATTGCTGTCACTGGGGCGGTACCCTAAGGTACAAAATCGAAAAGGTACTAATATGTACCTTTACGGTACTAATACACACTCTTAAAGTACTGATATGTACCTTTTAAGGTACTAATATGTACCATTTAGGGGTGAGTAAGGTACAAAGATGTACCTTTTCACTTTTGTACCTTAGGGTACCACCCCAGTGACAGCACTGTACCTTTTTTTTCTGAGAGTATGTTCAGGTGAATTTTTAGACTTCACCACCTCCTCGTTCTCCCTGGTGTTCCACAAATCCAACTCAATCTCTTTGCTCAATCTCTATGTTTAGCTGCATGTTGCTCTCTGCGGTGTTTCTTCAATATCCAACATATCCCAGTCTTTCTTCTCTAACCTATCCAGCAAAACATCTTCTTTTGTCTAGTTCCTCACAGTCTCGGTGGTTTCAAACCGCCGCTGGTCTTCAAAACATAAATGAACACAATAGCTCAAGCTCAACACAAACTCCAGCCTATGTGGACATCCATGGAAGGTTTCAAATGAAGACAAAAGTGTTGGAAGGATAAAAGTGTTGTGAGGATTTACAGTATCACAAATGTTGAGCCACAAAAGCCCCCAGTGACTCATTATGGACTGCAAAAGCCAGCAGTCCCTGAAGAGAGCCTGAGATATTATCAGACCCACACAGAGAGACAGTGAGACTGAGACCTCAAAACCCATGAGCAGAGCGAGGAAAAGAGAGGATAGTGGCTAATCACAGTGAATTTTAAATGTAGACACATCCAGACCACAGATGTTACTCTTTTACAATGGTGATATAGTGTTGAAGGCTCAGGCATTTCTCAGTTATTTACTGCAAATTATAAATTGCCTGAATTTGTCATCTCTAAAAGGTGTTTTTTTTTTGTTTTGTTTTTTACACTCAGAACACCCAATCATTGTGGCAGTAAATGTTATTAACTCAAGCATTGCATATTTTCCTCAAAAAGTCCTAAATATTATTTTTTTGTAATGATTATTTATTTATACATGGATATGTACTCATTTATTATTTATAAAAATTGGTACCTTTTTTAAATTCTGTTTCTGCCATATTATAAGTGTCTCTGTTTAACACTGTGCATAACAACTCTTCTTGACCGTGGTAAAATCACTGTGGCTTGTTGCTTTTATTACAGTATTGTCCATTAAAGGTGCTGTATGCAAGAATGGCAGCTTGTGATTGAAATGGGTACTGCAGACCAAATTCAAAATATTGTTTGCCCCGCCGCCTCCTTCTCAGACTCAACGTTCACGTAGGTTGCCAGTTTGAGTACACACAACAGGAATGAGTGCAGTTGACAATGGAAGACGAGGAGACTTACACACTGTAAGTTGAGGAGTTGATTTTTTTCTGCATTTTAATGTATCCACTCATAGAGATTTTTAGACTTTTTAGGTCAGGTAGAATCTGCGATCTTTGATCCAGTTTGTTTGCTGGCTTCCATGGCAGCAATACTCTGTGTTTTCCACCAACTGTCAACCTGTGGTGTCGAAATACTATTGGGTAAACTGGCACTGTGTGTTATCGCACAGACCAAAACAAAAACAGACGTTCCGACACGAAACACACATTTCAAAGTAGAATAAGGGCTGTAGCATTGTTTTTCAGAGAGACAAGTATGTGAACTTAGCATGTTTCCTAAATATCTGCAAATATATTATGGTATTGTTATGTTTTAGTGCACTAAAAAACTTACATACAGCACCTTTAAGTGAAAGTGAATAATATCTGCAACTGCAGATAACAAACATGGGTTTGTTCCATAAACATTAGGCTATATGATGGCAACATGTCTCATCTCACACACACTGTACCCGTCTGCTGCGGAGACTGAAATCTTCATCCGTGCTTTAGCTAAAGCTCGGGGCCATAACACAAAGTTCCTGAGGGATGTAAATAACGATGATGATAACAGACGCTTCCATAAATGAACATAAACATGAGCCACCAAATTACCAGCCTGTGGAGAACTTTAATTTTCTTTTGCTTTCTTCTCTTGTTCAATCCCGCTGATGAACACAGTTTTATGTAAATGTATCAGTGTGTGATTTCATTTGAACACACACAGATGCTTCTATTATCACTGGAATTCATAAGTATTGTTATCAGTGCTCATCTACCACAGAATCTCTCTCTATAGTCTCCTTACAAACGTATGCGTTTAAATACTGTTTCCCAGCAGGCTTCATATTGCTTCATCTTATGCATAATATCTTCTCAACTGTGCTATAGTTATATCCTCTGCGATATAAATTTTCATCTCATGCAGCATCGCCAGCGGCTGCTGTTTACAGCTGTTTCTGCTTCCTCTATAAAAGTATTTTTAATGCATTAATTATGCCTTGTAATGCACCTTATAATGCATTGTATGGTCTCATGAATAATTGTAACCACAGTTATACATTATAATAATTATCTTATGCCTATAAGAAAGTATAATGCATTAAAACAAAACAAACAAAAAAACACTTTCAGGTGTATCAAAGAATCTGCAAGGAACTTTATTTATGAAAATACATAATGCATTATAACATACATGATGAATTCCCTTATAATGCATTATACATAAAAGCTTTAAGTAAAGTGTTACTATTATTGTTTTATTTTGTCTTTTCACAAAGCCCTCACTCAGGCTTATTCAGACATAATTAAGATAATAATTAATAATTATAATAAAAGTCACAGGAGCCTGAAAAGGATTTTGTCCATTACTGTCAGTTTTCCAACTAACACAAATCCTTAATGATCCAACCCTTTCCCCACAGCCGAGACTGACATCATGAAATAATCCAAGCTGCTCTTCTCATATCAGATGACTAAATATTGACATTTATGGAGAATATGTTGTGTGTACCTGTGTAAAGTTCACTGCAACAGCTGTTTGTGACGGTTGCCAGGGTGTTTCTGTGTGGTTGTCAGGGTGTTCTGAGTAAACACTTTAGCTTTGATAATATGATGTGATATGCAATTTAAAAGACATTCATTAACATATGATTAAGCATGAAAACATCATTAAGCAATGTTCTATCTTTTCTTATCAGACTCTGAATAAAGTACAATGGGGCTAAAGGCACACCTTAAGTAAACTGTGCAGTTTTTAATATGATGGCTATATTATAAATATGGTGATCACCCAACTTAATAATGATATCGACCATTTGAATCTAACCATTTCTTGTCAACAAATGGAAAAGCCAGAAAGATTAATGGAAAGATTAAACATTATTGTGTCTTTACCCTAAATACCGTACTTACATATTCTTCAGTTATTAACAATCTGTTCATTTTGAACAAAACCGAAGATCCTTACCAAGACATTCATCGGAAAGTATAGTATTAATTTGAAAACACATTAAATAGCAACAGAACATTGAACCTATTGTACAGAACTGATGAACAGCCGAATTTCCCAGTGCACACGTGAACCTATAAAATGTTCTCTCAGCCCATGTCGAGGAAGTGAGAAAATAGTTTGGAGCGTGTTCAGATGATTTAATCTTACTTACATTAGATCTCATAATGCTACAGTATTTATTGCTTCGGTCAGCTCTGCTGCGCTCTTGTTGTCTGGGGTAATTTACGCTGGCAGAAAGCAGACCTCCTCCACCTGTGTGTCAGCCATTTTGACAGATTGAAAGAGGGGCGGCCATCCAGTGTGACAGCTGTCAGACGGGGTTTGACTGGATGTGCTCTCATACCTCGTGATGTTCATACACACACAATCGCACATGAAAGCACAAACTCGCAGATGAATAGACATCAAAATGAGGTGGCGACACAGAACATGACAGTGATCGGGTGACGAGTGATACACAGCTGTGTGTGTGTGACAGAGAGAGAGAGAGAGAGAAAGCAAAGCACTCTGGGAAAGAATGAAATCTGATTTCTTTGAGCTTTGACACAGCTGGGCTTTCTTTGAGCTTCACAATCTTCTGATTCTCCTGATTTTGTCACTCTGCCTGCTGGTGTTGAGACAGAGAGGATATCGCTAAAATATATTCCACAATCCCATTAAATCGTGGGCGTCCATATGTGTCAGATTATGCCCGTCATACAGTATGTATCTGCGGCAGTGACATTTAAACCCCTGAGATCAAACAGATGTGTTTCATCTGTTATTTCTCTTTTTGTCTCATTTCAGCTTTCAGTGGCAAATACCGCTGACGCTCGCAGTGGGAAACTCCAGTCACATATCAACAGACACCATCATCTGGGTCGCCAACAAAACAGGTACCAATTATTCTAACGAGGATTTTCCTTCATTATGATGTCAGGACAGTGTAGTATCACTGAATATGAATATGACTTTCCAAAAACTGTCAAAATGAATTTTAATTAATAAGAAGAAATTAAAAATGTGCTCATCATAAAAGAGGTGTATTCAAGTATGTGTGAGTTATTTTTTTTATGTGTTTTTAGACCTGATAAAAAATGAAGTCCCTATCAGCCAGTGACAGATAGCAAATACTTTTAAAAAATGTAAAAAAATTATTATTTGATTTAATTTGATGAATTCAGCTCTCAAGACGTGCATTTATGTAAATTCCTTTTTACTAAACGCTTCAATGCTGTTCTTCTGTGATTCCCACACTGTCGCAGCACCACACGTCCACCATCATTACATTCAATTCTATTCCTCTCCTTTGGGAGAACGAGGCGGATTTTCTTTGCACGGAGCCACAGAGAGTCAAATTCTAAGAGCCGGAATTGAATTTTCTGCGAGCGATCCGTGTGGCTCAGAGCTGAAATTTCCCCTGATTATGAGACCATTTAACATCCTCCATTTTCTGCTCACCTTCCCTGAAAAACTGCCCTCACCAGGGCTACAGTGCAGATGACACAGAGCCGGAGACAATGACTCTTGAAGGAAACACAGATTGTAACATAGAGACCCCATTTATATGCATTAACTCACCGCATGACTCTTGCAATCTGTCCGCTGACGGTTAGATGCTTCCTGGATCACGATACACTGCAAATCCATTGAGTCCATGAGAGCTCGAAAGCACTTAATTTGTTACCCATGAAAAAGCACAAGGTCTGGCTGGAATATTACAGGATGAGAACGTGGCAAACACATTAGGTTACAGATGTTGTACATACAAAATGCTGAATGCATCATTTAGTTTCTTCATGTATATTTCTATGCAGGTCTGCTTTTATGTGTTCATTCCAAAGATGATAAATGTGCTGACAATTTAAACAATGGTGTCCATAAAAGCTTTATGAGTTCACTGTCAGGTAGAATATATCAGTTCATTAGAAATGTAGTCAGTTTAATTTGATGTTTTATATACATTTTGTTTATTTAATTTTTATTTCATTATTCTGAACTTCCTTTTATCTGAATATATTCACATCTGTCTGTGAGGGTCTGGGCATCATTTAGTGGCGCATGTTTCTTCTGATAAGCATTTGAGTTGAGCTACAGTGACTATCGGAGTTGTGATGTTCTTTTTAGAGACGCACAGAGTGGGTCACATGGGCGGCGAGACGTGGTTGCTGGGCAACATCAATCAAACGGGCTACTTCAGAGTGAACTACGACCTCCACAACTGGAGACTTCTCATTCAACAGCTGATGACCAACCCAACGGTACAGCACCAACAATTCCTTTCTTCCACCTCTGTCAGTCTTTCTGACTCCTCACGTTTTATCCAAAGTGTTTATTTTAAGCCCCCGCCCTTCTATCATGATCCTTCTTTTTCCTCATTCTCCTCATCACTTCCTGCTGCATTCTGAATGTCTGTGCTGTTCTCTCGCGGCAGATCATCTCCGTGGGCAACAGGGCCGGTCTGATTGATGACGTCTTCAACTTGGCGAGGTGGGTTCTGTTTGTTACACGGCCCCTCTGGAAACATGCAGAGTCATTCAGAGAGTCTGATACATTTAACAGCCTTCACACCCCTGCAGAGACCCCTGGACTATTCAGGCTAGCTGTGTCCTGCTTTTTACTCTCACAGTCACTGTCACATTATTTCAGGAGGTCGTTCACCTACCAGTGAGAAAGTACAAAGTGACAGTGGCATATTAAGTCCAAGTCAGGATTTCAGCACAAAAAATAACAATATTTTAAAATGAATCTATCAACTTCACTATGATCGTAATTAGGTAATTAACTCTAAATATAAATAAATTTACATTTATGCATTTGGCAGACTCTTTTATCCAAAGCGACTTACATTGCATTCCAGGTACACATTTTTACATTTTGTCAGTTCTTGCTTTCCCTGGAAATCGAACCCATGACCTTGGCGTTGCTAGTGCCACGCTCTTATTGTTTGAGCTACAGGAAAGCTAAATAAATAAATTGTACTAACTAAATGTACCAATTTATTTTGATATTCTATGAAAGCTCAATAATTACTGTTTAAAACATTTAATTCCCACTTTTACAAAACTTAAATAACTGCATTTAAGTTATTTTCTTTTTTCATTATAAAAAGATAACTTTTAATAATAATACACTTCATTTTTGGATGACACTCATTTCTAAAGCCTGATTTTCCTAAAATGAGCTTAATGATATATAATAAGCATCAAAGAACAGACGGGGCTTGTACCGAAAGTTACAGAAGAGACAATCAGTGCAAATGGATCTTCATCTTCCTGGGATTTCAAAAGATTACATCATGACTGACAGATCTGTATAGAAGTGAAAGTGTTGCAAGACTCAAAGACTTGTTCATTAACATTAACATTCATGAACATTCGTTTACATTCATGTATTAACATTCATCTCGGTTGATTATTTTGGATGAGATTACAAAAGAACCATCTAGATCGTTTTCTACAGTATATACATAAAGCATTTGTTTCACATCATCTGAAGCCACATACATCCATTACAAGCTCATCAAAATAGCATCACTAGATGTAGGAATGAGTATTATGCTAAATCTCCACATGATATTCCGTTGTAGTGGACCTATAAGTAATCAATCCCAGAGAATTAGCCAATCAGCAGCAGATTCCACCTACTTTCTGTTGATCTGTGACAAATCTTTAATTATTATTAAAAATCTCTTTAGCGGAACATTGTGTAAAAAAATCATGATTCCTCCACTAGGTGTTATTTTTAAAAAAAAAAAAAAAAAGGAAAACTATATTTGCTATGTAATATAAAAAATGCATTTAATTATTGATTTATTCATTTTGTTTTGTTTTTTTCCTTAAATTGAGTGAGTAGTTGTTTT
Organism: Paracanthobrama guichenoti; assembly: GCA_018749465.1. Classification (NCBI taxonomy): domain Eukaryota; kingdom Metazoa; phylum Chordata; class Actinopteri; order Cypriniformes; family Gobionidae; genus Paracanthobrama; species Paracanthobrama guichenoti. The sequence goes on from CM031946.1 coordinate 15,285,001, forward strand.
GTTTTAATTGAATTCAGAGGTCATGGTGGTTTTATGTTGACTGTTCAGACAATAAACTGTTCATTCAAATATCAGATATTTTCTTTTAGAGAAAGACAGGAATTTAGCACCAGACCTAAATCTCAACGTTAACAACCATTTTCTTCTGGTCAGCCTGAAAGGATCTTGATAAAGCAGTTCGTCACAATAGAAAGAACAATCGGATCCAGTCAACTACATCTGGACCTTCATTACTGACAGATGCAGCTCTATACCGTACTGTACTCTTGATCTTCTTTTCTCCTTTAGTCGGAAGGCGGGATTGAAGAAAAAGCCTTTAGCTCATCAAGATGAGACCTGCGGTGAGACTACTGAGCCGTTACTGCGGGAGTGGATAATAAGAAAGCAAGGGAAAACCTCCGCTTCCCCGCCTTTCCACTGCTCTCATTGTGTAGATCCTTCAGAGCTTCATCATTAGCTGGAAGCTCACATATGTCCATTAATGTGAGAGGAGGAAAGACAGAATGGTAAAGGTAGATAGAAAGAACAGAGATTATCATGCCACAGGCTGCCAAGCTGCCATTTGTCCCTTCAGCAACGACTGCTCTCCCTAAGGTCCTCTCTGTTTGATACAAAGACTCACTCATTTTGCTTAATGATGGAAATATTCAGTCACTAGCAGCTACTCTAGAAGCTACAAACTAACTGATTCATTTCTCAAGCCAAATCAGTGTTCGAGTATCACTGGTGGACTTTCTTAGACATTGAATTTAGGTGCTGCATTGTACAGATGAAATTGAAAATTCATTCACTTTGGACAGTCATTTTTATTCTTCCACCAAACTAAATGAGGAAGCTGCCAGATGCTCTGCTAGCATTAGCACCGCTGTTCATCATATTGAAACGACAGGCTCATCTGCCGGCGCTGTGCGGCTCATGTTGAGCTAGACGGGGCTTTAACAGGCATGTGGAGAATTGTGAGTTTCCTAACCATGACGATTCAGTCAACTGACGACAAACCCGCTGGGAAACTTGTGTTTATTGTCAATACATTGAGCCAAGAAAGGAAACCTGTTCCTCCTGCGTTGTAGTACGTCATGTTCATCTAGCCGGTTTGTTCGGCTCGGCCTTGTTTACCGAAGAGCTTGATAATTGAAACTTAACAGCACTGAAGGCAAATCCTTTTATTCCTGATTTCAGTCTGATTTTTACATATTGTTTGTCTCAGCTTTTGTTTGCAGCTCTTAATAAAAGGGAGCGGATGTTAACAGGATGTCTTATTCAACCTCAGGGCTCAGATCTGTGGAGGTGGTTATTGGCTCTTACGTTCTTTGAGAAGCTAAAATGCCAGCCTGCGTATTAAAAGCAGCATCATCGTTAATCACAATGTGTAAAATGTCTCATTTCTCTGTAAATTACTGGGATGATAAAGAGCATTCATATGACTGAGGAAACTGAATGGGCGCCACTGCCTCGAGAGATGTTACCTAATTAAATGCCCCTGGTGCTCGTGGGAGTCACTCACACAGATCAATACTGCCTCACAATGCCAATGAATTACTGGATCAATTAAGAAGAAAGCTGGTGTTACTGAAGACTAGCTGGAGACTGAAAAAATTATTTAATGTGCATTATTAATGGATGAATATAATAATTGGGTTAATTGCATAGCTTTCGCATCTTCCATAAATACTTCTTTAAAGCACAGAGTTATTAAGATATTCTCTGGAGCAACAGCTACGGTTTACAGAAGATTTGACCTGAACAGTCAAAAATATTTGGGTCATATTTCAGTCTCTGTTAAAACTAATTAAATTAAGCGTATATAATATAATATATTAGAATTAAGGATTTTAACATATCATACTTGCTTAAAAAAATTAAATAGATGTTGGGGTGAACTTGGCACAAAGGACTGAGGATCCAAATGCAGATAAACTAATGCAAAAAAACAGGCACTAGAAAACGTGGAAATCAGAACTGTGCGAACTCAACAGACAAGGACAAAACCCAACAAATGAACATTGCAAACACTAGCGCTGCATCCAAAATCACACACTAAGTAGTAACTAAATTTACTTCACAACTGTTCAACTGTTTTATATAGTCTGAATATGGGTAGTATGAATAAAACATTGTTAGTACACCATGCTGTTACTGTCACGTGACCTACCAGCTTCACTGTTATTCATAAATCCTCTCCCGTGGTCTCATGGGATAGTAAAGTGTCCATCGAATGTACACTTCAGAATCTCACCAAGTAATAGGCCATCTGGGGACTTTTCGCCTACTGTTTTTCGGATACTGTGAACTCAGACATACTACTCTTTTGGCATACTGTTCATACTGTTTTTCACATAGGCAAGGCATATAGCATTTATTTATATAGCACATTTCATACACAGTGGCAATTTAAAGTGCTTTACACAAAAATGGAATTAAAATATTCATAAGAGAATAAAATATATATATAACCCCTCCTGTTCGAACCGCCCGCTCTAAGCAGGACTCGAACTCGGATCCACCGGCATGAGAGTCGGACGCTCTAACAAGGAGGCTAAAGGCTGCAACCTCTAGCGTCACTCGTTAGAGCTTCTCTTGAGATCAGAGGAGTGAGGTTTACTAACACAGCAACTACTAGCTGGCCTCCGTTACACTCAGCCCCTAAACCTCACTCCCATTCGGGTCACGGCACCAATGTAAACCCCTCCTGTTCAAACCACCCCGCTCTAAGCGGGACTCAAACTCGGGTCCGCCGGCATGAGAGTCGGACGCTCTAACAAGTAGGCTAAAGGCTGCAACCTCTAGCGTCAGTCGCTAGAGCATCTCTTGAGATCAGAGGAGTGAGGTTTACTAACACAGCAACTACTAGCTGACCTCTGTTACATATAGTATAACCTGAATCACCCCTATCTGGAGTGGAAGAAAATGGAGAGTCGGGTTTGCGATTTTACTATTTATATTTGTCAGGTAACTATACGTTTAAACAGTACCCTTGCAAACAAAACTTCTTGGAATCACCAGGGCTATACATATCTATCCGTCAGCGCAGATCTAAACGGATCGTCCTCGCATCGGAGGGATTTCAGAATAGGGATGCTCATTTCGATTAATTTTCCCGACCAACAACCGATGCTCATTAATCGATTATTAACCATTAACTGATAAGATTATAATATTGAATAATATTAACATAGAAAAACTGAATAAAATCATATAAATAAAAAGCATAAAATAAACCTACACTAAATATTTTTCACTTAAATAAATAATTACCAAAAGATGACACAACGAAAATACACTGAATCTGTTTGAAGCTTTGAAGAACCGGAATCGGTTTTTCGTCAAACAAAAACAGCAGGCCTCCCTCAATCCACATGTTGACTGTTTCAGACAAATCTTCCTGGCCTAACTCCAGGGCTAACTTTAAAAATATGTGTCAGGTAACTGTGCGTTTAAACAGTACCCTTGCAGACAAATCTTCCTGGCCTAACTCCACGGCTAACTTTAAAAATATGTGTCAGGTAACTGTGCGTTTAAACAGTACCCTTGCAGACAAATCTTCCTGGCCTAACTCCAGGGCTAACTTTAAAAATATGTGTCAGGTAACTGTGCGTTTAAACAGTACCCTTGCAGACAAATCTTCTTGGACCAACCAAGGCTATACAGATCTATCCATCAGAGCAGATCTAAATGGATCGTCCTCGCCGCCGGAGGGATTTCGCTTTAAAAATATTTATCAGGTAACTGTGCGTTTATACAGTACCCTTGCAGACAAATCTTCCTGGCCTAACTCCAGGGCTAACAAGATCGCTCTCCTGTCTCTCTATCTCTTCCACCCAGACAGCCTTAACAAAATAATAAAATAAAATTATAATAAAAAAATTATAATTAAAACAGTTATAATAAGAATTAAAATAAATAAAAACACGATACAGGTATAAAATAATTAAAAGAGTAAAAAATATGCAAAGATGAAACCAAATATAAAAACAGGGTTAAATTGAAACATATAAATTAAAGTGCAAGCAGTTCGGACAAAGCACAGTGCTCATTCAGTAAATGCAGCTTAACATTGTGTTTTGAGTCTGAATTTGAATGTGACTGCTGTTGGAGCACATCTGATCTCTTCAGGAATCATCTGTTTATATTCAGTGAGCATATCTGCAATGTATTGAGGTCCTAGGCCATTAAGTGATTTATATACCAGTAATAATACTTTAAAATTGATCCTAAATGTAACTGGAAGCCAGTGTAAAGACCTGAGGACTGGTGTAATATGGTCATATTTTCTGGTTCTGCTCAGAATCCTGGCAGCAGCGTTCTGTATGAGCTGCAGCTGTCTAATGGTCTTTTTGGGAAGGCCGGTGAGAAGACCATTACAATTGTCCACCCTGCTGGTGATGAAAGCATGAACGAGTTTATCTAAGTCTTGCCTGGAAACAAAGCATCTAATTCTTGATATAGTTATTGCTTTTACATGACTACTGAAACTAAGGTCAGACTCCACAATCACACCAAGATTTGATTTTTAGTTATTTGAACCCTAGAGTCAAGGTATGCGTTCACCTTGAGAATTTCATCTTTGTTTTCAAATGCAATGACTTCAATTTTGTCTTTGTTTAACTGAATCCATTTACATTTATGCATTTGGCAGACGCTTTTATCCAAAGCAACTTACATTGTATTCAAGGTACACATTTTTACATTTTGTCAGTTCTTGCTTTCCCTGGGCGCCACGCTCTTATCGTTTGAGCTACAAGAAAGCTTCATCAATGCAATTGCACAGGGAGTCAATGGGGCTATAGTCGTTAGGCGATAGGGCTGAGTAGATCTGGGTGTCGTCAGGATAGCTGTGGTAAGCAATTTTGTTCTTTCTCATTATTTGGCTCAGTGGGAGCATGTACAGGTTGAATAGGAGTGGCGCAAGAATTGAGCCTTTTGGGACTCTGCATGTTATGGATGTCCAATGAGACTTATGGTCACCTATACTCACATAATAACCTCTCCCTTCTAAGTATGACCTGAACCATTTGAGGACTATCCCAGAAAGCCTGACTCTTTGGGACATACTATATAGTAGGGAAGTATTTGATTTTAAATGCATGCATGGCTTATATACACAGGGAAAATCAGACTAACAAGGGGAAACAAGAACAGGAACTAAACAAGGTAAACTACAAATTTAAAGACTACAAAACAAAAGGAACACAAACAGGAAATATATGACATTATAATATTATTTGCTTAAGAATCATGAAAATAGTGTCAGAATGCATTTTCATTTAGATTTTCAAGCAATTAACAGTTTCTGTTATCAGTCATTACTGTGATCACCAGCTACTTGTCTTGACACACACTGTTTTGAACTTCCATAAAAACGCTGATCTGTTTCTAACCCGACATTAGCATCATCAGCTGGTTGTTAAAGACAGAAGCTTGGTTTGCTCGTAGCGCTCGTGAAACATCACAATTCCTGTCGACAATTCTGTCAACACATCTCACACAACTGCGAGAAGGAACTAAAGAACAGTGCCAGCAGACTATTTTGGTTACTTTTCCATATTCTTTTCCTTTGACACAATGTTTTTGTGCACAGAGTGAGCTTTCATTTGACTGAGTCTCAGTGATGGAGCTTCTTAATAGGCCAGCTTGAAATGCTCTGCTCAAGCTTTGTCTGAATGAGCTACAATTACAGGATAATTTAAAAGTCAATGATTTATTTAAGTGATGGTTATGTTATTCACGAGTTATTTCAATGTCAGTGACATTTGTTTGTGTGTGTGTGTGTGTGTGTATGTGCGCATGTTTTTGTGACATATCAGGACACAAATGTGTATAATGACATGGGTATGACATAGGTATTACAAGGAGAGGGTGACTTATGAGGACATTACCCATGTCCCCATTTTTCAAAAGGCTTATAAATCATACAGAATGAGTATTTTTGGGAGAAAGTAAAAATGTGCAGTTTCCTGTGATAGGTAGGTTTAGGGGTAGGGGTAGTGTAGGGGGATAGAAAATACAGTTTGTACGGTATAAAAACCATTACGCCTATGGAATGTCCCCACAATTCACAAAAACAAACGTGGTGTGTGTGTGTGTTTCTATCCCGGTGGGAATAGTGTAACCTAAATGCACACTGACTCATTGGGACTCATGTCATGGTGGAGACCTAAATTGAGGTCCCTATGAGGAAACAAGCTTATAAATCATACAGAGTGAGTTTTTTTGAAAATGTAAAAATGCAGAAAGTTTTGTGTGATCAGTAGGTTTAGGGGTAGGGTTAGTGTAAAGGGATGGAATATAGTTTGAACAGTATAAAAACCATTACACTTATGGGGAGTCCCCACAAAGATAGTAAACCAGATGTGTGTGTGTACGCGGGTGTGTGGTTGTCAGTGTTTGTGCGTGCGTGTGTGTGTTTTCACGTCCCGAAAGCCTGAGTGTGATCAGCTCATTCATTACTGTGCTTGCCAACAGTAGGGAAAATGTCAGTGCCTCATGATATTTTTATGTTCATGCAGTGTTCTTTTATTTTTAATGAATATTTCCCCTGAATAATTCAAAAAGAAAAAAAAGATTTTTTTATGGAAAGGATCAACTAAATGGCCTTATTCCAGTCGCCGCTCTCGGAATGTGGTAATAATGGAAGTGTCTCTAAATATAAATGACAGCATTACGAAGCAGTGTTTTTAAATTCCTTATTTTCCCCCTGAAGAAGAACCACACTTGATATACTTTAATATTTTATACACACTTAACATTTTGTCTCTATTTTAATACTTTAATACAGTATTAGATGTGATTTGGCCACCATTTACTAATGAAATAATTGCAGTAATTTCTGTTCTACTGTGTATTTAAGCACTAAAGCTAGATTGGAAACACAACGTAATTAATGCACAGGCAATGTAATTAATGTAAAGAACGAAAAGTTCTTGACTCAGTGTCAAAACTGCAACATGTGTTGTGTGCACATCACTCCTGGGAGCATTGAATATTTCCATGTAATCGCTGCGAAAGAATGACAGCTGATGTGTGTTTCAAGAGCCTTGGCATCATTATAGACAGATTCATTGTTTATTTTAATTATTGCTCATTAGGTCACAGTTTTATGTTTTATTAACTGCAGTTTGGATACTATCAACGGTGTATGGAAGTCATTCTACACACCAAAACTTGAAAATGTTTTGAGATAAGCACATATACATCTGTTAATCCTGGTAAAAACCAAATTATGTTCCTCAAAACTGTTTAATAATTGAAAATTAATGCATGCCCGAGGTTAACAACTACTCAGCTTCATGTTTGCACTGAATGTCAATTATTCCTGACTTTAACATTTGAGCTTTTTCTCATTTTGTGAAATATTTTGGTCGTTTTTAAATATCACTGAGCAAAGATATTACACTAATATGCATTTTGATGACTCTCCTTCCTTCTTTAATATATTAGCAGGCTGTTCAAAGGAAGAAGAACAGGGTTCCTGATCTTAATTAGGCACAAACCTCTTTGAACACTTTGAGCTAATTTTTTTCTCAGTTAAACAGGATTCATTTACCTTTGCTTGATATTCTAACTGCATTTGCTACTTCACCATGGATATGTTGAAATAGCTTCTAATTCTTCACATCCTCAATTGTCTCCTGCTAATGTTAATGCAAATCAGTTTGTCTGGAAATGTTAAAAACCTCATTGGGTAACAGTGGGTGTTTGTGAGCAACTGTGATTAATGTCCCAATTAAATGTGTGTTGGGTGAATCTGTCCTCTGGAATTTAATGAGTCCGTTTTCCAAGTCTGATCACTTCCTTTTTCGCCTGACCTCTGATACGGAGCGCTTATGTGCCCTGCATGAAATTATAAGAAATGAAGATTAATTTCCGGCATTATCAGTCAGAGTAAGGCCTTTAAGCTGGAACATAAATATGATCTCAACTAGATTTTACTTTTTCAGTGGTGCTTGCTTGTGTAAAACTCAGTGCTGTGATGCTTGGGTTTCCAGAACGTTGTTACGTGGTTGTTAAAGCGTTCTGGTTCTGAGCCTTATACCAAAAACCAAAGCATTTGCCGATTTGTACAGTCTTGTCTCTCTAGTGGTTTTGCTCTAGGATATCGGCCACTTTTCTTTGTTTCCACTCTCATGGGAAAGTTGTGGGAGTTTCTAAAAAGAATGAAAGGAAAGTCGGTGGAGAACGTGGAACAATAATAAATGGAGAAGCATCGATGTGTGGCCTAGAAAGATAGTCTCATTTGACTAGAGCCCAAGGTCCTGCTGAAATACATCTGGGATTTGATGTGCTCCTCTAAATGACAGTGAATATGTGCTGTTAATGCTCATGTCTGTATTTTAGAAGAAATCTTATGTTTTATGGATTTATGCAAATTGAACATGACTGTAGCCGTACAGGAGAAGCTGTTTTTTTGTTTCTTACAGCACATTATGACTCCCCACGCAGAGCACAATGCCTGGCAGTTATTCTAAACGAATAATGATGAACAAAATGAACTGTTTGTAATCAAATGTTAACGATGTGTCTACCAAAGGGGAAATATGCTGAAAATGTGCTGCTAGTGTCTTATCCTCTTACTCTCTTTCATTTCTGTAGAGCGGGGTATTTGCCCCAAAACGTCCCCCTGCAGATGATCTCATATTTGTCCCAGGAGACTGAGTTTCTGCCCTGGCACGCTGCGAGTCGAGCTCTTTACCAGCTGGACAAACTCCTGGACCGCACTGAAGACCACAGCCTGTTCAGCGTGAGTTTGGTGTCTGTTGTGTTTTAACCTTGACTAGTGCAGTAATAAAGACACGGCTGATCTAGCAGCACGTCTCAGATGACTGAAGACTTCCTCTGATCGTCATCCAAAACAACAGTCCAGCCCTGTTTTAGAAACTCATGCATATGAAGAACAGAGTGAGATCTCCACCATCGGTTCAGTTTTAATGACTGTTCAGAACACTACCATACTCATACTATTTCTGCAGGTGAAAGTATGCATGTTGTGAGTGGTATGCACATTTTCTGCATGTGTGGAATTTTCAGATGAGCTACTGCAAGCATATAATGAGGGCGCACTGTGTGAAATGATGTTTCCCACAATGCAGTGCACTTGACTAAATCTTCCATTTCCAGTGTGACGAATGAAACCTGCTGCACTATATCAACTGTCATTTTTATCTGCTTCTTCTAGATATTGTTTGATCAGACTGGGAAATATTAGTCATTTTTACAGAATAAGAACTATATAAACATTATTTCTGTTTTTATATATAGTATGCAGTGTATACTGTTCAGTGTGCTAGTATTTCATTACATGTGAGACAGTCTCTGTTTCTCCGGCTTCAGTCTTACCTGTCCACCTGCTTTCATATTCATTTATCACTTTGTTATTCAGAATAGCACTCGCACGCCTACCCACAATCCCTCAGTGTGCATGAGTCATTTCTGCCCCTCCTTTGTAATGGACGACCCTTTAGTGTCAGCAGTGAGTGTGTGATGAATTTAATACCATCTTCTGTCTGTAACTCTCATTTATTGTGTTTACTGTGAGACAGAGCAGATGTTTAACATGTAATGCCAGACAGGAAACAGCTGGAGCAAATTAGTAAGGTGCCTTCAAATCATGTGACCAGGTGTCTCAACCATCAGTCCAAACCCCTGTGTGTGTGCGTACGGATTTATATAAAAAAACAGAGTAACAAACTGAGCAAAACAATAACACATCACTCAATTTTTGTATTAACAGCTTGATAAACACAGCTGATCAACTGTACTGTCCACCACAATATGGAAAACAATGTTTTCCATATTGTCTGTTTATGTGCTTTTACCCATGTAAGTGTGTGTTAAGAATTGAATTGCGGCACAGCAGGGTCTAATTGTGATCATTCACTCGTCTCAGTAAGAGGGCATGAAGGAGAGCAGTCATGCCAAATTAGCCATGACATTACCTGCTGCGACACTTCCCTCAACCGTACGCCGAGTCAAAACACAAACACATGCACACACACACACAAACACGCACATGCACACGCACACACGCACACACACACACACACACACACGCACATTGTATTTTCATGTCTTCTGGGGACTTCCATAGCCATAATGATTGTTATACTGTACAAACTGTATATTCTACCCACTAAACCTACTCATCACAGAAAACTTTTTGGATTTTTAGATTTTCAGAACACACACACAACACAACACAATATATTCAGTTTCAATCAACATTCTCTCTCATTCTCTTTTAACGAGGACTCAGCAGCTTCTGTTCAAATCTTGTATAGTTATTTGGCCAGACAGTTACATATGTAAATATTCTAATAAGTTTAAAGCTAAAAGCTAGTTTATAAAATCTTAAACATTTCCGAATGACCCATTTTTGCTGCTTAGTTAAACGCTGTGGATGAAGTCGGGAGTGAGCTTTGTACATTTACAGATGTATGAATACAACACACTGCTATTTTAAGAGAATTGTAAATCCTGGTCTCAACTTGGCAACCAGACTCACTGGTTTTTATTGTATTGTATTTTATTGTTTTATTGTATTTCTTGTTTTGCTTTGCTTATTGTTGTTTTGCTTTGTTCATCAGGACTATGTTCTAAGACAGGTGGAACCGAAGTATCACAAGTTGGGCTGGCCAACCAGTTCCCCTGACGGTTCCTTCATGCAAGCGGCTTATCAGGCTGAGTGAGTCTTGAATTTCATCCTTCTTGAATTATATATCACAGTTATAAACTTATATGTAAGGACACCGAATTGCAAAGTGTAAGCCAGACAGAGGTTCCACCTCAGAGATGGGAATGACCTCAGTAGACATGTATTTAATTTTTTATTTTCCTCTTTCTCCATCTTTAACTTCCTGCTGCTGTACTTCCCTGCTGGTATCCTTCCCTCTCTCCTCCTCAGAGAATTGCAGAGAGAGGTGATCATGCTGGCCTGCAGTTTTGGAAGCAAACACTGTCACCGCCAAGCTGTGGCTCTCATTTCAGACTGGATTTCCAGCAACAAGAACAGGTGAGCAAATTTGCAGAGTGACACACACACACACACACACACACACACACACACACACACACACACACACACACACACACACACACACACGTTTGTTTTTGTGAATTGTGGGGACATTCCATAGGCGTAATGGTTTTTATACCGTACAAACTGTATTTTCTATCCCCCTACACTACCCCTACCCCTAAACCTACCCATCACAGGAAACTGCACATTTGAAAAATGGGGACATGGGTAATGTCCTCATAAGTCACCCTCTCCTTGTAATACCTATGTCATGCCCATGTCATTATACACATTTGTGTCCTGATATGTCACAAAAACATGCGCACATACACACACACACACACACTTTGTACAAACTGCATTCTATCCACTAACCCTGCTGAAAAGTCCAGCATTTCTGGTTTATTTTTCACACTGGGATTAGCATGAGATGCTGGTGAGATACATTGTGAACCAGCACAATGTATGTTTTGCATGCTATGACCAGCTTGGGATGCTGGTGGACCAGCATGTTATCTTTTGGGTGCTGGTATGATTCCAGCAAGACCACAACAAAACTTGTGCATGTGCTACATATCAGTTTCTTAGTGTCTTAGTGTTTGTAGTTAAAGACCAAGACGATTTTCCAAATTAATTTGAATAAATTATTTAATAAAGAAAAACACATGTTGCAGGTTACACAGTAAAACCCCCAGTGTTATACAAAGAGTTTTCATATGGTTCCAATCTATAGAGCGTAAAAAAACACTGAAGCAATATTGCAGTTAGTGAAATAAAATAGATTTACACTACAAGTGATGAATGAACATTAGTGATGACACCTGCGATTAATCACTGAAGATAAGAGGAACAACAAGAACAGAAAAAAGAGAAGAGATAAGCAGAAACACAACAACTGACTTACAGCCACATAGCCTTAGATGAAATCAACTGCAAATAAAATCAATATGTCACCAGAGGATGATTAAACAACTCCAAAAACAGTTTGGCTTTATTTATTTCATACACTCTTAAAAATATTTTTTTTCACATTTTTATTGTGAAACTTTTCACATTTTATTGTATTGGCATTGATGGTTCCATGAAGAACCTTTGACAACCATAAAATCTTTCCCTTCCACAAAAGGTTCTTCATTGTGGGAAAAAGTAATTTCACACTTAACAAAAATAAAGGTTCCAAAGGTTTTTTTTTTTTTTTTTTTTTTTTTTAGCAGCAGTAGCAGCAGCAATTCCATAGAAGGACTATTTAAGGTTCCCAAAGAAAGAACCAGTGAACACTTCTTATAAGAACCATTTTTTTCTTGGTGTGAAAAACATTTTAATGATTTAAAGAGCACTTTTCAACTATAACTATAGCCTTTTGTGCATATGGATGTTAAAGGTTATTCATGGAACCATTGATGCCAATAAAGATCCTTTATTTTCTAAGGGTGTATGGTACATGTACAAAGGTTGTTGAAGTCTGTTTGAAGTCACCATTATGGTGATTAGTGTTCCCTTTAATTGGGTCCTTGGCCATTGGTTGTGCTTGGCCTTTGTGGTTGAATTCATTCTCTTTTAGCAATTGATGAAAGTGCATGCTATCACTATTTTCAACAATATGCCATGCTCCGGACTGCACTGACATACCTTTTACTATACATGCACTTTTTGTAATCAGTGACTGACAGCTGGATTTTGACATATGTGACTTCCCAAATAAATATACAATTCACAGATTCACACTTACATATAATTAAATAGAGTAAAGGTTATACATATTTGATGTGCTGTGTGGGGGGAGGGCTCCGAGCTCGGAATTTGGCCCAAACCCAGAGTACAGAGAGCTGGCCTACTCACACTCAGCTTCACCAGCTCCATTTGCTTGGGCAGCATGAATATGCTGGTACACCAGCAAGTCCAGTACTATACCAACACTAAACAGCATAACCCAGCCTGGATTTACATTTTCAAAAAACATGGATTTGATTTATAAGCGGTTTTCCTCATTGGGACCAAAAAATATGCCCACAAGGTCAAAGATTTCTGGCATTTGTCCCCACAACATAGGTTTACTAGGACCACACACACATAAGCACACACACTGTCTGAGCTTTTAGTCAAGCACAGCTTCTCCATTTTATTGCTAAAATCATACAAATATTGTACAAATAAACAAACAAAAAATGGTTGGTTATCGTTCAGCCCTGCCAACATTCATACAGTAGGAGCTCTATTCCAAGTGTCCATGGAAACACACATTTGTTCATCTAATTTGTTTTCCCTGCTGCCCACAGCAATGTTCACATGCATGTATGCAGTATCACACTGTCAAACACACTAAGCCACCGGCAGGCACTAATGACCATAATGGAGAATAAACAGGATTGTGGGGGTGTGTTTGAGTGTCTGAGGAAATGGTCTTACCCTGCACAAGATATTGTGTTTGCCCAGTTTTTAGGAAAGTATTTTTTTGTGCCAAACAGTTGGCTGCATGCCTACAAACACATTAAAAACCACACACACAGTTCATCACACATTAGCAACCTCAGATACACTGGATAGTTGCTTGCTGGCTTAAAAACTGTACCGTAAAATTGACAGATAGACCTTAAATCAAACACAGATGCTTTATTACACATAAAATGCATCACATATTGACCTAAAAATGTGCTTTTAATGACTTGTTACGGTCTCTAACATGACATGAGCTTCTCTGATAGCAGCAGGTTGCTCTGAAAAGCTTTTTTGCCAATATTCATTCTTTCAACATGTGAAATACACTCACCTAAAGGATTATTAGGAACACCTGTTAAATTTCTCATTAATGCAATTATCTAATCAACCAATCACATGGCAGTTGCTTCAATGCATTTAGGGGTGTGGTCCTGGTCAAGACAATCTCCTGAACTCCAAACTGAATGTCAGAATGGGAAAGAAAGGTGATTTAAGCAATTTTGAGCGTGGCATGCTTGCTGGTGCCAGATGGGCCGGTCTGAGTATTTCATAATCTGCTCAGTTACTGGGATTTTCACGCACACCCATTTCTAGGCTTTACAAAGAATGGTGTGAAAAGGGAAAAACATCCAGTATGCGGCAGTCCTGTGGGCGAAAATGCCTTGTTGATGCTAGAGGTCAGAGGAGAATGGGCCGACTGATTCAAGCTGATAGAAGAGCAACTTTGACTGAAATAACCACTCGTTAAAACCGAGGTATGCAGCAAAGCATTTGTGAAGCCACAACACGCACAACCTTGAGGCGGATGGGCTACAACAGCAGAAGACCCCACCGGGTACCACTCATCTCCACTACAAATAGGAAATAATAGGAGGACTACAATTTGCACGAGCTCACCAAAATTGGACAGTTGAAGACTGGAAAAATGTTGCCTGGTCTGATGAGTCTCGATTTCTGTTGAGACACTCAGATGGTAGAGTCAGAATTTGGCGTAAACAGAATGAGAACATGGATCCATCATGCTTTGTTACCACTGTGCAGGCTGGTGGTGGTGGTGTAATGGTGTGGGGGATGTTTTCTTGGCACACTTTAGGCTCCTTAGTGCCAATTGGGCATTGTTTAAATGCCATGGCCTACCTGAGCATTGTTTCTGACCATGTCCATCCCTTTATGACCACCATGTACCCATTCTCTGATGGCTACTTCCAGCAGGATAATACACCATGTCACAAAGCTCGAATCATTTCAAATTGGTTTCTTGAACATGACAATGAGTTCACTGTACTAAAATGGCCCCCACAGTCACCAGATCTCAACCCAATAGAGCATCTTTGGGATGTGGTGGAACGGGAGCTTCATGCCCTGGATGTGCATCCCACAAATCTCCATCAACTGCAAGATGCTATCCTATCAATATGGGCCAACATTTCTAAAGAATCCTTTCAGCACCTTGTTGAATCAATGCCACGTAGAATTAAGGCAGTTCTGAAGGCGAAGGAATCCTTTAGGTGAGTGTACATGCACAGTTCCCTTTCAAATTCTTCTCTCAATGCTGCACTGCTAGTGCTATGGGAACACCTTTGTGTGTGACTAGTTGTGGAGCATGTGTGCAACTACGCCAAAGAACTTGGCCTCAGATAACCTCTGGCGATGGCGTCAGTGGAATGCGTGCTCTTCAGAGGCTATAAATAGATGTGAAACAGGTGCGCCTTCAGGTTTATTTGTCTTCAAAGACCGTATTGTGTGTGTGCTACACTTTCTGTCTGTCCACTTTGCTAGGAGTTAGTTTCCAAGTGTTAGTGTGGAGAAATTTCTCTGCGTGTGTGAAAGAGAAAAAGAGAGAACATCATGCAAAGCAAGTGCTGTGTGCCTCCTCGTTTATGGCTCATGTCTGACTATGATACATATCAGTTTTGCTTTGTGTGTTTGGTGGAAGAGCATGCTGCCCTTGCATTGGAGCATGGCGATTATGAGCACTGTGAAATGTTCTTTATTAAAGTGATTGCGTATTTTCAATGGCCAGAACCCACAATGAGACGGGTCCGTCCCTATTGCTCGCTCTCTCTCCAGATCGTGATATCCTTTTGCCTGACTTCTTCAGCTCGGGCAGAGGACAGGGCATCTCCTGTTTATGGCGAGATGGATTTTGAGTGCCTCAGGTTGAAGAGATGTTCACGGGCTATCTTTGCCCTGGGACTGCATCATTGTTGAAAAAGCCGACACTCTCCACCAAGCCGTGCAGGACATCCACACTGGTAGGGAAAGCATTTCAATCAACAGGTTAGGCTGGTGCTGCGCTGCACACCATGGCGGTGTTAGAGGCATACCAGGCAGACCTGCTGAAGGACTTGAATGCGGGCGGGACCATTGATGGCAAGGCATTCTCTGAGCTTAGTCGGGCCACAGATTTGTCTCTCTGGTCAGACATCTGTGG
The DNA here is from genome assembly GCA_018749465.1 of Paracanthobrama guichenoti. Classification (NCBI taxonomy): domain Eukaryota; kingdom Metazoa; phylum Chordata; class Actinopteri; order Cypriniformes; family Gobionidae; genus Paracanthobrama; species Paracanthobrama guichenoti. The sequence continues at coordinate 15,300,882 of CM031946.1, forward strand.
CTTAATTTCACAATCATCAAAGACAGAGACAGAGTGTTTCTGTTGGATGCCCCCCTCTCACATTTCTGGGCTGTTTGCCAACTCTGTGAACACAGTAGTCAGCAGGTTCTGGGAGGCAAAGAAATACGAAGAAGCTTTCAGACAGTTTCTTACCTGCCGTACTCAAGGGGAGGGGCTGTCGGCCACTAACCTGGTCCTTCTCAAAGAGAGGCTCAAAAAGAAAGTGTGGCAAGTCAGAGACCTTGGCAGTGTGGAATCTAATGTTGTGGATCTCTCATTGTGTCCTAAAGACAGCAGAGAGAGGTTACAGAATACAATTTGCGCACTACCCTCCGACTTTTGACGGCATGGTTTCCACTACCATGAAATCGGAGCTCAAACCTGTTGATTGAGATGCAATTGCTGCAATCTCTTCTGGGCAAAGGGGCCATAGAACATGTTCCCCTCCTAGAGAGAGGCTACTACAGTCAGTACTTTCTGGTTCCCAAAAATGATGGGCAATTGCACTGGATTTTAGATCTTCGTGGTGTGAACCATTCTCTCAGAATGTTAAAGTTCAAGATGTTAATGTTCAAGATGATTGTGTCACAATTCCAACACAAAGATTGGTTAGTCACAATCAATCTCAAGGATGCATATTTCCACATAGAAATCCTGCCACAACACAGGAAGTTCCTGAGGTTTGCTTTCGGTGGTGAAGCTTACAAATATCAGGTTTTTCCATTTGGCCTAGCCTTATGTCACAAACGCCGGTGAAGATCCCACTGTCGGCCACCAGAGGTCTCACTCACCAAAGTATGTTTATCCCCTGTTATTGATCTGCCTGTGTTGTGATTCTGCTTTGGACTACTGTTTCTGATTCTGTGCTGCCTGTCCTTTGATCTGCGTTTGCCTGGACTGTACATTCGACTGTTTGCTGCCTGCCCCGACCTCTGCCTGTTATGACCAAATTTTCTGCTCTGCCTCTGATATTGCTGTTCGCCCTGGTTAAACGATCCATGCCTGTTTATACTGTGAGTTTGAGTTATCTTAATAAACTGCAAATGGATCCCATCCACCGGAGTCATTGTTACACCTTATCACCCCAGACATACAGAAAATGCATGAATGCAGCTCTGGCTCCACTGCGACTCCAGGGCATCCACATTTTGAATTACATAGACTACTGGCTGATACTGGCCCAGTCTCAAGTGCCTGCACTTTGTCATTGCGATGTCATCCTCACTTATCTTGTCTCTCTGGGGTTGAGACCCAAACGCCAAGAAAAGTATTCTCTCTCCCTCCCAGAGGACAACATACTTAGGCGTTGTATGGGACTCGGTTACCATGCAGGCATAAATGTCTCCCGCACGTGTCAAGACCATTTTAAACACCCTGAGCAAAATCAGGCTAGGTCAGGATATTACTTTTCATCAGTTTAAAAAAAATGTTTGGCCTCATGGCAGGTGCATCCACAGTGATACTTATGAGCCTTTTGCACATAAGCTCAAAGCCAGGGGATTTCTTCCAAGACCCAATCCCCAAAGGCATATAAGGGTGACACGCTGCTGGCTTCGTACTCTTTCTATGTGGCTCAGACCCCAGTTCCTTGCCTCTAGGTGCGTGTTATCAGTGCAAAATGATAACAAAAGATGCTTCCCATACTGGCTGGGCAGCAGTCTTAGATGGCCATCGACCCCAAGGAATCTGGAGAGAGCATCATCTTGATTGCCACATAAATTACCTCAAATTGATGGCTGTATTTTTTGCCCTGAGGTACTTCCTCCAGCAGCTGAGGGGCTACCATGTTGATCAGTTGAGGGGCTAACACTGCGATAGTCTCCTACATAAATCGCCCGGGCGGACAACGTTTGCGCCGTCTCAACAGGCTAGAGCAGCAGGTTCTGCTTTGGACTCAGAAAAAGTTCCTGTCCCTCAGGGCGATATACATCCCTAGATATTTCAATATGGGAGCAGATTTACTGTCCATACATTCTGTGGCAAATGGGGAATGGAAATGCCACCCCAAGTTAGTCAAACAAGTCTGGGAAAGATTCTATGAAGCAGAGGTGGATCTCTTTACCTCTCAAGGGACCGTTCAATGTCCCCTCTACTTCTCTCTGAGTCACCCTGCCCCCCTGGGTCTGGACACAGCAATGGTGCATGGTGCAGAATGTGCCTGTATGCATTTCCACCGACTGCTCTACTCCCGGGAGTCCTGGCCAAAGTTTGTCAACAAGGGTCTTGCCTCTTACTGATAGTGCCGAATAGAGTTTGGTCTCTGAGATAATATCCCTCCTCAACAGTTTTTGTGGCTGCCATAACGGATACCTGTTTCCATTTATAAAAATTCTATTTATAGCCTCTGATGAGTGCACATTCCAACGACATCATCGTCAGAGGTTATCTAAGGCCAAGTTCATTGGTGTGTTAGCACACGTTTCACAACTGCTCAGGCACAAAGGAGTTCCCATAGCGCTAGCAGCACAGCATCTCATTCTCACTTTTTCAGGGAACAGGATTACAGTCAAGTAACCCGAGACGTTGGATTCAGCCAGTGTTTGTCCTGCTCAGTCAATGATTTTTTCACTCTTTTGCCCTGAAATGGCTCAATTGCTCTGGCTTTGTAACTATTACCCCGTGGAGTACAGTTTGAGGTTTCTGATCATGTCTGAACAGACAGGAAGTCTCTGTACTGAACAAAATCCCTCCTGCTAGACATCATCATTTGGACAGATTAGTTTAATTTGCTGACAGACAGTTGCTGCTTTTCTTCTTGACTGTTTTATGTTATTAGTTTTAGCATAGTTTTGATACTTATTATTTGATACTATTTTGACTACTTTTTGCATTTTATTAACTATTCTTAATTTTCTTTCAAATTATGTCATTTTCCTCTGACCTGACAGCAGAAGTATGGATCTGCCAGATGTGTCCTTCATTGTCCTTTCTTCAAAAATGACCTCTAGTCCTATTGGGATAGTTAAAAGAATTTGTTCAGTTTGATATTCAGGGATGAGCAGCACATAAAAGAGGAATGTGTTTGACCTTTATGTTTTTTATGGTTTAGGTGATGATAATGTCACAGGAATGACCCAGTAGCGTTTATGGGCTACAAAGAAAGGCTTCAGATCACTGTACAGCCAACGACAAACACTGACAAAACCTCCTCATGTGCTTTATTGATTAAAAAACAAGATACCACAGACTGAAAAAAAGAAAACAGGGCTGCAATTAAAGTCAGATATCTCTTTAGAGAGAAACTAAATAGTTTTTTTTTTTTGGTGCAGCTTTAGTCTTTGTTTGAAAGAATAAAGGCTCACACATTGTACAATGTTTTTAAAGAAATCGTCCCAGACATAGAATCTTTACAGAATATCATAACCGCCTTTTGCTATAAATGTGTTACCGCCACACAGCCAAATATTAGAGCAAATCAAACCATTATATTCAGGTTATAATATCAGAAGTAAAAACTAGATTTATGGCTTGTGTTCTCTAGCATTTTCATTCTGAAAATACCTTAAAAAAGTCATGAATTTTCCAGATATAACGGAAAGGCACAAATATTATTCTTTAACTATGAATTCGCTTCTTGTCAGTGGCAGTCATAAGACATCGCCTTCACAGGTGCGGAAATCTCAGTCTATATGCTCCAGTTGGATTTGACATGATTTTATATCTTAATGGAGGTGCCGTTCTCTGTATTGCTACATTGAAAACTCCCAGAGGCTCCAACGGCTCATCCAGAATCAGCAGGTCTTTATTGCGCTTTGTTTGAGCAAATCAAAAGTTCAGTCACTGTATCGCCACAGCTCCCCCAGAGGTTTTATGTTATTTCTTCTTCCTGTACAAATATTACATGCATCGCTTCACAGCCTGTAATACTTTTATATCTGTGTTGCTCCACTGTAGACTGCTATTCTTTTCTGAGATTTATAACCAGATGATATCTTTGGTCCACCGAGAGCTCTTACTTATGACCTGTATATCGCTAGACTATATATATTGCACTGTGACTCACTTTGGGAGGCCTGCAGTGATGATTCTAGTCACATTTTTACTACTTTAATTATGACTAAAAAATATTTTGTTTTAAACTCTCAAATAAGATCAGCTTGGTGTCATTATAAGTGTTTTTTGGTTTTTGTGACTGTTCAAGGTGATTAAAAATGATTGCAGACAGGAGAAGGCCACTTGAACAATAGACATTTAGACAATAGACAGAAACAGCAAAACAAAGCAAAACTTCTCACGTAAGCATAAAAAATAAAACATGCAAAAATACACTGTTTTTCATTAATTCTTCTGGAGGTGAAACATTGACTTGTAACTTGTTATATTTGAACAACTCTGAGGACTAAACAAAAAAATCTCTTTTCAGGAAAAGTTATTTCTCAGGAATTAAAACAAGAATTAAGTGTGAACACAATGTGTCTGAATGCAACCCATGAAACTTGGTCACAGTGAGAAATGCTAATCACCTGCAGCATTTAGTGTGCATATGTTAATCAACAATGTATCACTATTTTTCACTGGACTCTAAAAGTCAATGTAAATTCATGTTTTTGGCTCCATCAATACAGTTGTAAATGTATTTAAATGCTAATGTTAGCATCTATTAGCTGTGAATGTTTACCTCAAAATATATATTCCACTATACATGTGATTTCACCACATTCACTCAAATGTTTTGTTCAATCTTCTGTCCCACAGGATTCCACCTAATGTGCGGGACATTGTGTACTGCACAGGCGTGTCTCTGATGGATGAGGACGTGTGGGAGTTTATCTGGATGAAGTTTCACTCATCTACAGCCATCTCTGAGAAGAAGGTTCTTCTGGAGGCCTTGACCTGCAGTGGCAACATCTTCCTACTCAACAGGTCAATTAACACTCTTATCCCTCGTTGACATGATCAGAAATTCAAGTAACAAGTTACTGTAGAATAACTGATCAATCAGTCTTAGCTGAAAGGTCTAAAACAACTCTGGAAGGATGTCTCTGGAGGATGTATGGCACTCCTCTGACTATAACTTGCTTGTTAGTTTGTAGTCTGCTGTACCTCATGAAGTAATCCGATTCAATCCCTTCCACCACATCATGTCGCTCACACCAGCAGAGCTGCACTCACTCCTCTGACGGGGCTGTAAAAACAATGGCTGCCGTAGGAGCTTTTCCCACAAGTCTCCATGGTGCCTTAAATTCTCTCCCGACTCAATAGCAGGATGAGGACGGTGACGGATTACACCCTGTCCAGGCCAGGCGAGGATCTCACAGCCCACACATATATTGAAGCAGTTCTCTTAGGATTCACTGTGGATTTGACATCTCCATTTATTCTGTTGCATTTGGTTGTTGTTTTGTAGATACACTAAGAGAAAGGAACTTGCCCATATAAAGAGACCCACTATGACCCCTCTTTGCAGTGAGTGTTCAGCACTCAACAGGCTGATTCCTGTGGGAATCTTCAGTGTGAGTGGGTTGAGAGGGATGTGGTTTGCCTCACTTGAGGAAGAAGATAAATAGCACTGCACTTAGCAAGCACACATTTTTGTGCTCTACATCCAGGCATCTTCATCTTCATGTTAAGATACTATTCATCATATTACAGTTAGCAAGGAACCTTTTCATTTTTTGTATACTGGTAATTGCCTTCCTTGAAGGTAAAATCAATGAGTCTTACAAGCTCTCAGTGATCAATGACTCGGCTGTCATACACAGTACACATAGATATCTGAAAGTCAGGCAGCTGAACCATGAATACAAAATTGTAAAATATATGCTGCAGGAACCTCCAGCATTCCCCTACAATACCAAACTATTCAATACTGTGTTGAAGGCCACATGTTTCTGATGGTGACTTATCAAGTATTGTATGTGTTTCTGGATTAACATTCCTTTCAACCAACATGATTGTACATTCCATCAGTAAGAGCAGAGTGTGAAGGAGGAATTAGCAGAGTAAAAGCACAGCTGTACATAAAATATTGCAATCCACACAACATAATGGGAGACATATCCGAGTTCAAGAGAGGACAAATTTTTGGCTCTTTAAATTTTTGGTGCGCATCTCACTGGCACATCTGTGATCAGGACAACAAGTGTTTATGGTGTATCAAAGGTAATGTTTGCATACCACCACAAAGGACAAACCACATCCAACAATATGGAGCTGTCTGAATGGGATGTCCAGGTACTGACCTGGATTCTTTCCAAAAAAACATAAATCCACAGCTGCCCAACTCACTGCAAAATTAAACGTGCACCTCAGCTCTCCTTTTTCCACCAAAATTGTTTCTTTGGGAGCTCCATGTGGTCAATATTTATGGTTGCTTCATCCATAGCCAGACCTTTGGTCACTTGTGCCAAACGTACATTTCAGTGGTGCCAGCAGTGGAAATCTTGGCCTGTGGAAAATGTGAAACATGTATTGTTCTCTGTATTGTTCTCTGATGAGTCCACATCTGAGTAAGCTACAATGTGGAGAAGCCCCAAAGAAGCTTAACACACAGACTGTTGCATGCCCAGAGTGAAGCACGGGGTGAATCAGTGATGGTTTGGGCTGCTGATATTGCAGCCCAAACCATCACTGATTCACCCCGTGCTTCACTCTGGGCATGCAACAGTCTGGCATTCCCTAGACCCACTACTTGTGCTAGATGGGTGAGTCACTGCCAAGGACTACCAAAACATTGCACCCAATGCTTCAAACATTGTACCCTGAAGGCCATGTATCAGCATGATAATGCACCAATACACACAGCAAGACTTGTGAGAGAATGGTTTGATGAACATGAAAGTGAAGTTGAACATCTCCCATGGCCAGCACAGTCACCAGATCTGAATATTATTGGGCCACTTTGGGATATTTTGTAAAAGCACATCAGGAAACATTTCCTCCACTAGTATCACATATCACATGGCCACTGTACTGCAAGAGGAATGGCTCAAAATCCCTCTGGCCACTGTGCAGGACTTGTATCTGTCATTTTCATGATAAATTTATGGTGTATTGGCCACAACAGGAGGCCCTACACCAAACTAACAAAATATTATGGTCTAAAACTAGGTTTCTGTTTCATTATCCAACCCCTGCTGAAAACTGATATTGAAGCTTTAAATATGATGCACACTTCCTTCCGATTTAGTGGTATTCATTGACAGTGTTGTAGTCAAGACTAGCTCATTCAAGTCAGAATCAAGACTGAGATTGCAAGAGGGTCAAGTTGAGTCAAGACTGAGACCAGAATAGGTGAATCCACATACTCCTGAATCCATATGTGGTCTTATTATAATATGTGGTATTATAGTATGTGGTCTTATACTAATTATGTAAATATATTTTCATCGTCTTGTATGAACTCAAGCTTGACCGTCCCCTGCTCTTGTTCCTGGCTTACATTAGGACGGCTTGACACCAACAATGGTTATTGGTTAGGGTTAAATTTGGTTAGGACTATGTTTTTTTCTATTGTAAATCCTGATCCAGGACACATCCTAACTGGCAAAATCTTTTTTTTCTTCTTCTTCTTTTTCTAGGTGACTGAAACAGATCAATTATGGCCATTAGCTGATTCAACCTTGTTCAGGTGGTTGATCAGCTGGACTAGCAGTCAGTGAGGCAGTTAGAACTGCTAAACCATCTTGGCTGGTAGTTTAGATCTGGTTAATATGGCAAACAATCTTCTAAAACACATCTTGGAATAGTAGACTAGCTTAACTTTTTTGATACATGTGCATAGAAAATGGCCAAGAAACATTTTTCCCCACAACACAACAATTATGTGGGGTGAGAGCAGCAGTAGTGATGTGGTCGTGTTGAAAGTGCCAGATATCATTGTTAGAAAAAAAACAGGTGCTAGCAACACTCACATGCTAATTAGAAACTGGCACCTATTTCTACACTGCATGGCATAAGCATGATGTGTGAAGAACCTGTAGCTGAATTTTTAACAGTGTTGATATCTGGAGCTCAACACTTCTTTTTTTCTTCCATTTAATGAATTCCCATGAAATAAAGGTGTTGGTATCTTCAATGTGCAGGTAACACCTCAGTCATTGTTATCTCCTAGAGAGTATTTTGTGTTGCGTTATGTGCTTCAAACATCTTTCATTGATAAGACTTGTTTTAATGTCACATAATGAAGATCTAATTATGTATTATACTTCAGAATGTAAGCCTAATCATGAAGTTTCAAAAACCTTCCATTTTATAAACTAATGTCAATGTGCCACATCTGTGGCATATTGTTGAACACCCCATAATTATAGTGTAATAATTATCTAATTATAATTAATGTAATAATTAATGTGTATAATTATCTATAGTGTGTATAGTGTGTATGAATGAACATGTAACCACTCTTTGCTCTCAGCCCTAATATGCCCAATTGGATTTGTGTCTGAATATCCATGACTTTCTTCCCAGCTAATTGAACAGTGTGACTTTGGAAAGATCAGATGCTTCTCAACAGCACTATCATGATTCTTCCCTCAATGAAGTCTCAAAGGAGTGATTACTTAAACCCTGATTAAAAAGTCTAAGTCTAAATTACAGTTAATGGTGATTCTCCTTTAAAAAAACTATTTAAGTATAAAAGTACACAATCTGTCTGGAACCTGGCTGTATTTGAAGTGATGCTGGCATCAGTTCATTCAGAGCCCCTCAGGACCTCAAAGACAGGGGATATATGAAATATTTCATGACTGCAGCATTCAGACGTCCACCTTTGCTCTAGTGTTGGGCTTAAAAAACAAGACCTCTAGCAGCAGTTCATTGATTTTAGATGCACTTAAATTTCACACTGCATGCACAAGCAAAGCCCCCCGTCCCAGATGAACTGTGTGTGTGTGAGTGTGTGTTTGTGATATTTAATCTACCGCAAAGAAAACTGCCTTGTTTGGAGTGAGCTAGTAAATGTGCTTCAATCACTGAGTCTGAAGGATGGGGTGTATGAACTCTGTGTTTAGTATTGATTTCTATAGCATGAAGTAAATTGTATCCCCTCCTCCTTTTTTTATTTATTTATTTATTTTTTGATGACGTGTGTTGTGATCTAGTGGGATGGATATAATTCCTCTCCGCTGCTGGGTGTGTGTGTGTGTCAATCTCACCTCTGCTCTGACTGCGAACCTAGAGATGTTGTACAGCCTTAGAGACTGAATGAAATACTCAATACTGTGAACTGTCTACAGTATACTATTTAATAAATAATAATAATAATTCCAATATTGTAAATTAGGCAACAATAAGCATTGTATTTAAGCAGTAGTATGCTAAATAAATAAACACTGGGAATGGGTGGACAGTTAAGACCGTAATACGCTAGAAATGCGCTAATATAAACATGCTGATCTGAACATAAAAAGTGATTGGAGGATTAGCACAGCAAAAGAAACTTTTCTGAAAGCGCGTTCACACTTGTCCACAGAGGAAGCGGGATGTCACGTTTGCGAGCTGTGAATCTGCCGTCCGCATACAGATGTGAGTTTGTCGCCGAGCCATTAATCTCCAGGGTGTTTGTGAAATAGTGCTACAAATGACTCGACGACTCACGGAGTCAAAAGCCCAAAAGAGCAGTTGAACTGAAATAAGAGACCAAAGCACAGTGAAGCAATTACCCCACTTGTTATTGCAAATTGAAAACTTGTGCACCGTCTTTATGTGTAACATCTCATTTGCTATTTCTTCCTTTTTCATCTACTTGACATTTCGCACCAATTTGAATCGAATGGGTCTGTCTGCATTTGATTTGGGCTTTTCAGGTTAATTACTTTTTGAAGATGCCGAACAGTATTGAAAACATATTTGAATAATTGTGTTTCGCCGGGCCTGTCAGTGGCTGTCTTTAATGAAAACGGGGAAGAATAATGTGTTTTGTATCTCAGATTTACCCGAGCTTAAAGCTAACATAGAAAATGAATAGCATAATTAGTAAAGATATCACAAATATGATAACTACTAGCATTATTGGGTTGTCCACAGGCTCCTGAATCTATCCCTCACCTCTGACCTGGTGCCGGATCAGGACGTGATCGATGTCATCATACATGTGGGCCGCAATCCCCTGGGAAGACATTTAGCATGGAGATATTTCCGCGAGAAGTGGGACATATTGAATTCCAGGTGAATGTAGCTTCATTCATCTCTGTTTATCAGTGACTATAACCTTCCTCTCAGTCCATGATATGAATTTCACATTCACACTCTCATAAGATATTTATTAGTGAATGTTCCTTGTTTGTGGTTGGAGGACCAGAGAGCATTATGGGAAATATATATTGGTGTTTGTTTGCTACTGGGCTCATTAAAATGGTGCTTTTAATCACAGCGCTTGAGCTCCGTGTCTCTCATTCGCAGGTATGGAGAAGCTTTATTTATGAACTCAAAATTAATCAGCGGCGTGACAGAGTTTCTCAACACAGAGGCCGAGTTGAATGAGGTGAGTCTGGACTTCTACACCATCCTGAGGCTTACACACCTCCAATCAATCTAAAACACTAATGAACTATTGACCAATCTTCATGGAACATTAATACTTACAAAAACAACCATGGTCAGCAAAATTCTTGAGAGGAAGAAAATGAGCAAAAGTAAACATTGAAGCCTGCAGGAATGTGCTCCGGTCCGTTCGTTGGGTTATTTCCTCATTGTAACTGCTTAACCTTATTATAGGAAATGGAACGTATATTCACTTATTCAAATTCATTCAGCTTCAGTCCCAGAGGACACAGACTGCTGATGCTTCTCACTGCAGCGCAGCACTTTCTCATCCAGCTGACTTTGCCTTCCACAATTTATCATTCATACAGAGATAATACGAACCCCCTCAGTGTGTTCTTAAACAGAGCATTAGCATACTGTCATTGACAATCAGCCGCTGCCAGAGCACTTCATCCACAGATTCACCGTTAGATCAGTGATACTTTCAATGCTGTTGGTTTTATTTCTTTTGGAAAGTTATATGAACGAACAGCTATTATGAAATGGTTTAAGACCAGAATAGCAACATAAATACTTAATCCTAGCACATGTTTGTTCATGTATATCTCATGACTTCAGGAACTGGGAATCGTTTTTGTAATGTGTTATTTAGTAAATGGACACTTTTTTTATGAGATCTAGATGTTTTGACAGACACCCAAGTGTCCTTCTCTTCTAAAAAACAACACCGATAATTCTGTTTACTTCAAATCCATTCCCACTCCTCATTATCATAAACATCACCGTTATCTGCTAAATTACATGTCAGGCATTTGCATTTAAATGCATTGTATATTCTGACGCTGATTAACTTACACACATAAACACAAACTCTCTATATCTGATACATCAGACACAATACGATTATAATGCTAATGAAAATTGTTTATCTTCTCCTCAGCTGAAAGAGTTCATCCTGACCAGCGGGGGAGAGTCGGCACCTGCGTTCGCTCGAGCCGTTGAGATCGTTCAAGCTAATGTACAATGGCACATCCTGTTCCAGCAGCAGTTTTACCGATGGCTGCGAAAAACTCCTGGCGGTTAACACAACATTAAGCATGGAGCAATCTATTAGCATGGAAACTCTATCAGACATGTCGAGGCCAGTGACGTGGGGACACCTACTATATTAAAAATAACTTTTATGGACTCTGAGAAGCAGCAAAATTGAACTTTTATTTCCCCTTTGAAACGACAAGGCAATGACAGAACAAGACGAGTTCCCAGAGAACAACAGTGCTGGCCAACACACTCATTACACCAGTAAAAGAGGGGGAGGAGATGGACAACTTGTAGAAAATAAATGGAAGAAACTGAATATGGAAACAGAAGGACTGGAAATCCCACTTTTGATTTGAAAAGAGCCAGCTGGGCTTCGTTTTAATTTAGATTGAGCATGTGCATTGAATGGATCAGGCAGAGAAAATTTGAGTTAAAGAGGCAAATGTGTGATCCTGCTTTTGTCTAGTTTTATTCATAATGTGAAATACGAGTTATTTCAAAAACGATCTTGGCGGTTTTTCCCCTTTCAGTCAGATTCAGGAGCTGCAATTGTATACCTGTATGACCTACAAAAGAAAGAAAATGGCCTTAAAAGGACTTTGTCTACACATTCTGTCTGCATTCTCCCCCCAAAAACTGCTGCTGTTCTCAGATGGAACAAAGACTCTTTAAAGATTCAATTTCAGTGATAAGCTGCTCTTCGCTTTTCTTGCACAATCACACCATTTTATTGACTTATATTTTGTACAATATCAAATGAGGCCATATCTACCTTCATCAAACAGTCAAATAAAGATAACTGCAGGTCGCGAAAGGATCCAGAACAGGCCGTTGTCATTTATCATGGACAAACACGGGCTTGTAAGGGTCAGTGCTAATTAAAGAATTCTTAAAGGTGCCTATATCTGTTTTCTTGGGTCTGTAATGGATTAAAGATGAGTTTATACAGTGGAGATTCTAGAATATTGACACATGCTGATTATATAACTTGAAGAATATGCATATACAGTCAAACCAAAAATTATTCAGACACCAGATATACTTTTTTACTAGTGGGCGCAGGACACTACAGTTTTTTTCTTTAATTGCTAATGTGATCTTTTACACCACAGACTGTTAAGCAATTAAGCATTGCTTGGTCACTGGTTGAGCTAAATTGGTATTATCTAATTGTGTATCTTAATTTAAATTATCTTAAATTTAACAGCTGACAGCTGATTGGTTTTGATTGTAATCCATTACATACCTTTCTATCAAAGTTATCTGACATTATCAAGATGAATTTGACACAGTTTAACTCTGCGTTCTTGTCATATTTTATTACCATTTTCTAAACTATAGCGAATAAACTGTGATAATGTGAGAGAATGTTGAAGATGTCTGAATAAATTTGGGTTTGACTGTACATGTGTGTATATATTTAAGTTAAATAACATATGGGTCAATGTTTTTTTTTTTTTTTTTTTTTTTCAAGTTTTCTGGAATTAAAGGGATTGTTCATCTAGAAATTCTGTCATCATTTACTTTCCATCATAAAAGTCATAAAAGCTTTCAGTATACAGATGAAGATATTTTTAATAGTCTCTCGTGATTTGTGTCTCACGCAACCATAGAGGCATCGCAAAAATGAATTCATATGAATCGAGGAGTTCTTCTTCTGAAGAGACATGATCACTTTATATGATTATATGAGTTCATATAAGCTTTTATGCACATAAACTTTGATAAGTAGAGCTCATCATATATGGAAGCTCAAATGCTTGAAACGCAAGAACAAACCTCACTGGTTTTCGCACATCAACAAGCACTGTTGTGTAAATGATGACAATTTTAATTGATGAAGTATCCCTTTAAGTTATTCAAAAGTATATTGATGCAATTCATACAGACAATGAGCAGAATACTGAACTTTTATGATAACAATGTTCAAGTTCGATTTTTTTTGTATTATTTTTTTTATGAATATTAAAATAAAACATGTCAGGGTGGTGTAACCAGTAAACGACTGAAATTATTTTAAAATGTTTTACCATGATAATGTGTAATTATTATTATTATTATTTAATTGAAGAAAAAAAAATATATATATATATATATTTGGAAAGAACCTACCAAATCACTGTGGTATCAAACATATAGAATTTTTGTCATTTCACACTAATTTTGACTAATTTGACTAAGTTAATTCAGGTTGTCAAATGGTATAACCTCAAGTTCCAGAAGCTAAATAATTATATATACCATGTATACAAGGTGTAATATTGTTTTTTTCTTACAAAATTATGGTTGAAAATGTTATATGCTAAAAAAAAAAGGGAAACCAAAAAGTTACAGTAATCCAAGGAAAAGTTAAACACAAATGTAACAGCTTTGTATATAAATAATGACGACAAACTGAGAGGCCGTTTACACGACACCGGTTTCAAATAAAATCTGAAAACGTTTTATGCATTTTGGCCGTTCATTTACACGACAACGGCATTTTGCAGGCCTGAAAACACAAACTTTTGAAAATGGTGTTTCAAAGTGCAAAATGATAACATTATTGTCTCTGTGTAAGCAAATATGTGAATTTGTGAAAACGGTGACGTCATGCGTTTAGTCTATAGGCGTTGTCGTTTTTCTTTACAAAGTGACCTTGCCAACTACTGGCTTGGCATGAATCATACAATGTTTTTAGATTTTTTCGATGGATCTGTGTGAACGGGGGATCGTTTTGACAACACTGTTGTCTGTACGCGAAAAACCAAATCTACAGACAATATGTGGTTACACCACTTGACATTTTCAGTTATTTAATTAAAATGTTCATTAGAATTTTTATTATCATTATTTTTTTATTTTTTTATGAATCCTAAGATTTCAATTCTTAAAATTGATTTGAAAAAGATTTCTCCGACCCTCATAATCGACCCTTATCTTGTTCTACTCTTGGGCAGAAACACAGTTTTCACATGTACATTTTGTAAATATGTTGACCTTAATATCCTAAAGTTAATTTGTGTCTGTTTATTTGTTTTGTATGCGTTGCAGATGTAAATGCAAAAATGAAGAGGTAAAAAAAAAAAAGAAAGAAAAGAAGCGATCAGTGCCTTTTCTACCTCACTATCCATCATCTCCTATTAGCAAGACTGACAGTGCCTTGAATAAACCTGTCATAAAAATTCCCAGATCTGGTGTCTGATTTTTCAAACAAGTCAGACATTGCAGGTTTTAAATATTTCAAGCATATATAAAAGAAAAGAACCCTGAAGCCACAGTTGTCAACACAGCAAGATGAAGTGTTCAGCATTGTTCAGACTCTGCACTGACTGTTACACCAAAGTCAATGCAATATATGAAAAAATTGTCATAAATGACATAAAAAAGTTGACGGTCAACCAAATAAAATAGCTATATTGTATAATTCTGCAACAGTGTGCTCTTTCTCAGGTTGAGGCATTCACTTTATCAGTCAATTTTATAGAGCGTTCACAGAACAAAAGGAGAACATTATTGAACCATAAAATGAATATCTGCAACTTGTTATCATTTATGGCAGTTCCAAAAAGAAAAGTTATAGTTATGGTCTGAAAAATAAACAGAACTGATGTTTTTGGTCCAAGAAAAATGGAGTGTATAGTGGTTCTGTCTGAAAAGAAAATCTACCAGTCATTGTCTGATTGGATCGATCCTTCATAGTGTCTGCAAAGCTGGACGGAGACAAGAATGGCTTGAAAACATGAGGACTTTTTCCTACCTTTCCATCATGCCGCTGAAGTGCTGATAACTCCTGTCTGTCCTCCTTCATTCATCTTTGCCTCCAGGTCACATGTTCACATTTCGATCTCGTGGCTGCTGTCCATGATTCTGAATGACCTCCTTCTCTAGCTAGATAAACAGCAGTGGACATGATCGATCTCTGAAAACAGTGACTCTCAAAACAGTCATAGTATGCACCTGAGACTAGCCTAACTGTAATCTGTAAACAAAACATTTTTCACAATAAGATTTTCACTAAAAATGTCACAGTGAGAAATAGCTTCATTAGCTGCTCACAGCTGAAAATAATCTTGTTCCCCACAACAGTCAACAGAGTTTCATTTATCAGTTGTCCAGAGTGGTTTTCCACAAAACAGAAGTGTGTGCATACCTGTAAATGAAACCTACACATTCGAGAGTTTTTCTGAAACTACTTTTTGTTTCCTTCATGTATCATGCTTTCCACAAAATAATTAAGCAGCACATCTGTTTTCAACATTGAAAATAATAATAAATGTTTCTTGAGCTGCAAATCAGTATATTAGAATGATTTCTGAAGGATCATGTGACACTAAAGACTGTAATGATGTAATGATGCTGAAAATACAGCTTTGACACCACAGGAATAAATTACATTTTATATTAAAATAGTTATTTTAAGTTTTAATAATATTTTACAATATTTCTGTGTATTATTGATCAAATAAAGGCTTGGTGAACATTGAGACTTGTTTCAAAATCATAAAAAAAAAAAAATTCGGTAACACTTTACAATAAGGGGCCCTATCATACACCTGGCGTAATGTAACACATTTTGCTAGTTTCAGTCTGACGCCGTTATCATTTTCACGTCTTGCGCCACGTTGTTTAAATAGCAAATGCATTTGCTCTCATTTGTTTGCCCATGGGCGTGCTGGTCTGAAAACCAGGTGTGTTCAGACGCATTGTTGGGGCATTGCTATTTTGAGCCAACTGAAAACGGCTGTGCCATTGACCAGTATTTTTTGTGTTATTTAAAGGGCGCATTAGTAATATGTGCATATAGGCGGGTGTACAACACACGTTAAAAATAAAAGGATTCCTCTCTGGAGAAGGTTTCAGGCTTTCCGCTCTCAAATTCCACCATGTAAATAGCGAATCCACCATGGTGCAAGCACAACTGGCTTTTAAAGGGAATGGGAGATGAGACTCTGATTGGTTTATTGCACGTTATGCCCAAAACACACCCATGACTCATTAAGAGAATAGGGACAACTCTTTTGGAGCAAAAGTCCTAAGTGCACTTTAGACAATGTGCTTCCAGTCTAATGTCCAGTCTCTTCCAATGTGCTAATGCTTAGATCGTTAAAACAGGGCCCAAGGTCTCACTATTAGAGAAACATATAAACTATGAGAAATATATTTTTACAGCATATATTAACAGTGCATTAACTGATGTTAACAGATACAACTTTTGATTATGAAAATGTGTTAGTAAATGTTGAGATTAACATTAACTAAGATTAATAAATACTAGAAGTATTGTTCATTCTTAGTTCATGTTAATGTAGTTAACTAATAATGAATAATAAATGAAACCTTATTGTAAAGTGTTACCAACTTTAAAATACCCTTCTGGTTCAGGTCACTTTGATTTTGCCAAATAAGACCTATTTGTTGACCCTGGGACAATTTAGTGAAAGAAAATATAGTGCTAACCATATCCCAACCCCTAAACCTAACCCTGCCCATAACTTATCCCTGAAATCAGAGGGAAATATAGGTGAATAACACTGATGTAGAAGCACTTAACCATGGTTGTAGGCCTGAACTTGACAAAACCTCTTTATCCCTCAAATCTGATTGGAAAGTTGTTCCAGGATCAATAAAGATTTTGATCCAGGTACATTATATTGTACTTGATGATATCTTGTTCACCTTTTGGGTCACTACCTTTCAAATATTCTACCATTTTTAGACATTTGAAGTCTATGACAGTATTTGTAATAAAGTGCAAATTAGAACCACACTTTACTTAGTAAGACACTACAGAGAGGCACTAAAGGAAGTAAACACTGAAGCTGAAACCAGAAGAAAACTGCAGTCCAGCAGCACAACTGTGACTGGAAAATTTGTTCTGATCCATAAGGCTGAACATCAAGGACCATGACAAAAATTCCAGAACATCCATTAAAGGCTATTTTTACGCTATACAAACATCACCCTTACGCTTTCACAGGGTTGTGAAATTCTGTATTTCTTTTAAGGATGGCTAAAGTTTGGAACCGGGTCAAAGATAAAATTAAAATAGGGAGGCAGAACGGGAGAAATTGCAAAAGAAAATACATACCTCACTATTACCAGAATACTTCAGCAGGTGTCAGTATTACACTTTCTCGCAGTCTTCGACTGGTTCTTTGGCAGAGAGTGCAAGTGGTCTAATGGATGGTTGCAGCGCTTTTTCTTCCCGGTGCCCATGTTAACGCCAGGTTCACACATACTCCGTTTGCAGTGCGTATGCAGCGCATATTTGTTCCGGTGCCCATGTTAAAGGAAAACAAAAATTATCCCATAATTTATTCACCCTCAAGGTGAATCTTAGGTAAGTGTACATGACGTTCTTCTTTCAGCCGAACACAGTTGAAGTTATATTAAAAAATATCCTGGCTCTTCCATGCTTTATAATGGTAGTGAATGGTACCTTAGATTTTGAAGCTCAAAAAGTGCATACATCCATCATAAAAGTAATCCATACGGCTCCAGGGGGGTTAATAAAGGCCTTCTGAAGCGATGCATATTTGTAAGAAAAATATCCATAATCCATAATTGCAATCACAAGTGCAATCAGGTCATCCGCACATTCACGAGAGAATCAAGTTCTGACGCTTTATGTTGGATGTAGGAGTAGTGTGCGTGACTTTTTTTTCCAAAACGACCTTGCTGATGTCTAAACTTTTCTCCTCAGGTTGACCAATGAAATCAAGTCATAGACATGAGGGGCGTGGTTTGCGCTTAACTGGTTTGGAGAAGAAAAAAAAAATCACGCGGGTAGCGTAATCTAAGGTGAGAGTAGACCCCTCTTGCGGTTCTAACAAATAGGGCTGGACCGCAACAAATAGCTCCTCCGACATTTCTCTTTAAAAAGTCTAATTTTAGACTTCTAATTCGTGACCAATGTTTTGTTTTGCTCTATCCTCTGTGCTTCCGCATTCGTCTATACGTCATACGTCTGGTCAGAGGTCACTCTTCTGCCGGAACTCAACTCGCATACGGCCATAACCAGAAACCAGTGATTATAAATATGGATATTTTTCTTACAAAAACGCAATGCTTCGCTTCAGGAGGCCGTTATTAATCGCCTGGAGCCGCATGGATTAAACTTTTATGATGGATGAATGGATGGATGCGCTTTTTTGGGCCTATTATATACTCCCATTATAATGCTTGGAAGAGCCAGGTTTTTTTTTTTATATAACTCTGATTGTGTTTGGCTGAACGAAGAAAGTCATATACACCTAGGCTAGAATGGCTTAAGGGTGAGTAAATTATGGGATAATTTAGATTTTTTGGTGAACTATCCCTTTAACAGGTTAGCGCGTTCACACTGCACACAGATGCGGTCCGGCAGTACATTTCAGGAGTCTATTTTTGCTGTGCTGCACACGCTTAATTCACCCTTTGCCGGGAGGTTGATTGACAGGCGGTCTGACCAATCATAATCCGCCATTTTTGGCCCTGTCCCAATTGGCACCCTACAAGGTGACTGCACGGTCTTCCTCTGAGTCCGTACTTTCACGACGTAATGCCGCTTTGACTGCCGGGTAGAAGTCCTCTGCGTAGCTCGCGAACTTGCTGGAACTCAGCTGAAGTGCGCATCGAGGGCGCATAGCAGCCGCAAAGGGGGCGCTCACGAGCACCCTTCTTTAAGCTTAAAACAGCGTTTCTCAAAGTGTGGGGCGCGCCCCACTGGTGGGGAATATAGACATGACAAGTGGGGCGGCGACAAACGGGAGGAAATTTTGTCATTTTTGTGCCCATCTCTATTAACCTTCTGAGCGGTCCCACATATTTTTATTTCTGTGCCCCTGAGAGTACGGGATATGTGGGATTTAGAATGTTCAGTGACGTGACATAACTGCCAGATTCAAACTGTGTTTTCGCGCTTTGGCTGGCGCTGAGCCAGAGGCGGACGCGCTCAGCGCTTGACATATATGCAGTGTTTTCAACCACATAATGTTTATTTTAGGTTTAAAACATTTAAATACACATAAGTACTAGTAAAACAATACATCTAGAGTTTGTAAAATACACACTGGTGTCTATGGAAGTAGCAATAACAATCCATTCAAATACTGTATCAGATACAAATAGTGTAAGTAACTATAAAATTTACTCTATTCTTCTCCCAGTTCACCGACCACTTACTTACATGTATTTCGGGAGAAACTGAAGAATTTAAGTGCTGTAAATCCGACTGACAGTACTTTCAGTACTTTCCTGCGGTGCAAATAAACATGGCGGCGCCCATCTCACGTTATAGATCAAAATCAAGATAATGGTAACGTTAACACTTTATTTTACAGTGTAAAATAATTTATAAAGTTTTTTAAACGGCAAAACACACTTGTATTTGAGAATCTGAATATCAGATAGTTGATGATATTGTAAGCAAGTTTGTGAATAATTTGAATAAAAAAGGAAAAACGTAATAAAAGCATACATCTGTCATACAGCACTATTTTGGCTGCAGTGAGTCACGTGACAAGCATGACGCGTCGCCATGGAAACAATAAGGGGAAACGGTCGCCTTAAAAAAAAAATCATTCTGGGGGGTCAGCTAGAATATCTTAAACGTACGCATGAAAGGGTTGTGAATGTGATGTTAATAAAATACATTTTAACAGTTAAACTTAAGCCTAGTTTATTACCATTTTGTTAGGGCGATTGGGGACAGGTGGGGCTCAGAACCCTTATCTACCTCCAAAGTGAGGAATGGCAGAAAGAGTTTGAGAAACACTGGCTTAAAGGAACACGCCGACCTTTTGGGACTTTGGCTTATTCACCGTATCCCCCAGAGTTAGATAAGTCCATACATACCATTTTCATCTCAGTGCATCCCATAACTCTGTTTAACGCACCCACCGCTAGCCTAGCTTAGCACAAAGACTGGAAGTAAACGGCTCCAGCTAGCCTACTGCTCAAACTGTGACAAAATATAATGCCAACATTTTCCTTTTTACATGTTGTGATGTGTATAGTTACATCTTGTCCAAATCACAAGGTTACATGAGACATAGCCATCTTATAAACGTATACATACTGGGGACTATATTCTCAGAAGGCAAAGCCCTGCTACTTCTGCCGAGTGCGGAGTGATTTGCTTGCAGCACCTGAGAAGCCCCTCGATGAGGAGCAGAGAGTTTGCTCAGAGTTGGATTAATAGAGTCAGCAATTACTAGATAGTTTACAATCATGGGTGTTCGCTGTATTGTAAAGAACTGCGCCAAACCATGATATTTCATAGAATTCCAATCCAAAATGCTGACCTGATGAATCTATGGCTGCTCTGGATATAGATCCAAACACACCTGTAGCCATCATCGAGTACCATCACGTTTGCTCAGAACATTTAACCGAAGACGACTATTTAGAAAAAAAAAAGGAATTTGCCACACGGACCATGAAACGTGTGCTGAAGGATACGGCCATCCCATCGGTAGGACAGACAGAACAAAGTGGATCACCTGCGGCTGCGGTAAGTGTCTCCATATCCTCTGTAATGTTAGTTTTGCGTTGTCACGAACACACTCTGTCACAGTAACAAATGAGCGGTGCTAGAGGTAATTCGGCATCTTGTCTATGAGCTTACAAAGTTTGTAACTCCTTGTCTGTGTATTCTGGCCCAAAACGATATGGTTCTGGATTTTGGTTTGATACCAAGTAAAAATCCTCTGACAATTCCTCAAAGTCAGCCATGATCAACAGTCATGTTCGTTACTTAGTACCTAGTCACACTGGTTTTGTTGACGGAAGTAACAACGGTGCTTCTCAGGTGCTGCGAGCAAATCACTCTGCAAAAGTAGCAGGGCTTCTCCTTCTGAGAATATAGTCCCTAGTATGTATATGTTTATAAGATGGCTGTGTCTCATGTAACCTTGTGATTTGTAAACGCTGTGACTATACACATCACAACATGTAAATAGGAAAATGTTGGCATCATTTTGTCACTTTTTGAGCAGTAGGCTAGCTGGAGCCATTTACGTCCAGTCTTTGTGCTAAGCTAGGCTAGCGGTGGGTGCGTCAGACAGAGTTATGGGATGCATGGAGATTAAAATGGTATGTATGGACTTATCTAACTTTGGGGGATACAGTGAATAAGCTAAAGTCCCAAAAAGTCGGCATGTTCCTTTAAATGACGAATGGGACACCCTACGGTCTTGTGGACTTAACGGACATGCGCACGCAGCGGCCATTTGGGACAGGGTCTTTGTCCGAAAAAGCAGTCAAGAGAGTTCGTAGATTAAAGTGGGTGGACCTGAACTTGAAAAACGGTGTGTACTGACGTCTTTCCGCGGTTGAAACAACATTCCTTCTTCATTCATGTTTATTTGATACTAATTAACTAGAAGGAAGAGATGATCGGTTCACGAGCAGCTTTAACTGAGGCGCTACAGCGACCTGTCACCACACATTTAAAGAGCCACAAAACGGCATTTATTGTTTACATTTCTTTAAAAACTGATAACATTTTAGAGGTGAGACTTTCATATTTCATATTAATTTTTCATGTTTCATATTAAAAGTAACCTGCTCTGTCCTGTCTGTCAGTGCGTTGTCAGTATCCTCTTTGCTTTGCTCTGCGTGAGAACATGACGTGTGGTGTGGCTTGTCGGATATAGCAACAGTAACTAAAGGGGACTGGTCTTTGCGAACATTCAATTAAAGTGACAGTGTATTGTTTGCATAAAAATAAACTTGTATCGACACGAAAATGTCATAATTTCGCCATAAACACATATAATTACACAGTTTCACAGTAAACATATGGCTTTTTGACCAGGGTAAATCAGGGAAAACACCTTACCCCAACAAGGAGACAAAATGGATGACACTCATGGAAAAACACATTCTTTTAACATAAAAGTAGGCCCACATGTTTAAATGTTTTGCTACTTGCTTGAACAACTTAATATATAAGAAGTAATGCACTGAATAATACATTTTTTTAAATTTAATGTTTAAACATGAATAAGTCTATGAAAGATTGTACTGCACTGTGTACAAAGAGAATCACAATGCTGACAAAACTTCTTTAGTAACAACTTCTGTATTTGAAATAAAAAGAATGAATAAAAAATTACAGCCGTGGATCAGTTGCGCATTGCAAACGCCAGTGCAGACAGTCTCTAAAAAAATAAAATAAATAAATAGATACATACATACATAAATCAGTGATTAAGTATTTTGCTGTCACCATTTAAAAAAAAAAAAAAATCTCAGAAATATATAATTTCTCCACTACCTGTCTGCTCCCTGTCTATCAAGATGAATTGTGTTTTATATTTGGAATTCGAATTCAAGTCGATTGGGGCACTTTTTCCCAGTCATCTCAATGGCAAAATGTGTCTCACCCTTAGCTTGAATTCAACCCTACAGGTTACTGGAGGCCATTCCTGGAGTCCCACCCATCCCCACATTAGTCATCCTTTTATCAGTAAAGTAGAGATGTTTTACCAGCCATTTGGTTTGCTCTGGGCTCTAATGTGGCATCATGGCCAAGTACACTGGCTAATATGGTCCCTCCTCTCTTCCATGCTCTCTTCCAAAAATGCTGCAAGACTAACAACAGATCAAATCAACAATACCCGCCAAATGCATGGGCTGATGGGAGAAAGAGGGAGAGCGAAATTAATTATTATAACCTCCAAATGAATTATTGATGCTCAGTGTTTTGGTCAGAATGGGTACAGTTATTAATCATGTATGGCATGTCTTTGCTCAAATCCAAAAATAAAAGAAATTACATTTTCCATGAAAAAAAGTGGTGCTTCTGTAGAAAAAGAACAGGGAGATTAGAGGAAGGCAGTTTCATCTTTAGGGTAACCTTTTCAAAAAGATGGAAGCATTTGAATAATTTCGCATTTTTTTCTTCTCTCTCACACAGTCACACATTAGTATGCATGCAAATCCCTTGCATTTTCACGATATCAAACAATAGCTTTGCTAATGATCAATCATAGTAAGTCTATTGTGCATCACTCAACCACAACATTAATTACCAAAGTGTGCTACAATGAATTTGGGGAAAAGAGTCCTTTTACATGAAATCTAAATGAATTCAGAGCATTTGACATGTTTGGAAGAGGAAATGGCTTTGATGTTTCAGTTTAATGAATCAAAGGGAAAAATAAAGAAACAGTAGGTTGACTGAACATCTTAAGGGGAAAACAGCATTCAATCTGTCATTGTGTAGCTCTGATAGTGTGCGCCAAAACTCACAGCGGACATCTCATCTGAAACAAATCTCACCGGAGATTGTGTTCAGAAGGCAGAAATATTATTTTACACCAGCTTTTCTGTTGTGTTATTTTATGCTGAAAAATTTAGCACAAGAGGGTGAGTGTAATAGGTAAAGGTAAAATAAAATGAAGTAATAAAATTAATTAAAAATCGAATTACATTATACATTTGCAAATTTGTATTATTTTATTTAAATAAATATTTGTATGTAATTATTAATTAATACAAATTATTTCTTCATTAATAAATTAATTCACTTGAAAATAATAAATTCATCATTTACTCACCGTGCAAAACTAAATCACATATTTTCTTCCGTGGAACACAAAATTAGATGTTTTGAAGAATGTTCATGCTGCTCTTTTTCTTATAAGGAATGCGAAAACAGACTAGGACTGAGTAGGACTAATAATAATAATAAAATACCATTAATGAACTATGAAAGTAGACCATATTGTAAGTATATTCACATTGACTTTCATGAAGACTTGAGACATGAAGATGTATCTATAAATCATTATTACATATTCAAAACCTGCATGATCCCATTTGAATAATCTGCTTGTGGAAATAAATAATTAGCGCTCTGTTGACCTTTACCAAAACTGTGTATGAAATGGAGACTAATTTATTCTCCATAACAAAATTAGTGACCTTAGTTTTTTTGTCTTTCAAAAGCTCCATTATTCTTATCAGTGCTCCATTCTGTATTTTAATTTCCCATTATGATTTTAAAATATTTGCTGAGGGGAGTTTAATTACGCTTTAGTAATCTGTATGTGTTTTTAAATTATCACACCACCACCAATTCTCACCAAGAGATGTTAACTAGATTTTATTTAATCCAATCCGTAACTGTCCGAATATAAGTAAGGGGTTTGACATGGTAAGCTGAGATACAAAATACTCAATGTGATCACATTCTTTGTAAACAACCCAATGTTCCCATTCGCATTTCCTGTGAGAGCAGCCCTCCTTTTGAAGATGCGAGCGGATATTGGATTTGCAATGTAATCAATATCTAATTACCTTTATCACAAGGCCTGGGGTTTTAATAGTTGATTCAGTGGGGGCAAGAGACACTATTTAACATTTAACAGTTAGAACATCACCTGCTGTTCCTGCTTCCTGCTCATTAGCACTGATTTCAGACCTAGTGAGCTCCCTTGTTACCTACTGTCTAAATAGGCATCTGCCTTCTAAAGCAGCATCCTAAATGACTCTACATAGGCAGCCACAAATAGCCCTCCTCAAAAGACTAACAACTGATAGTTGTTATTAGCATGTTGCTAAGCTAACAGCATGATGGACTAAGCATAAAAATACAAAGAACTATTGAGCAAACAAATATTGAGCAAAAAAGTCCACTTTTTTATTTTAATAGACATATTTTTGTCTATATTATTTCGTTTTGAATGAGTTAAAGGCACACTATGTAGTTTTTCGCCGCTAGAGGTCGCGGCATAGCTTGATGATGGCGAGATTTACCGCAGAATCTTGGGAGTTGTAGTCTTCACATCACAGCCGGTGGAAAATAATCGGGACGGGACGCGGGCAGAAATCATGTTCATGGATGATATTATTAACATTACTGTAGTATGAAGCAGAGCAGGGCCGAGTGCTGTGGGAGTTGAACGAGGCAGCTGAAGCGATTGCTAATGAGAGACGAGCGTGACACACGGCTCGACAGCAGCAGAGCTTTTATTATGCCACAGTCGCCGCTTCCGCTTCTTCCGGTCAATCGTGTGTGGGGTCACACAACGCTGTTTTATCATATTAGGTATATTTAAGTATGTTGAAAATAATGTTATAACGTTACTCTGTGCGTTCGCACAGACAGTTCCCTTGTCTAATAAAACATAATATATTAAAGTGTCTTTGGTGTGTCCATGCTTTTGAGAGTAACGTGGGTAAATGTCACTGATAGGCGACGGTTAAAATTGCTTATTTCTCTGGATTTAAACATTCTTGGAAACATTTGGGATAATGTAAGTACACAAGTCAACAAAATATATAACACTGTTCTAGTGGTTTTGGATATTTTAATCCAAAAATCACACATTGTGCCTTTAAACATTCAAGTATTAATAATCATATTCTTTTGCTTCGTCAGCCTTATTGGATTCAGTTTTTTCACTGAGCTTGTCACTGGCAGCATCCTAACTTTTAGCATCCTTAGTATTTGGAACGTTTTGCTAAGCTAACAGCATAATATAATGTCTGTATAATGATACTAAGTACATGCCCCAGTAATACTGGGTACAACTGTCCATTTTTAATTATTTTCAGGTTTTTTCCCCCCTTTTTTGAATGTATACTTTTCAGTTTTTAATGAAACTTAACATCTTGAACCTGATGTTTAGGTTTAATGGTCTCCAAACCAATAAAAACTAAAAGCATATTTTTATACTTAATGAGTACTAATTGCTGAAGCCCTGCGGATTGCAAAAGGTGATTCCAAATCATCAGTCCTCGTCCTCCTCGATCTATCAGCTACCTTTGACACTGTGAATCATCAGATTCTTCTGTCCACCCACTCATCACTGGGCATCACAGGGATTCCGCTCCACTGGTTTGAATCCTATCTCACAGGTAGGTCTTTCAAAGTTGCCTGGAGAGGGGAGGTATCCAAAGCACATCAACTGACCACAGGGGTTCCTCAGGGCTCAGTACTTGGACCTCTCCTCTTCTCCATTTACACTACATCACTGGTACCCATCATACAGGCACATGACTTCTCATACCATTGCTATGCTGATGACACACAGCTCTACCTTTCATTTCAACCAGATGATCCCACAGTAGCTGCATGAATCTCAAGCTGTCTGCTGGACATCTTGGCATGGATGAAAAAACATCACCTGCAGCTCAACCTGGCAACCTGGTCTTCCCTGCCAATCCGACTCTATAACACAACTTCACCATCCAGCTAGGTTCATCCTTGATTACCCCTTCAAGGTCGGTCAGAAATCTTGGAGTAACCTTTGATGACCAGCTATCCTTCAAAGACCACATTTCAAAGACAGCTCGGTCATGCAGGTTTGCACTGCACAACATCAGAAAGATCAGACCATTCCCAACAGAGCATACAACACAGCTTCTCATCCAGGCCCTGGTCATTTTTAGAGTTGACTACTGCAATGCGCTTCTGGCTGGACTTCCAGCGTGTGTGATCAAAATGCTTCAAATGATTCAAAGCGCAGCGGCACGTCTTCAATGAGCCCAAAAGGGCCCATGTCACACCTTTCTTCATC
Source organism: Paracanthobrama guichenoti (assembly GCA_018749465.1). Classification (NCBI taxonomy): domain Eukaryota; kingdom Metazoa; phylum Chordata; class Actinopteri; order Cypriniformes; family Gobionidae; genus Paracanthobrama; species Paracanthobrama guichenoti. Next base: position 15,327,842 of record CM031946.1, read on the forward strand.
TCTCTGCACTGGCTACCACTCACTGCTCACATCAAGTTCAAGGCATTGACACTTGCTTACAGATCCACCACAAGCTCAGCACCCGCATACTTCAACTCGCTCCTACGAATCTACACCCACACCAGAAGCCTTCGCTCAGCTAAGGAGTGCCGGCTCGTGGTACCATCACAGAGAGGTGAAAATCCCTTTCCAAAACATTTTTGTTCACCGTTCCTTGCTGGTGAAATTATCTTCCCACCTCCATCCAGAATGCAGAATCACTGACAACATTCAAAAGACAGCTGAAAACTCATATCTTCCGTGAGCACTTAATCTCATCTTAAAAAAAGAAATAAATTCTATTATCCTCTATTCCCTCCCTATTCTATCTTATGCTAATGTCCAAAACTTGTACAAGTATTTCAGCCTCTTCATGACAGATTGCTTCCTGTATTCCTCAGTTGTAAGTCGCTTTGGATAAAAGTGTGTGCTAAATGAATAAATGTAAAACGTAAATGTACTTTTGAAGAATAATAATACTATTTTTGGACACTTAATTGTATGCTGATTGCAATTAAATTAAACTTTATTTGTTTAAATTTATATTAAATGCAATTAGCTGAAAAGCTTTGACACACTTAAGTAGGACTTAAGTAGGTCTTTATATGTCTTTTCATAATTCTCTTTGAAAAATGGTTAAAGAGTATGGCCGAATGTACTGACAAGCAATTACTGCAAACTAAAATATACTTGTCATTTCTATTGCAACTTGTATATGTATTTTGCATTATACTCGGTAATCAACAATTGTTTTAGTATGATAGTCAAATCAAAATAACTGCACTTATTAAAAGCACACACACAAAACATTTTTTTTACAAAGTGCACTTTTTTTTAAAGTGTAGTGACATAATCATAAGTGTACTCTCTTTAAGTACACTAAGTGGTCTTTTATTTAAATTATATTTTCTGCAAGCACAACTTCTTAAAAATATGTTTAAGATTTAAAGTACACTACATGTCAGGCTTCACACTGGTAGGAAGACAAAGGAGGACAGATTCAAATAACAAAAGGAGTTTTAATGTTGACGGATAGCTCAGGTGAGTATACAAAAAGAACAGCCACACGTAAAACACAACATAAGACTACATGTAACATTAAAAAAGGAAGTCCATGGAACAAAACAGAACATAACTGTGACACGACGAAAGCATGTTTAATACAATTAAAGGCTGTTGCCATTTCATGCATTCTGACTTATTTACACTGTTAAAGAGTTGGATTCTCATGCTAAACATGGCCAAAATTTCAAAACATTAGTTGGACATATGACGAAGTATTTCTGTGCCAGATACACTCCTTCAGGATTTGAAAAAGTTTTGGAAAGTTATTTGTGACATCATGACATCATGTATGACATCATAAAGGGTGGAATTCCTTGTATGGGCACTTATCCCGGACGAGCGTGTACACACATTAACCAGAGCAAGAGCATGAGTGTGTCCATCAACGAGCTTCGTTTGGGTTACGGGAGCCGTCAGCAGCGCTGTCATTTTGTTTTTAGACCACGAAATCAACAACGTCACTAAACAAAACTGAACTGAAACACTAAACTGTGTTTCTGGTTGTGAGGGAAAGATAACCTTGTTCAGCTTCCCAAATAACCCAGCATTAAGGTAACAGTGGATGCAGTTTTTTCCACAGCAGAAACGGAGTTCTGCAAGTGTGTTTGTTCCCAGTCATGAGTCGAAACCGCAGGCGGTGAATGAAACTGCATCAAATGTCTGTGTTTTGTTGGCAGTCAGCGCATAAGTGCATATGATGTAAACAACATGAACGTATAGTGAACCGAAAGTTATCCAAGGATAATGCCATGATGTATTGTGTGTGTGTGTGTGTCATAGGTGTGTGTGTGTGCTTGTAACACTTTAGCTTCGCCCACTGCATGCCTCCACGAGTTAGGCTGTTTTCGGAAAGAATAGGTACAGCGTGTCTGTCTTATATGATAAAAATATGATAAAACTAAAAACTCTTCAGAGATATGAAGGATGCAGTACTACTCTATAGGTACTCAAGATTAACATGAGACTGGCAGAAAATGTGTGTGTTATGTACCATTTAAGCACAATTCATTTTCAAAAGGTTAGAGCCAGCTGAAAAGTATCCAAACTCTCTAAAATCAGTCTACAAACAAGCTGACCACTAATAGCTACCAGCTTAGGTTGATTTAAGATTTTGTCCTTAAAAAGCTGCTTACATTGCTGCTTACATTGCCTGGTTTTATAATTATCTCACAGCTATTTCTGATAACTCAATGTAAAACGTACTTGTTGACCTACCTGAAAGAGATTATAAGAGAGTTGGGAAATAAAGTTGAACTTGGTTGCTGTTCTGGTTAAAGGGCTTCTATCCTGCCATCTGTTTTCTTACTGCTGCTAGATTCTCTTCACCCACTAATGGCTGCACCTTTGTCCTATCTGTCTCAGGCTGCACTGCCTTTCGATTATTCTTTCCCTCCATTTCATATGGGCTTTGTTCCTATAAATCATCTGCCATGTTCTCCTTCTCCATCTTGGGCTAAATCAGAGCGTCAGCACTGAAGATTACTCCCAGCTATATGGATTACAGTGAAGTATCAAAGAGGGTTAGATAATATACGTATATATCTGTCTTGTGGCTCTCTGACCCCTGATCAATATCATCTTGGCTCCAGAGTCACATAATCACCTTAGCTGAACAAGACCGATCTGAGGTCTGTCTGACGATTCTCAGACAGAGTATCTGTTGCCTTCTGAGGACGTCCCACAGGGCCCAGCATAGCCGACAGCCATTGATCACCTGCATCGCTCCACAGGGAGAGGAGAGAAATGAGAACAATGTCCCTGTGAAATTTCTTTGGTGACTAGGGTGTTGAGATCATGTGAAAGTTATTCCAAAGAATACAGCATTTTGGTGAGAATCAAAAATAGCAATGCATACATACTTTGAGGATAAGGCAATGCCAGAATAATGCTAATTTTTATATATGTATATAAAAAAACACCAATATTTGTACACTCACCTAAAGGATTATTAGGAACACCTGTTCAATTTCTCATTAATGCAATTATCTAATCAACCAATCACATGGCAGTTGTTTCAATGCATTTAGGGGTGTGGTCCTGGTCAAGACAATCTCCTGAACTCCAAACTGAATGTCAGAATGGGAAAGAAAGGTGATTTAAGCAATTTTGAGCGTGGCATGGTTGTTGGTGCCAGACGGGCCGGTCTGAGTATTTCACAATCTGCTCAGTTACTGGGATTTTCATGCACAACCATTTCTAGGGTTTACAAAGAATGGTGTGAAAAGGGAAAAACATCCAGTATGCGGCAGTCCTGTGGGCGACAATGCCTTGTTGATGCTAGAGGTCAGAGGAGAATGGGCCGACTGATTCAAGCTGATAGAAGAGCAACTTTGACTGAAATAACCACTTGTTACAACCGAGGTATGCAGCAAAGCATTTGTGAAGCCACAACACGCGCAACCTTGAGGCGGATGGGCTACAACAGCAGAAGACCCCACCGGGTACCACTCATCTCCACTACAAATAGGAAAAAGAGGCTACAATTTGCACAAGCTCACCAAAATTGGACAGTTGAAGACTGGAAAAATGTTGCCTGGTCTGATGAGTCTCGATTTCTGTTGAGACATTCAGATGGTAGAGTCAGAATTTGGCGTAAACAGAATAAGAACATGGATCCATCATGCCTTGATACCACTGTGCAGGCTGGTGGTGGTGGTGTAATGGTGTGGGGGATGTTTTCTTGGCACACTTTATGCCCCTTAGTGCCAACTGGGCATCGTTTAAATGTCAAGGCCTACCTGAGCATTGTTTCTGACCATGTCCATCCCTTTATGACCACCATGTACCCATTCTCTGATGGCTACTTCCAGCAGGATAATGCACCATGTCACAAAGATCAAATCATTTCAAATTGGTTTCTTGAACATGACAATGAGTTCACTGTACTAAAATGGCCCCCACAGTCACCAGATCGCAACCCAATACAGCATCTTTGGGATGTGGTGGAATGGGAGCTTCGTGCCCTGGATGTGCATCCCACAAATCTCCATCAACTGCAAAATGCTATCCTATCAATATGGGCCAACATTTCTAAAGAATGCTTTCAGCACCTTGTTGAATTAATGCCACGTAGAATTAAGGCAGTTCTGAAGGCGAAAGGGGGTCAAACGTGAGTGTATATATGTGTGGGCTATTTTATGTATTTTTGAGCCTTTCACTTTGGAACATGAATTGAGTCATTATCTTTGGAACACAAAAATAGTTTATATATATAACTGTTAATAAGTAGTAATTAGGAGTTTATTGAGGTAAAATTTTGTAGTTAATAGTTAGTTAATAGGAGAATTGGATCCTAATCTAAAATGTGACCAAAAAATCCACTGCACTTTATAGCAATATTTATATGCTTCTATAAAAACTAGACCTACATTTCCCATGATCCTGACAAAAAGCACTACAAATCAGAGAATTTGGGCTGCTTCTCATTTCTAATTTGTGCATCCTATACAATTAAGCACACTACATTTTTTAAAAGGGTAGAGCCAGCTGAAAAGTGCCCAGACACTCTTGTGCGTCACCTTGCAGTGCAAACAGAGAATTGAATTTAAATGGCAATAAGTTTGATCAGTTTCCGGGTCACAGGCTGAAGGACAGAGGAGTGAGAAAACAAGGAAGCATCAATTAGAGTATTGAGAAGCACCGCTGGTGTTATCATGGAAATAGTAAAACTGAAATTGTGGCAATCAGTCTCCTTAAGCTCGGAACACACCAAGCCGACAGTCGGCCTTCGGGCAGTTTGCGTGCATCAGCCAACTAAGTTTTCTCGGTGTGTTCCGCACCGTTGGCTGAAGTTGGTCCTCGTCGGGTCTTTTTTGGCCGATTCGACATGTTGAATTGGCGTCGGCACTCGTCGGTCAGTTGGGCCATCTGACCATTCTGATGGTCAGCTAGCAAACTAGTGCACAAGAAAAAAACCAAAACAGAAGTGACCGTCTGTGGTGAGCGAGATTCTGAGCTGCTTTGTTTATATTCCTGTAGCTCTTCCAGTTTCCCGCTTTGAATAACGAAAACAGACTACTGCCACCAGCTGGTATGGAAAGGTATTTCTTCTTACGCAGGCACAGAACGGATGTGCTACTTGGCCGTCGGATGTCAAGCGTTGGCTTGGTGTGTCAGGGCAACTTTGGACCCAGGCGCTGCCGACGTGAGCCGACTCCACGTGACTGAGCCGACGTGAGCAGAGTTCTATGCATCTTAAGACAGTTCCCACACCAGCGATTTATAGATTATCATGACAGAATGTGCTAATCAATGACTTGACGATAGTTACAGCTACATAAATTCATTAACTAACCATTAAGAAACGTCTTCTTCACTTCTTCTTGAGTCTTGTGGTTTGAACATAAATGGCTAGTCAGTTTCGGACATTTTCAGTGTGTGTCTGTGTGAGGTAATTGACCCTTCGCTAAGCCACGCCCGAAAACCGCCACAGGCCAATCGTGGCTTAGCAACCGTAACTAGACGCGGAAGGTCTGTCAAGCTTTCGAGCGAGGGAAACATGCCAAGCATTGTGCTTAGGGATTGTGCAAATCTGATACCCGGTATCCTATAAATTTGGACAGGGGGTGGAATTTTTTTCCTTCCCCAAACCTAAAACCCAAGGGAAGAAATGACGGTGTTCTGTCGATTTTCCTACTGTAGTGCAAAATTATAGCTATATCTATCGAGCCATGCTACCTCATCAAAAAAATCCTACTGCATGTTAGCGTTTGTGACTAACTTCCGTGAAAAAAATTGTGGTTCTCATTGGGGAAAACGATTTTACAGTGCAAAATACCCCATCAGATTGTTGTGGATCAAGCAGTGTGGGAGAATATATATAAGGGTCAATTGGAGCTGCTAACTCAGCTCTTGAAGCTTCGCCCTCTTCTTGAAAGGAGCAGCAGCTCATTTGCATTTAGAGGGACACACACACAAATTGTATGTTTTTGCTCACCCTCAAAAAGTGACAATTTTAACATGCTATAAAAATGATCTAATGATTTTGAGCTAAAACTTCACATTCACACTTTGGGGACATCAGAGACTAATTTTACATTTTGTATAAAGGGGCATTATAGGACCCCTTTAAAGTAAAGTGTTACCAAATGTTTTTAAAATTATGCTTTGGGTAAATATTTATTGTGAAAAGTTATATGTAAATACATTTAGATTATTTAGAATTATTTTAAATCAATACAGATATTTTCCACATAACATTCTGTTACTTTTAGCTTTTTTATTTTCTCTACAACATGAATTATTAAATTTTGCATTATTTTTTGCTGCCTTTTATTTTTATATATTTGGAAGGAGTCCTTTGCAAGGGGGTAATCATTTAGGGTCATTGGCATCAGAATGTTTAGAAATTCCTGTCTTAATTTTGTCACAATTTGCTGGTCAGTAAACACTATGACAGAGAATTCACTCCATCTTCTTTTAATAAACTGACAATACAAGAACAGGAATGATAACTACTAACCAAAACATGCAACGTTAACACAAGACAAAATACTGAGGAGAACTAAGGGCTTAAATACACAAGGAGAGGTAATGAGGTAACTAAATGAATAACAGGTGAAAGTAATCAGTAATTAAATGAACACACTAGGCACACAGGAAACTAGGGCTGCGTCCAGAATTGCACACTCTTGAGTAGGTACTTATTTTTAATAATTAATTACTTCACAACTGCTAATAAAAGTACATATAATATATAATATGAAGCAGGTCAAGTTACCCACACAGCTCTTAGTTAATTTCTATCATTGTACCATAGAGAGAATACTTTCCTAAGGGATTATTGTGTGGTATGCTAGCTGTACTGGGGTAAATCGCAAAGAACTCTGTCGTGTAGTTAAAACAGCACAGTGGATCATATAGGCACTGTGCTCCCGAGTTTAGATACTGTGTATGCTGCTTGGTTACACAAAGGCCAGCACCCACCCATCCAGGATACAGAATGTTTGTCCCTTTACCATCTGGGAAGAGGTACAGGGCCATTAAGTCCAGGACAAATAGGTTAAAGTACAGCTTCTTTGCCAAAGCTGAAGCTGCCCTCAGACCTTCTACTCCTTCACAGCCCTTTTATCCAGTATTTATCCAGTATTTATACAGTAACTCTATAATTTTTCAGAACTATTAAGGATTGAGGACTGTTTGTGTTTTTAAATGTTGAAGGACATTCAATACATGCACCATAACACTTTTTATACAATGTGCAATATGTTTTTAGAGTTTTCCTTATGTAATTTAATGTGTATGTCTATATTTATTGAGTAAGATTTCATTTTGAGAGCTGCCACTCTAAATTGAAATGTACCTGTGCTGTTACAATGACAATAAAGTATCTTACTTAATTATAAGTGTGTGTTGTATAAATGTAATCTGGACGTACTAAATTTGCCATGTTGTCATTATCACATGACCTGCCAGCGTCAGTTATGTCACTTCACTGCCAATCATAAATTCTCTCCCGTGGCCTCATGGGATAGTAAAGTGTAATCAAAACACTTTACTTAATAATCAACACTATTTTATGAGTACTGTGAATTCGGACATACACTATATTGCCAAAAGTTTTGGGACACCTGCCTTTACATGCACATGAAATTTAATGACACCCCATTCCTATTTAATATGGAGTTGGCCCACCCTTTGCAGCTATAACAGCTTCAGCTGTTCTGGGAAGGCTTTCCACAAGGAATTTTTGATCATTCTTCTACAAACCCGATTCAAAAAAAGTTAGGACACTGTACAAATTGTGAATAAAAACAGAATACAATGATGTGGAAGTTTCAAATTTCAATATTTTATTCAGAATACAACATACTGTAGATGACATATCAAATGTTTAAACTGAGAAAATGTATCATTTTAAGGGAAAAATAAGTTGATTTTAAATTTCATGGCATCAACACATCTCAAAAAAGTTGGGACAAAGCCATGTTTCCCACTGTGTGGCATCCCTTCTTTTTACAACGGTCTGCAAACATCTGGGGACTGAGGAGACAAGTTGCTCAAGTTTAGGAATAGGAATGTTGCCCCATTCTTGTCTAATACAGGCTTCTAGTTGCTCAACTGTCTTAGGTCTTCTTTGTCGCATCTTTCTCTTTATGATGCGCCAAATGTTTTCTATGGGTGAAAGATCTGGACTGCAGGCTGGCCATTTCAGTGCCCGGATCCTTCTTCTACACAGCCATGATGTTGTAATTGATGCAGTATGTGGTCTGGCATTGTCATGTTGGAAAATGCAAGGTCTTCCCTGAAAGAGACGACGTCTGGATGGGAGCATATGCTGTTCTAGAACTTGGATATACCTTTCAGCATTGATGGTGCCTTTCCAGATGTGTAAGCTGCCCATGCCACACGCACTCATGCAACCCCATACCATCAGAGATGCAGGCTTCTGAACTGAGCGCTGATAACAACTTGGGTTGTCCTTGTCCTCTTTAGTCCGGATGACATGGCATCCCAGTTTTCCAAAAAGAACTTCAAATTTTGATTGGTCTGACCACAGAACAGTTTTCCACTTTGCCACAGTCCATTTTAAATGAGCCTTGGCCCAGAGAAAATGCCTGCGCTTCTGGATCATGTTTAGATATGGCTTCTTTTTTGACCTATAGAGTTTTAGCCGGCAATGGCGAATGGCACGGTGGATTGTGATCACCGACAATGTTTTCTGGAAGTATTCCTGAGCCCATGTTGTGATTTCCATTACCGTAGCATTCCTATATGTGATGCAGTGCCGTCTAAGGGCCCGAAGATCACGGGCGTCCAGTATGGTTTTCCGGCCTTGACCCTTACGCACAGAGATTGTTCCAGATTCTCTGAATCTTTGGACGATATTATGCACTGTAGATGATGATAACTTCAAACTCTTTGCAATTTTTGAAGAAACTCCTTTCTGAGAAACTCCTTTCTGATATTGCTCCATTATTTCTGGCCGCAGCATTGGGGGAATTGGTTATCCTCTGCCCATCTTGACTTCTGAGAGACACTGCCACTCTGAGAGGCTCTTTTTATACCCAATCATGTTGCCAATTGACCTAATAAGTTGCAAATTGGTCCTCCAGCTGTTCCTTATATGTACATTTAACTTTTCCGGCCTCTTATTGCTACCTGTCCCAACTTTTTTGGAATGTATAGCTCTCATGAAATCCAAAATGAGCCAATATTTGGCATGACATTTCAAAATGTCTCACTTTCAACATTTGATATGTTATCTATATTCTATTGTGAATAAAATATAAGTTTATGAGATTTGTAAATTATTGCATTCCTTTTTTATTCACAATTTGTACAGCGTCCCAACTTTTTTGGAATCGGGTTTGTAGCGCATTTGTGAGGTCAGGCACTGATGTTGGACAAGAAGGCCTGGCTCTGCTCTAATCCATCCCAAAGGTGTTCTATCGGATTGCGGTCAGGACTTTGTGCAGGCCAGTCAAGTTCCTCCACACCAAACTTGCTCATCCATGTCTTTATGGACCTTGCTTTGTGCACTGGTGCGCAGTCATGTTGGAACAGGAAGGGGCCATCCCCAAAATGTTCCCACAAAGTTGGGAGCATGAAATTGTCCAAAATGTCTTGGTGTGCTGAAGCATTAAGTGTTGCTTTCACTGGAACTAAGGAGCCAAGCCCAACCCCTGAAAAACAACCCCACACCATAATCCTCCTTCACCAAACTTTACACTTGGCACAATGCAGTCAGGCAAGTACCGTTCTCCTGGCAACCGGAAACCCAGACTCATCCATCAAATTGCCAGACAGAGAAGTGTGATTCGTCACTCCAGAGAACACATCTGCAGTGCTCTAGAGTCCAGTGGTTGCGTGCTTTACACTACTGCAGGCAACATTTTGCATTGCACTTGGTGATGTAAAGGCTTGGATGCAGCTGCTCGGCCATGGAAACCCATTCCGTGAAGCTCTCTATGCACTGAGTGTTCTTAAATGACCAATCGGTTCGCTAGATAAGACCCTTATTCATCGTCTGGTATCGTTTAAAGTCCTTTGAAGCTGCACTGAAACTGTCATTTGGACCTTGAACCGTTTGGGGCCCATTGAAGTCCATTATATGGAGAAAAATCCTGGAATGCTTTCATCAAAAACCTTAATTTCTTTTCGACTGAAGAAAGAAAGACATGAACATCTTGGATGACATGGGGGTGAGTAAATTATCAGCAAAAGTTTATTTAAAAGTGAACAAATCCTTTAATAAATGCTTTAGAAGTATTTCTGTCAGGACCACTATCGTCAAAGATGATAGACAATTATCATATAGTTTGGACTGGCAGTATGGTTCTGTTCTGGGCAAGAACTCCCTGCGCATCCATGCAGCCTAGCATGGATAAGAGCAGGGAGAGCAGTGATAAACCCCCCTAGGGTAAACAGAACAGAACCAACATAATGTATTGCAGATAGCATTAATGTTGATATTTAATGAACAAAATAATTCAGGAATTTAGTCTGATTCAAGGGAAATTAGAATACCAAATCCTGACTGACAAGAGGAGGAGCTGGGGATGGAGGAGGGTATTTGAGCTCTGGAGAAACGCGATAGTTGCTGATAGTACTGAGGAGCTTATATATGCATGCTGTGATAGACATCATATTCCTATAGGTAGAAGTGATCAGCTGACAGTCAGCTGATGCGAGCTTGCTGACGGGACCTGCCAGAACTGACGCTATACGCTTGAATTTTCATTGTTAGCTGATGTTAACTTAAGTAATGTTACCAAATGAAACCTCATTGTAAAGTGTTACCATGAAGTACAGTATGAAGAACAGCATGAAGCACAGCTCACTTTCAAACCAAGCAGCTTTCTGGTGGTCAATTCGCCAAATTTGTGTGATCAACTTGAACACTACGAAATCTCAGGTGAATTTACTGATGACTCACAAAAACTCGTTGAACAACAGTATGTGTAGACAGCTAACAGAGGCAGCTCACTTGATCTGGGAACACAGACCTCACACTGCCTTCAAGGACAGAAGGGGGCAAATAAACAGTAGAATAGCATTTGATATGAATGTTACGCTTTCTTGAAACACTCAATAATGAATTAAACGTAAGATGACCTTGACTGACAGTAAGCACTGCAAATCCACAACAAATCAGGAGTAAATACTCTAGTGACAAGAACAGGGTTGAACAGTACAGCAGAAGTCCATAAACCTGAAAACAAACACTGGGAACACATATAATCTGACAGCAAACACAGAAACAAGGGGGTAAAGAGGCAAATACATCTTTTAAAAGGATAGTTCACCCAACAATTCTTACCCTAAAGTTGTCTGCTGAACATAAAAAAATATATATATATTGAAGAATGTCAGTGACCAGACAGTTAATGGGCCCCATTGACTTACATAGTATAAAAAAATTAAATAAAAATAAAAACCTCTATGGAATTCAGTGGGGCCCATCAGCTGTTTGGTTACTGACATTCTTCAAAATATCATCTTTTGTGTTCAGCAGAAGAAAGAACGTCATACAGGTTTGGAACAAGGGTGAGTAAATGATTACAGAATGTTAATTTTTGAGTGAACAGTGATGTGGTTCTGTCAAGAAAAAACATCAAAATGAACACGTATGAGCATTTAAACATTACGAAACAGGCTGGTTTGGGAAACAATTAGACTCTATGTACTGTACACAGGAAAACGGTGGTCGCTGGTGCTGCTGTTACTGTCGGCAGATTGCTATTGATTCCTGTGCCACAGGAGGATTGGCCTTTAAAGATCAAACATATGCCCTCACATCCTGCCCCGCAGTAAATGTGACTGCTTCCTTTGCCAGTCTTTGCCTGTCTTGTTGTAGAGTAGATTCTGTAGGTCTTGTACAAGTTTCCCCTGTGTACTGTATATTTATTTGAACAAAAATGTGCTGCATTTTGGTGGTGCATTTCCATCACTATGAAGTTGACTTATGTTTGCTTCTGACACATAAAATATGTCTTTGTATTTCATTTAAATATGGATCTTTCCGTACGTCAGCAATTACTGTATATTTCTGTGCCTTATTAAACACAAGCAGAATGTAAAACCAAAAATCATTTGTAAAACCGTTCTCATGTTAATCGTCGCATTCAATTCAAATTACATAAACTTATTGTGCACAACAGTTGTGCACACTCTTATTCAGGATTGTTTGATGAATAGAAAGTTCAAAAGAACAATATTTATCTGAAATAGAGAGCTTTTGTAACATTATACATGTAACTTTATATTATATTGTTCAAAAGTTTGGGGTTCTCTCTCTCTCTCTCTCTCTCTCATATATATATATATATGAGAGAGAGAGAGAGAGAGAGAGAGAGAGAGAGAGAGAGAGAGAGAGAGAGAGAGAGAGAGAGAGAGAGAGAGAGAAATCAATACTTTTATTCTGCAAGGATGCATTAAATTGATCAAAAGTTACTTCATATCTACTTCATAGTTACTTCATTGATCAAAAGCAAATCATCATATCAGAATGATTTCTGAAGGAGCATGTGACACTGAAGACTGGAGTAATGATGATAAATTCAGCTTTCCAACACAGGAATAAATTACATTCCTGTAAATAATAAACAGTTGTTTTAAATTGTAATAATATTTCACAATATTACTGTTTTTACTGCAATTTGAATCAAATCAATGCAGCCTTGGTGAGCAGAAGAGACTTTTTTTCATCTTAAACTTTTGAATGGTACTGTATATATAAACCCATAAATATATATAGTTTCAGGACAGTCAAGAACTGAATATATTTTTGCAATTTGTGCTGAATTAGTAGCTAACACAGATGAGGTTTTGCTGAAATTAAAATAAAATAAAAATCTTTAAAATATTGGTAAGAATGTTAACAATTACAAACCAGTTAGTGCCAGTAATTCTACAATGGCATTGCCAACCAATAAAACTATTGCTTTTGCATGATGCTGCATCCACACCACTAGGTGTCGGTATAAAGGTGCAGTCACATTTAACATTGGCAAACAAAATCCAGGAATCCAGGAATCCAGTTTTTTTCATGATGGCTCAGATTTCGTATAGGGCTTCATGTTTTCTACAGAAATTCGACATGCTGAATAACAGAAAGAAGCTTGGATTGAAAGTGACTTCTGTGTGAGTGCTAATTTATGCTTCGCTATACTATTGCCAATGTAGAAAGAACCTTTCTGCCAGAGTAATTTCGCTAATGTGACCGCACCTTAGATCCAAGATGACTGCAAGTGCAACATAAAAAAGCAACAAAATTACTATACGCAATTTGAATATAAAAGATAATTATTTTCTAGCACTTGGCTCCAGCATCCCTGCTAAAAATTGATGGATGGATGGATTTTCTAGCACATGTTTTACAGTCTTGTAGGTTCAATAATATGCTTTTCATATTTTTCCAACATGGTTTGAGGGTGTTGAATGTGAAATGATTAGAAAAAGTTGATACAAAAGTAAGGCTTTCTGTGATTTGTCTGGCTGTAAGGAAGCTAGAGTTATTTTCCACACGCTTACGTCTATCTCCCTTCTTTTCTGACTCTACAGGGAACAAAGCCCTGTGATAAGAGAATCCAATCCAAATCCCGCCATTGATTTGAATGTGAAAGCACTCTGATTCTAGGTATTGTGGAAATGGCAAAATATTAATTTGCATTGGCGGCACAAAAAGGATTTATGGTCTCTTGTAGTGCTTTGTTCTGAAATGTCAGCACAATTGGAAAGTTTGTCGTTGTCTGGTGGATTATTTATTTATATTCTGAGAGTTTTTGAAGTTTTACAGATCACAGGACTTATTATGTCTCTGAGAGGTGAAACATAGCGAAATGAGTCAACGCTCTTGCTGAATCAACAACAGAGACTGTGCGCAGACATTTTGAGGGCCAGTCACTCAAACTGAAAGAAAAAAAAATTCATGTATAATAACTGTCTAATCATTCAGATCCCTCCTCTATTATTACATGATGATATTTTTTCAAATGGAATATTTACCCATCTTTAATACTGTATATTATCATGTTGTAGCACTATTATTTTAATATATATATATTTAATATATATTTATATTTACTGTTTTATTTAATTTACTTATTTATTATGTAACAAAGTAAAGCATTTTTTTATTTTTTTAATACTTTTTTGGTGTGTTTGGTCTCATTGGTTTATTTAAAGGAATTAAATTATTAAAGGGTTAAAATGGATTTAAAGAAAAGAAATATGAACAGTAAAAGTTCCAGTTCTATTGTAGTAAACTATCTGCAAATAATATATGTATATTTTTTTAAATATGCACACATTCACTCTGATTTTCGTCTGCCTAATACGTACATAATCAAATTCAGTTGTGATTTACATACATAATGTCATAATTTCAATTCAAAATGGTGAAATTTCATTAAAAAAATGTCAAGTAGCTTGCATCACTTGGTCGCTGAACATTTTTATCAGAAACAGTTGTCAAATATAAAATGTAGCTGCTCTTATGACGCACTCTTTCAGTGCTATAACTAAAGTGTCGTTTTGGAATTCACACTAACAGTAAGCCACGTCCTCTTTGATTTGATTGGCCATCTCTTAAAAACTGTCCCCCTCAATGGTGGTTACGGCCCTGTAACAAAATAGTGTAGATTTATAGTATCAGCCATTTATTGGCTATAAGCCACAACATGGAAATAATCAACAAATTGATATCAGCCAAAATTTCAATATTGGTGCATCCCTAGAGTCTCGATAATGGTTGTTAAAATCAAAAATTCAAAACGTGAGTTTGGTGCAAGATTGGTCTCATGAAGACTGGACAAAGTTTGTAGAAGTAGTAGTGAAATACCATCAAGATGGCCGCCAATCTTCTGGGTGGAAATTAAAATAATATTTTATGTCTAGTCTAAAAGGTATCAGCAGATAAAGGATTGAAAATTGAGCTGTTGAAGGCACTATACAGTTTATACAGGAAAGCTAACTAACCCCAAAACCAACAAATACCTTTGATGCTTGTCCCCAAAGACAGAAATTTCCTGTAAGCACTGAAGCAGAGTAGCTCTGGATCGAGGTAGCTCTTAATAACAGGCACAAATAGACAAGGATGCATTACTGTACAAAAGAATTTATTGTAAGCATTAAAATCTCTAAGCAGCTCTGCTCAAAACACAGAGGATATTATCTCTAATTTAGAAACAAAAGAGAGCTTTACGTCAAACACAACATGAAAGGAGGCAAATAAAAAGGCTGGAAATGTAAGTTGAATCATTCTGATATTACACAGGCGACTTGCAACTTTATAGTATCCGACTAAATGGTCTTGTCTGGGGATTTCATTAAATACCCAGCCAGTTGTTTAAAAAGTGGCCTACGTTCTCCCAATATTTTTATTTTTATTTTTATTCCTCGAGAGATCCACACCACAGCTGGATAGAAGATACTATTAATGGTCTCTGAAGTCACCAGGGTTGCGCACCATTCAGAACTGAATTGAGAATGCTTTACGAATTTTAATTAAATTCATGAATTTGAATTGAGGTAGCAAAGAGGATGCAAAATTAAAATGGAATAAAATTCACATAAGAGTTTTCATGTATTGTAGTGTTGTTTCTAAAAAATAATTTTCCAGTATAAAAATAACCTAAAACAAATGTGGAAATCTGATTTTACCATACACACAGTATATGAGGTATTCCCAAAAACATATGGTTAAGTATGGCTTCCTTGTAAATGTAGTCCATTATTATATTATATTACATCACTGCATAAACTGGACTCTAATTGTTTTAATATACACTCACCTAAAGGATTATTAGGAACACCATACTAATACTGTGTTTGACCCCCTTTTGCCTTCAGAACTGCCTTAATTCTACGTGGCATTGATTCAACAAGGTGCTGAAAGCATTCTTTAGAAATGTTGGCCCATATTGATAGGATAGCATCTTGCAGTTGATGGAGATTTGTGGGATGCACATCCAGGGCACGGAAGCTCCTGTTCCACCACATCCCAAAGATGCTCTATTGGGTTGAGATCTGGTGACTGTGGGGGCCATTTTAGTACAGTGAACTCATTGGCATGTTCAAGAAACCAATTTGAAATGATTCAAGCTTTGTGACATGGTGCATTATCCTGCTGGAAGTAGCCATCAGAGAATGGGTACATGGTGGTCATAAAGGGATGGACATGGTCAGAAACAATGCTCAGGTAGGCCGTGGCATTTAAACAATGCCCAATTGGCACTAAGGGGCCTAAAGTGTGCCAAGAAAACATCCCCACACCATTACACCACCACCACCAGCCTGCACAGTGGTAACAAGGCATGATGGATCCATGTTCCCATTCTGTTTACGACCAAATTCTGACTCTACCATCTGAATGTCTCAACAGAAATCGAGACTCATCAGACCAGGCAACATTTTTCCAGTCTTCAACTGTCCAATTTTGGTGAGCTCATGCAAATTGTAGCCTCTTTTTCCTATTTGTAGTGGAGATGAGTGGTACCCGGTGGGGTCTTCTGCTGTTGTAGCCCATCCGCCTCAAGGTTGTGTGTGTTGTGGCTTCACAAATGCTTTGCTGCATACCTCGGTTGTAACGAGGTCGGCCCATTCTCCTCTGACCTCTAGCATCAACGAGGCATTTTCGCCCACAGGACTGCCGCATACTGGATGTTTTTCCCTTTTCACACCATTCTTTGTAAACCCTAGAAATGGTTGTGCATGAAAATCCCAGTAACTGAGCAGATTGTGAAATATTCAGACCGGCCCGTCTGGCACCAACAACCATGCCACGCTCAAAATTGCTTAAATCACCTTTTTTTCCCATTCTGACATTCAGTTTGGAGTTCAGGAGATTGTCTTGCCCAGGACCACACCCCTAAATGCATTGAAGCAACTGCCATGTGATTGGTTGATTAGATAATTGCATTAATGAGAAATTGAACAGGTGTTCCTAATAATCCTTTAGGTGAGTGTATAATTATTAGTTTCAGATTTTGAAGTTAGCGATATTAATTGTTTTGATAGTACTGAACTTAATTTAGAGAAATAGGTCTAATCTAAGGTCTGAGAAAATGTATTCTGGGAATAAATAATGAATTGTTAAAATTAATGATGTTGTTAATATTTCGTCACAAACCTTATGTCAGAGTAATGGAATTCCTAGAAACTGTGGTTGTTGTATTTCAGTACATTCGAGCCAAAAGACTGGATTCTTCAATTCTGAATTTTGCCCAAGCCTGAGAGTCACATACATTAGTGATGGACCGATATATTGACCAGGACGCCTGATTGGCTGATAACTGAGCGATTTCAGATTAACGGTTGTTGGTCGTTTGGCCAATTAATTATGACCGTTGATGGATAATATGTTATGTTTGGTTAATTTTGAGTAAATACTGTATAAAATAAGTGTTTGTGTCATTTCAGTGAATTTCTATACTTCGGTTTGTCATTACATTTTATTACAGATATTAGACTGGTAATCGGTCATAATTTTTTTGCCTGTAAATAAAAGGAACCAATCGGAGTAAGAAAAATCAATTAAATTCAAGATATATTCTCTGAAAAGCGTTATAAATGCGCAATTTTGCTTCAAATGTAGATTTGTCTTGCTTAACGGATATTTTTTGAACATTCTTAATGGAAAACAAGTCAAAAATACACAACCCCCCTATATCGGTCAACCACTATATCATTTTCAATAGGAATGCTCCACTTTTAACTATTCATGTTCATAAAAAAAAGAAATAAAATACAAAAAACAACTATGGAAACCTTATAATTGGTCTCCATGATAACATCCATTCAGAACCCCACACTGTCCACGACTCATAAAGATAACACATCTCAGCACTGCATTGACCTCCCTCCAGCGAATCAATGAATTATACATGAAAATATCGACACACTGATTTTTTGTTTTTTCCACTCAAACAAACATCATATTCAAGGACAAACCCTCCAAAAACGGGAGAGCAAAGAGTAACACTATGAGAATGCAAGTGGTCCTGGACTCCAGCGGGTTAAACCATCACCGCTTTTGCTAGGACCCGCAGAAATCCATCCGAACGCTCGATAGAAGATTCCCTCTTCTGACGACCCCCGAGTGCCGTCAATTGATCAAACAATAAACGTCATCTGTACAAGAGATACAACTCAGTCTGCTCCCCTTTTATGGCTTTAGAGAGAGAAAAGGCTACATTAATATTTCTCCTCTTTGTCCTCCTCGTCCTGTTTCAATCAAAACACTGCTGATTGTCACGTCTTTGTGCTTAATATAAATAGTGTTTATTTATACCGAAGAGCAATCTCTTTGTACCGCCGCCTGGTCTTCAAAGCAAATCCGATATTCTTAGGACTCAGAAAAGGTCAAACTTCAGCAAACAGAACGACTGAAAGAAGGAAATGACTTTCATGCAAAATACGAGGGGAAAATGGATTGTAAATCGTCTGTCGCTACCAACGTATGCCACCATGCAATTTCCAGCGTTGATTCCTTCAGTGTGTTTCAGCCATTCCTTTCTTCCTAGTCTGTGAGGGCCTGGTCGTTTCAAAAAGAACAGGGAAATAAAAGCTCAATTTTTCCGGTTCTCAGAGTCCAGAGTAGTTTTTCCGATTTTTAAATTTTTTTTATTTCACTTAAATCTCCCCACGTCACTGGCCACGAGTTTCCATGCTAATAGATTGCTCCATGCTTAATGTTGTGTTAACCGTCAGGAGCTTTTCGTAGCCATCGGTAAAACTGCTGCTGGAACAGGATGTGCCATTGTACATTAGCTTGAACGATCTCAACGGCTCGAGCGAACGCAGGTGCCGACTCTCCCCCGCTGGTCAGGATGAACTCTTTCAGCTGAGGAGAAGATAAACAATTTTCATTAGCATTATAATCGTATTGTGTCTGATGTATCAGATATAGAGAGTTTGTGTTTATGTGTGTAAGTTAATCAGCGTCAGAATATACAATGCATTTAAATGCAAATGCCTGACATGTAATTTAGCAGATAACGGTGATGTTTATGATAATGAGGAGTGGGAATGGATTTGAAGTAAACAGAATTATCGGTGTTGTTTTTTAGAAGAGAAGGACACTTGGGTGTCTGTCAAAACATCTAGATCTCATAAAAAAGTGTCCATTTACTAAATAACACATTACTTAAAACGATTCCCAGTTCCTGAAGTCATGAGATATACATGAACAAACATGTGCTAGGATTAAGTATTTAAGTTGCTATTCTGGTCTTAAACCATTTCATAATAGCTGTTCGTTCATATAACTTTCCAAAAGAAATAAAACCAACAGCATTGAAAGTATCACTGATCTAACGGTGAATCTGTGGATGAAGTGCTCTGGCAGCGGCTGATTGTCAATGACAGTATGCTAATGCTCTGTTTAAGAACACACTGAGGGGGTTCGTATTATCTCTGTATGAATGATAAATTGTGGAAGGCAAAGTCAGCTGGATGAGAAAGTGCTGCGCTGCAGTGAGAAGCATCAGCAGTCTGTGTCCTCTGGGACTGAAGCTGAATGAATTTGAATAAGTGAATATACGTTCCATTTCCTATAATAAGGTTAAGCAGTTACAATGAGGAAATAACCCAACGAAACGGACCGGAGCACATTCCTGCAGGCTTCAATGTTTACTTTTGCTCATTTTCTTCCTCTCAAGAATTTTGCTGACCATGGTTGTTTTTGTAAGTATTAATGTTCCATGAAGATTGGTCAATAGTTCATTAGTGTTTTAGATTGATTGGAGGTGTGTAAGCCTCAGGATGGTGTAGAAGTCCAGACTCACCTCATTCAACTCGGCCTCTGTGTTGAGAAACTCTGTCACGCCGCTGATTAATTTTGAGTTCATAAATAAAGCTTCTCCATACCTGCGAATGAGAGACACGGAGCTCAAGCGCTGTGATTAAAAGCACCATTTTAATGAGCCCAGTAGCAAACAAACACCAATATATATTTCCCATAATGCTCTCTGGTCCTCCAACCACAAACAAGGAACATTCACTAATAAATATCTTATGAGAGTGTGAATGTGAAATTCATATCATGGACTGAGAGGAAGGTTATAGTCACTGATAAACAGAGATGAATGAAGCTACATTCACCTGAATTCAATATGTCCCACTTCTCGCGGAAATATCTCCATGCTAAATGTCTTCCCAGGGGATTGCGGCCCACATGTATGATGACATCGATCACGTCCTGATCCGGCACCAGGTCAGAGGTGAGGGATAGATTCAGGAGCCTGTGGACAACACAATAAATGGGAGATATGCAATAAGTGAGGAATAATGGACAAGGGTCCCTGAATTATTTAAAATGAACGGGTAATTTGGCCATAGTGTGGACTGTAGAACTTTATTAAACACAATTTTTACCACTTCATGAGCACCATGAAAATTTCACTCAAATTCATAAAAAAATAAAATAAAATAAAAAAACAGGGCGGAGCTTAGCAGAGGGTTCATTTGAAAAGAATGTTGTGAAGTGATATATAACAGTAATGTCATCAATAAATATGAAGTACTTTGGTTACAGAAAACAATCAACACTCTTGAATGTGTTTCGACCAAAACGATCAGACCGAAACTGAAAATAAATTATATTCTTCATTAGTTGCGCTCTTATGCTTGGAAGAACTTGGTCCAAAATATAATACTTGCCTTATTAATGGCTGCTATTTGACAAATACAGCTATTATCATGAACATTATCATGTCTGTTCTAATTAAGTCATTCTAATCAATTTTGCTATCATTTCTATGTTAGTTTTAAGCTCGGGTAAATCTGAGATACAAAACACATTATTCTTCCCCGTTTTCATTAAAGACAGCCACTGACAGGCCCGGCGAAACACAATTATTCAAATATGTTTTCAATATTGTTCGGCATCTTCAAAAAGTAATTAACCTGAAAAGCCCAAATCAAATGCAGACAGACCCATTCGATTCAAATTGGTGCGAAATGTCAAGTAGATGAAAAAGGAAGAAATAGCAAATGAGATGTTACACATAAAGACGGTGCACAAGTTTTCAATTTGCAATAACAAGTGGGGTAATTGCTTCACTGTGCTTTGGTCTCTTATTTCAGTTCAACTGCTCTTTTGGGCTTTTGACTCCGTGAGTCGTCGAGTCATTTGTAGCACTATTTCACAAACACCCTGGAGATTAATGGCTCGGCGACAAACTCACATCTGTATGCGGACGGCAGATTCACAGCTCGCAAACGTGACATCCCGCTTCCTCTGTGGACAAGTGTGAACGCGCTTTCAGAAAAGTTTCTTTTGCTGTGCTAATCCTCCAATCACTTTTTTATGTTCAGATCAGCATGTTTATATTAGCGTACTAGCGTATTACGGTCTTAACTGTCCACCCATTCCCAGTGTTTATTTATTTAGCATACTACTGCTTAAATACAATGCTTATTGTTGCCTAATTTACAATATTGGAATTATTATTATTATTTATTAAATAGTATACTGTAGACAGTTCACAGTATTGAGTATTTCATTCAGTCTCTAAGGCTGTACAACATCTCTAGGTTCGCAGTCAGAGCAGAGGTGAGATTGACACACACACACACCCAGCAGCGGAGAGGAATTATATCCATCCCACTAGATCACAACACACGTCATCAAAAAATAAATAAATAAAAAAGGAGGAGGGGGATACAATTTACTTCATGCTATAGAAATCAATACTAAACACAGAGTTCATACACCCCATCCTTCAGACTCAGTGATTGAAGCACGTTTACTAGCTCACTCCAAACAAGGCAGTTTTCTTTGTGGTAGATTAAATATCACAAACACACACTCACACACACACAGTTCATCTGGGACAGGGGGCTTTGCTTGTGCATGCAGTGTGAAATTTAAGTGCATCTAAAATCAATGAACTGCTGCTAGAGGTCTTGTTTTTTTAAGTCCAACACTAGAGCAAAGGTGGACGTCTGAATGCTGCAGTCATGAAATATTTAAAATATCCTATGTGACACTACAACAAATCTCAGTAATTAGAGATATTTGAAGCCCATAAAAGCAACACCAAATCATCTCTAAACAACCATGACTAATAGGGTGCTACCTGCACATTGAACGGAGATGCTAAAAACCTTTATTTCATGGGAATTCATAAAAAAATAAGTGTAGAGCTGTTAAAAGCTCTAAGAGGATAGTCAAGAGCTGCAGTTTTTTCTTTGAGCTGATATAAATTCAGCTACAGGTTCTTCACACATGATGCTGTAGAAATAGGTGCCAGTTTCTAATTAGCATGTGAGTGTTGCTAGAGCCTGTTTTTTTTTTTGTTTTTTTTTCTAACAATGATATCTGGCACTTTCAACACCACCACATCACTACTGCTGCTCTCACCCCATATCATTTGCTAATATTAAGAAATGTTTATGTTGTGGGGAAAGGTTTCTTGGCCTTTTCTTTGCAGTTTTATCAAACAAGCTTCTACTATGCGTGTTTTGAAAAATGGGTAACCACCTTAAGCAGATCCAAACTACCAGCCAAGATAGCACAGGGTTCTAATCAAACACACTTGAACAAACTGATCAAGGTCTTCAGGGTTACTGGAAAGTCCCAGGCAGGTGAATTTGATCATGGTTGAAGCTAAACTCTGCAGGAAAGTGGACCTCAAAGGCCAGGGTTGAGAATCCCTGGTCTAGCAGCCCTAACCAGCTAACCTTGGTGCTGAGTGGTTTAAATTGTAGCTCTGTACACCTTGTTTTCCTGGTTGTTTCAATTGCTAAATATATTTTAATCAACACTGCATATCTGATATTATCTAATATTGCCATTAATCTGACACTGATCTTTTTTTTTTATCTAGACTGTTATTGCTAGCACAAAGCATTAGCATTAGCATAGTTGACTTTTCATTTGTGCTTATCGTCTCTTTTCTCTCTTGTGCTCCATTTTTTGAGTCCATGAAACAACTGTGGTAAGTCTGAATCAATCAACAAACATGGTGAGCCATGGCATGTTCTGTTATTGTTGCGTGCACTGCCTGCCACAGTGAGGGTTTCACGTGATAAATGCAGTATTGCTAGTGTTAGGTAAGTTACTCTAAAAATATATTACTAGATACTAATTACATCTTCAACAGTGTAATTAGATTACTTTACTAATTACTATTTAACCATTTAACTTTTAGTTGCCTATGTTGTGAATGCGTCAATCGACATGAGTCAGCCATTTTGAAACACAAGACAACTAAACTAGTAAAAATTGTTTTCAGTAATTGAAATAAGGCTGAAATAAAATATTTGATGAAAAACATAAAAGGAAATTAGATATGTTGAAGTCGAAGTACTAAAATGACTAAAACTGATATTTTAACTGATAACTAATATTTATAAATAGTATAACTTCCTTTGAAGACTTCGGCACAGACCACAAGAACCAGACAAGTCCTCTGCACCTGCAAGACCCCTATGGCCAGCTTCGATGCCGGCATGATGTTTCCCAATCTTCAAACAGAAGGAACTGGATGAAATATTCTGAAGGATATTTCAATTTTGAAGGAATTTCAATTCACAATCTGGCTTGTGATGCAGCCTGGAATTAAATCACATCATGTTGATTTGTGTGGCCAAAATAAAATTTTAAAAAAATTACAAAAAATCCCATGTACATGTAAGTATACACAGCCTTTGCCATGAAACTCAAGATTGAGCTCAGGTGCATCCTGTTTCCACTGATCATCCTTGAGATGTTTCTACAACTTACCTGTGGTAAATTCAGTTGCTTGGACATGATTTAAAAAAGCCCACACCTGTCTATATAAGGTCCCACAGTTAACAGTGCATGTCAGCGCACAATAAAGCCATGAAGTCCAAGGAATTGTCTGTAGATCTCCGAGACAGGATTGTATCGAGGCACAGATCTGGGGAAGGGTACAGAAAAATTTCTGTAGCATTTAAGGTCCCAATAACCACAATGGCCTCCATCATCCAAAAATGAAGTTTGGAACCACCAGGAGTCTTCCTAAAGCTGGCTGCCCGGCCAAACTGAGTGATCGGGGGAGAAGGGCCTTTGTCAGGAAGGTGACCAAGAACCCAATGGTCCTCACTGGCTCACTGATCTTGGCCTTGAATCGGACTTGAATGATCTGTGGTGTGTCTTTCCCAAAAGCACTGTTAGCCAACTATGGTCGCAAGTTCCAAGAACTCTATTGATAACACCAGAACTTGCGACCATAGTTGGCTTTCGGAAATTCAACCCTGGTCTTAACTACAACCCTACCAATAAATACCAGTAAATTA
The DNA here is from genome assembly GCA_018749465.1 of Paracanthobrama guichenoti. NCBI lineage: Eukaryota > Metazoa > Chordata > Actinopteri > Cypriniformes > Gobionidae > Paracanthobrama > Paracanthobrama guichenoti. Next base: position 15,352,154 of record CM031946.1, read on the forward strand.
GAAGGAAGGGTGCATTATAGTTCAAACTTCAACATCAACCCTAAGTCTATCTCTAACATCTAAACCGAACCCTTCAATCATATAGGTTGAAAGGAATGTTGATACAAAGTACTACTTGATAAGTCACCACCAGAAGCACGTGGTCTTCAAGAGTTTGTATTGTAGATTTTGTATGGTTCAGCTGCCTGACTTTCAGATGTTTTATCTAGGTGTACTGTGTATGACAGCCGAGTCATGGATCACCGAGAGCTTGTAAGACTCATTGATTTTACCTTCAAGGAATGCAATTACCACAATACAAATAATGAAAAGGCTCCTTGTTGACTGTAATTTGATAAATTGTATCTTAACATGAAGATGACGATGCCTGGATGTAATGCATGGAAATGTGTGCTTGTTAAGTATGGCGCTATTTATCTTCTTCCTCTATCTACTTCCTAGTGAGGTAATCACATCCCTCTCAACCGACTCACACTGAAGATTCCCAAAGAAATGAACCTGCTGAGTGGTGAACCCTCACTGCAGAGAGGGGTCATGGTGGGTCTCTTTATATGGGCATGTTTCCTTCTCTCAGTGCATCTATAAAACAATGACAAAATTCAGCTGAATAAATGGAGATGTCAAATCCACAGTGAATCCTAAGAGAACTACTTCAAAATATGTGTGGGCTATGAGATCCTCGCCTGGCCTGGACAAGGTGTAATCCGTCACCGTCCTCATCCTGCTATCGGGAGAGAATTTAAGGCGCCATGGAGACTTGTGGGAAAAGCTCCTACGGCAGCCATTGTTTTTACAGCCCCGTCAGAGGAGTGAGTGCAGCTCTGCTGGTGTGAGCGACATGATGTGGTGGAAGGGATTGAATCGGATTACTTCATGAGGTACAGCAGACTACAAACTAACAAGCAAGTTATAGTCAGAGGAGTGCCATACATCCTCCAGAGACATCCTTCCAGAGTTGTTTTAGACCTTTCAGCTAAGACTGATTGATCAGTTATTCTACAGTAACTTGTTACTTGAATTTCTGATCATGTCAACGAGGGATAAGAGTGTTAATTGACCTGTTGAGTAGGAAGATGTTGTCACTGCAGGTCAAGGCCTCCAGAAGAACCTTCTTCTCAGAGATGGCTGTAGATGAGTGAAACTTCATCCAGATAAACTCCCACACGTCCTCATCCATCAGAGACACGCCTGTGCAGTACACAATGTCCCGCACATTAGGTGGAATCCTGTGGGACAGAAGATTGAAATATATGAGTGCAGACACAAGCTGAATTTATGGTTGGATATTTTGAGGTAAACATGCACAGCTAGTAAATGATACTGTTAGCATTTACATGCATTTAACATTTACAACTGTATTGATGGAGTCAAAAACTTTAATTTACCGTTTTATTTCACATAAATACAAAGACTGACTTTTAAAGTCCAGGGAAAATTGTGAAAAATGGTGATACATTGAGCATATAAGCAAACTGAATGGTGATTAGCATTCCTCACTTTGACCAAGTTTGTTCAATAAACATTTACTGAGGTTTACGTTAGATTCACACTTCAGATCACATTTGTGTTCACACCTAATTCTTGTTTTAATTCCCGGGAAAATAAATTTTCCCGAAGTGAGATTTTTTTAACAGCAGTAATTAGTTTAGTCCTCAGGGTTGTTCAAAGATAACAAGTCACAAATGTTTCACCTCCAGAAGAATCAATGAAAAACAGTGTGAGTGTATTTGCATGTTTTATTTTGTACGCTTACGTCTTTTGTGTTTTTTTCTTTTCACTCAAATTTCTTTTTCACTGAAAGTCTGTTGTCTATAATTTTAAATAAAAAGACACTTTTGGATTTAAAATGGACCACTTTGGCTTAAGTGGTCTTCTTCTGTCTGCAATCACGTTGAATCACTTGAACTCTGTCACACCAAGAAATGTTCATAACACCAGCTGATCTTATTTGATGATATTTTCTAAGGTCATAATTTAAGTGGGGAAATTTGACCCGAATCATCACTGCAGGCCTCCCAAAGTGAGTCACAGTGCAATATATATAGTCTAGCGATATACAGGTCATATGTAAGATTTCTCAGTGGACCAAAGATATCATCTGATTATGAATCTCAGAAAAGAATAGCAGTCTACAGTGGAGCAACACAGATATAAAAGTATTACAGGCTGTGAAGCGATGCATGTAATATTTGTACAGGAAGAAGAAATAACATAAAACCTCTGGAGGAGCTGTGGCGATACAGTGACTGAACTTTTGATTTGCTCAAACAAAGCGCAATAAAGACCTGCTGATTCTGGATGAGCCGTTGGAGCCTCTGGGAGTTTTCAATGTAGCAATACAGAGAACGGCACCTCCAGTAAGATATAAAATCATGTCACATCCAACTGGAGCGTATAGACTGAGATTTCCGCACCTGTGAAGGTGACGTCTTGTTTATGACTGCCACTGACAGGAAGTCTAAGCGAATTCAGAAACACAGTTAAAGAATGATTGGTGCTGCTATTATATCCGAAAAATTCATGACATTTATGAGGTATTTTCAGAATGAAAATGCTAGAGAACACAAGCCATAAATCTAGTTTTTACTTCTGATATTATAACCTGAATATAATGGTTTGATTTGCTCTAATATTTGGCTGTGTGGCGGTAACACATTTATAGCAAAAGGCGGTTATGATATTCTGTAAAGATTCTATGTCTGGGACGATTTCTTTAAAAACATTGTACAATGTGTGAGCCTTTATTCTTTCAAACAAAGACTAAAGCTGCAAAAAAAAAAAAAAAACTATTTAGTTTCTCTCTAAAGAGATATCTGACTTTAATTGCAGCCCTGTTTTCTTTTTTTTCAGTCTGTGGTATCTTGTTTTTTAATCAATAAAGCACATGAGGAGGTTTTGTCAGTGTTTGTCGTTGGCTGTACAGTGATCTGAAGCCTTTCTTTGTAGCCCATAAACGCTACTGGGTCATTCCTGTGACATTATCATCACCTAAACCATAAAAACATAAAGGTCAAACACATTCCTCTTTTATGTGCTGCTCATCCCTGAATATCAAACTGAACAGATTCTTTTAACTATCCCAGTAGGACTAGAGGTCATTTTTGAAGAAAGGACAATGAAGGGCACATCTGGCAGATCCAAACTTCTGCAGTCAGGTCAGAGGAAAATGACATAATTTGAAAGACAATTAAGTTTCAAATTGAGTTAAGGCATGTTCATTAAAATGCAAAAAGTAGTCAAAAATATAATAGCATCAAATAATTAGTATCAAAAGGATGATAAAACTAATTCTTTTTTAAATCCCATCTGTTGACTGTGACAGTCATACACAAGAAACTAAACCATTTTAGGTGCATTTTCATGAGCTTTAACTTTCTGTCAGCAGATTAAACTAACCTGTCCGCAAGATGAAACGTCTAGCAGGAGGGATTGTGTTCAGTACACTGTACTCCACGGGGTAATAGTTACAGAGCCACTGCCAGAGCAATTGAGCCATTTCAGGGCAAAAGAGTGGAAAATCTTTGACAGAGCAGGTCAAACACTGGCTGAATCCAACTGTGCATGTATTTCACATGTTAAAAGCAAGATTATAGGCAAAAAAAGATTTTAAGTAGAGCAAACTGCTGCTATCAGAGAAGCTCATGTCATGTTAGAGACCTTAAATCATTAAAAGCACATTATGTGAAGCCAAGGTCAATATGTGACACATTATATGTGTAATAAAGCATCTGTGTGTGTGTATTTAAGGTCTATCTGTCAATTGTAGGGCACAATTTTGAAGCCAGCAAGCAAATATCCAATGTATTTGAGGTTGCTAATGTGTGATGAACTGTGTGTGTGGTCTTTAATGTGATTGTAGGCATGCGGCCAACTGTTTGGCTCAAGGACAAAACATATTTCCCTAAAAATTGGGCAAACACAATATCTTGTGCAGGGTAAGACCATTTCTTCAGACACACAAACACAATCTAGTTTACTCCCCATTATGGTCATTAGTGCCTGCCGGAGGCTTGGTGTGTTTGACAGTGTGCTACTGCATACATGCATGTGAACATTGCTGTGGGCAGCAGGGAAAACAAATTACAATGTGTGTTTCCATGGACACTTGGAATAGAGCTCCTACTGTATGAATGTTGGCAGGGTTGATGAGCAGGACATATTGATCAGACCTCAAATTGTATACACACACCATGCCACACTCCATTCAGTGCCGTGCCTAGATATTATTGTAGAAATGTAATGTGTGTTTGACCAAATTGAAAAGAACAACTGTGGCTCTCACTGTTGTAGTATGGTTTCTCAATGATGAATGCATTTAGATTTTTTTTAGGCTGGCAAGCAAATGCTAAATTGAGGCCACACCAGGTTTCCTGCAGGACTGTGTTTATGCATCAGGGCACCGGAAAAAAGGCCAGATTTACTAAACAGTGCAAATTAGTGAGAGAGCACAATCCCATAAAAGCGCCAATAGGACTGGAAAGTTCTGCGCGTGATTTAATAAATTACTACTAAATTAAAAAACACAGACGCAGCCGAATCATTTCCACACCGTAATGACCAACGCAATCTAACAAGAGCAGCGCAAATAAGCGTCTTTTTAAGACATGCTTTTTTTTTGTGGTAAATAATGGTGCAAATACCAGTAAATTGGCGATCGCCTTGAATGATTCATTTAAATACTTTCCTCCCATAAATTTGCATCTGAAAGAGAAACTCCTACAAATGCATATGCAATAAGGTCAGCCCCTGAAATAACTGTGTCCGTGCCTTTTCATCAAAAAAATTTCACTGCGTATCTTTAGTAAATCCTGAGTTTTTTAATGCCAAAAGAGGGTTTGTGCTGGCACAAGCTGTTAAGCAAATCTAGCCCTAAATATTAATTTGAAAAACATATTTGGTAACACTTTACTTTAAGCCTTTATGTATAATGCATTATAAAGGCATTCATAATGTATGTTATAATCCATTACATATTTTCATAATCATAAATAATTGCAACCAAAGTTAAAATGCATTATAATACTCACAGATTCCTTCTGAAACGCACAGGTTACATCTAAAAATGGTTGTTTGTGGTGTTGTAATGCATTATACTTTCTAAAGGTGTTTTATAATGTATTATATTTGTGGTTATAGTTATTCAGATCATACAATGCATTATAAGTTGCATTACAAGGCATAATTAATGCATTAAAATACTTTTAATATACATTAGTTATGCGCTTTATAATGCACTATACATAAGAGTAGGATTCTCATGCAAAACAGTTTCAGAACTACACCACTATATAAACTTTCTGTTTGTAGCATTCTAATCTGATTTAGTTAAGTGAGTTGTTAAGGACCAAGTCCAAGTCCAACTTTTAGTATTTTAACTGATTCAGTGAATCTGAGTTGTCTTATTAAATCCAAAGTTTAGGTTTTGTGTCAAGACAGGAGAAACACTGGACTTAAATAAAAGCTGTTATGGTACAGTATGTGTTTGTCACTCTGTAAATTTGCTCACCTGTTCTTGTTGCTGGAAATCCAGTCTGAAATGAGAGCCACAGCTTGGCGGTGACAGTGTTTGCTTCCAAAACTGCAGGCCAGCATGATCACCTCTCTCTGCAACTCTCTGAGGAGGAGAGAGGGAAGGATACCAGCAGGGAAGTACAGCAGCAGGAAGTTAAAGATGGAGAAAGAGGAAAATAAAAAATTAAATACATGTCTACTGAGGTCATTCCCATCTCTGAGGTGGAACCTCTGTCTGACTTACACTTTGCAATTCGGTGTCCTTACATATAAGTTTATAACTGTGATATATAATTCAAGAAGGATGAAATTCAAGACTCACTCGGCCTGATAAGCCGCTTGCATGAAGGAACCGTCAGGGGAACTGGTTGGCCAGCCCAACTTGTGATACTTCGGTTCCACCTGTCTTAGAACATAGTCCTGATGAACAAAGCAAAACAACAATAAGCAAAGCAAAACAAGAAATACAATAAAACAATAAAATACAATACAATAAAAACCAGTGAGTCTGGTTGCCAAGTTGAGACCAGGATTTACAATTCTCTTAAAATAGCAGTGTGTTGTATTCATACATCTGTAAATGTACAAAGCTCACTCCCGACTTCATCCACAGCGTTTAACTAAGCAGCAAAAATGGGTCATTCGGAAATGTTTAAGATTTTATAAACTAGCTTTTAGCTTTAAACTTATTAGAATATTTACATATGTAACTGTCTGGCCAAATAACTATACAAGATTTGAACAGAAGCTGCTGAGTCCTCGTTAAAAGAGAATGAGACAGAATGTTGATTGAAACTGAATATATTGTGTTGTGTTGTGTGTGTGTTCTGAAAATCTAAAAATCCAAAAAGTTTTCTGTGATGAGTAGGTTTAGTGGGTAGAATATACAGTTTGTACAGTATAACAATCATTATGGCTATGGAAAGTCCCCAGAAGACATGAAAATACAATGTGTGTGTGTGTGTGTGTGTGTGTGTGTGCGTGTGCGTGTGCGCGCGCGTATGTGTGCGTGTGCGTGTTTGTGTGTGTGTGTGCGTGTGCGTGTGTGTGTGTGTGCATGTGTTTGTGTTTTGACTCGGCGTACGGTTGAGGGAAGTGTCGCAGCAGGTAATGTCATGGCTAATTTGGCATGACTGCTCTCCTTCATGCCCTCTTACTGAGACGAGTGAATGATCACAATTAGACCCTGCTATGCCGCAATTCAATTCTTAACACACACTTACATGGGTAAAAGCACATAAACAGACAATATGGAAAACATTGTTTTCCATATTGTGGTGGACCGTACAGTTGATCAGCTGTGTTTATCAAGCTGTTAATACAAAAATTGAGTGATGTGTTATTGTTTTGCTCAGTTTGTTACTCTGTTTTTTTATATAAATCCGTACGCACACACACAGGGGTTTGGACTGATGGTTGAGACACCTGGTCACATGATTTGAAGGCACCTTACTAATTTGCTCCAGCTGTTTCCTGTCTGGCATTACATGTTAAACATCTGCTCTGTCTCACAGTAAACACAATAAATGAGCGTTACAGACAGAAGATGCTATTAAATTCATCACACACTCACTGCTGACACTAAAGGGTCGTCCATTACAAAGGAGGGGCAGAAATGACTCATGCACACTGAGGGATTGTGGGTAGGCGTGCGAGTGCTATTCTGAATAACAAAGTGATAAATGAATATGAAAGCAGGTGGACAGGTAAGACTGAAGCCGGAGAAACAGAGACTGTCTCACATGTAATGAAATACTAGCACACTGAACAGTATACACTGCATACTATATATAAAAACAGAAATAATGTTTATATAGTTCTTATTCTGTAAAAATGACTAATATTTCCCAGTCTGATCAAACAATATCTAGAAGAAGCAGATAAAAATGACAGTTGATATAGTGCAGGTTTCATTCGTCACACTGGAAATGGAAGATTTAGTCAAGTGCACTGCATTGTGGGAAACATCATTTCACACAGTGCGCCCTCATTATATGCTTGCAGTAGCTCATCTGAAAATTCCACACATGCAGAAAATGTGCATACCACTCACAACATGCATACTTTCACCTGCAGAAATAGTATGAGTATGGTAGTGTTCTGAACAGTCATTAAAACTGAACCGATGGTGGAGATCTCACTCTGTTCTTCATATGCATGAGTTTCTAAAACAGGGCTGGACTGTTGTTTTGGATGACGATCAGAGGAAGTCTTCAGTTCGATCTGTCGAGTCATCTGAGACGTGCTGCTAGATCAGCCGTGTCTTTATTACTGCACTAGTCAAGGTTAAAACACAACAGACACCAAACTCACGCTGAACAGGCTGTGGTCTTCAGTGCGGTCCAGGAGTTTGTCCAGCTGGTAAAGAGCTCGACTCGCAGCGTGCCAGGGCAGAAACTCAGTCTCCTGGGACAAATATGAGATCATCTGCAGGGGGACGTTTTGGGGCAAATACCCCGCTCTACAGAAATGAAAGAGAGTAAGAGGATAAGACACTAGCAGCACATTTTCAGCATATTTCCTCTTTGGTAGACACATCGTTAACATTTGATTACAAACAGTTCATTTTGTTCATCATTATTCGTTTAGAATAACTGCCAGGCATTGTGCTCTGCGTGGGGAGTCATAATGTGCTGTAAGAAACAAAAAAACAGCTTCTCCTGTACGGCTACAGTCATGTTCAATTTGCATAAATCCATAAAACATAAGATTTCTTCTAAAAGCTTCAAATGTCTCCTTTTTTCCCTTCGGTCTTTTTAGAAACGCCTACATTAGAGCCCTACCCTCCCATGAGAGTGGAAAAACAGAGATGTGGCCAATATCCTTAGACCGAAAACACAAGAAAGACAAGACTTTCTATGAGTCTTTGAACCTAAAGAACATTTGCTAGCAAGCATAGTGTCACTAGTACATTAAGTTACCATCTAAAACACCCAAGCAACCACATGACAGTGTTTTGTAACAGACCAGCATTGTCACTAGCATCTTTTTCAGGTTCATAATGCATAATTTGTGTGCGCTATGTAGTTTTATGTTTATTGGAGTTTGTTGCTGTTAGCTTAGCAACAGCAAATCAGCTAATGCCAAACTCAATTGGAATCAATTGTCAGTCGTGTCTGAGTGCACTTCACATGAGTATTGTTAATTTGCATGCTACATGAAAAGTGCATTCGAAATGAGAGACTATTTCCAACCCAGGGTCATTGGAGAAAAAAAAAAACATGCCTGTGCAAAATGACATTACATTGCTCCTTGCACATTTGTACAACACTTTCAAAGTGAAACGCCCAGTGAGAGGCAATGCAAGTGAATCTGCCAGCATTTTATTACAGCAGTTTGGAAATTAAATGTCCAGTGAGTGGTGCTTAAAGGTTAATGCCCTTTCGTGTTTGAAACTAACGTACCTCCTAAACCTTAACTTAAAATCTAATAGACAGTGAGAGGCCTTATTTACAAAAGCATCTTTTTCACTCCATTTTGGACTTCCATGCTGCTGTCTTGTTAGGTGGGGCAACCAAAGGACTAGCAATCAACAACACTGGACACAGTGACCACTGTGCATCAAGCTCCGATGGCCACAGAGCCATCCTCGTCCTGTGGTTGCCCCATCTAACAAGACTCCACATTGAATGACAGTGAACATGGTTTAAATAGGCTGAGGTGATGAGGCTAATGACACACAGGTGTAAACCATGATGGCTGATGAGTCCGGGCAAAGGATTATGGGTAATGTAGTCCTTGAAGGTCTGGCAATAGGCTGGGGTGGAGTGCCCTCTGTTGGTAAACACGGGCACTCTCACTGGTGATCGTGACATGCACACTGTGAACTTTTTTGAAAACGCCGTGGACTGTGAAAACTGAGGTATTTGAACACGACGACACATGTTTAGTCATGTGACACATATTAAACAGATAGATATCTATGTTTATACCTGTATTGTGCTGTTGCTAAAGATTTGTTACTTTGCACACTATTCATATCACAGTACTGCAAAGATGACATCGCATTTGCTATCCTGCATCTTTTACATCAAACATATAGTGGTGACTGAAAGTGACCTGGACGCATGAGTGAATGGTGAGATATTTTGCTAAATAAAATGATCCTGCCAGAAGAGTAGCGTGATAACTTTATGATGTCTGTTCCATCTGTATCATCTCAGTGAGCTTTTATAAGGTTTCACACATGCGTAGTAAGTGTTTACGGACGTTTCATTGTGGATGAGACACTTTCTGAAAATGCTTTAAAAGGCTAGTGTGGATGCTAGCGTTTTGAAATGAAAACACCATTTTAAAATGTATCCGGATTAATGTAGACATGCGAGATATGCTGAAGCATCCATGCCATTTTTGCTTACTTCAAGTCTTTGAGCTCTTTTTGTGACTCGATTTTCACGGCATTCACACCGGAGTTCTGTACCAGGTGAGCTACTGAGCAAGTTTACTACGTCAGAAAAGCCATCCATATGGAGCAGATTATATGATACAGATATCAAAATGTGTTAGTTTACAAATCATGCTCTATGGTAAAAACATTTTGAAGTCCTAACAGTAAGTATAGTTAGAAATTAGAAATAAGTCACAAAAAAAAAGTATTTATTAATCGATAACCTGCCACCGTAATAATAATTTGAGTGAAAACTAATGGAATACATTTATTATTTTTTTTATTTTACTGCCACTAGTCTTCAATTCATCTAGAAACTACAGTTAATTGTATGTATAGGTGCTATTTTGAAGTCAAAAATGTCAAAACAAAAAAGAAGGTAGAATCACCTTTTCCCAATGAGCCTGGTTTGTCTTTTTCAGTTTCTCATAATTTCATGCAGGGCACATAAGCGCTCCGAATCGGAGGTCAGGCGAAAAAGGAAGTGATCAGACTTGGAAAACGGACTCATTAAATTCCAGAGGACAGATTCATCCAACACACATTTAATTGGGACATTAATCACAGTTGCTCACAGACACTGTTACCCAATGATGTTTTTAACATTTCCAGACAAACTGATTTGCATTAACATTAGCAGGAGACAATTGAGGATGTGAAAAATTAGAAACTATTTAAAAAAATACAAAAAGCAGTAAATATGTTTATAGTATCAAGCAAATGTGTATTTATTTATGTCTAATTTGGATCAGGAACTATGTTCTTATTCTTTTGAACAGCCTGTTAATATATTAAAGAAGGATGGGGAGTTTTTAACTGCTTTTAATATTTTGAAGTTCAGGGATTTATGGTGCCAACATGAAGTTAAACTTTCATGTTATACATAGTAATGGAAAAGTATTGAAGCTAAAATATTCCAAAAATGAGAGCTCAGAAATGCTTTATTTGACTGACTAACATTTCTATCAGTCTTACAGATTTATTGGAGTCAGGAGCAATTGACTCTGGACTGTTGAATTTAAAGTTAATGCAAACCTTAACTGGCTTAAGGTTTGCAAAGTCTTTTACACCTCAGGCATGTATTAATATTCAATAATTCAACCGTCTGGAGTCAATAATGCTCTTTATCTCAAAACATTTTCAAAATGCTGTGTCTAAAGCAGGAATAAATGACTTAGGTACAGCATTGATTATGTATCTTGTTTAGAAACCAGCTCATCAGACCTGGGACTATTTCATAGCAGTTATAGAAAATGAATCAAAACCATTGTGTCAACCAAACCGAATAAAGCATTAAACTGTGGTCTAATGAGTAATAATTGTATTAAAACAAGCGATTAATCAGTCTATAATGATGCCAAGCCTCTTGAAACACTCCCCGGATGTAATTCTTTCACAATGATTATATGGAAATATTCAATGTATATTCTCAGGATTGATGTGCACACAACACATGAAGGATGCAGTCAAGAGCTTAATCACATCACATGTGCATTAATTATGGTGTGTTTCTCATTAAGCTTATGCGCTTAGTGACACTTTAAATTACGGCAATGAGTTCACCTGTCACATCACATTAAAGGTGAAGTGAATGATGGCCAAGTGGCGACACAAATCACATCTCATTTGGTCAAATAGACCTCTGGAAAGTGAGTGAGAGTTACCTGTAATTAATAGACTAAATGAACATACAGTCTGTAATAACTGCTCATTATAAATATATAACTATGAATTATACGTATATTTTAATGTTCATTCAAAGTAGTTAGACTATTAATGTTAAATGTTTCATTATATATGTATTCTTGGTCCTTCTTTAAAGGAAAAATAAGGAATTTCAAAATATTTAATTTATAGAGACACTTCCACTATTACCACATGCAAAACAGCAGCGGCTGGAGGCCATTCAGTTTCTCCATTTCATAAAACTTTCCTTTCTTCCTTGTATTTTTGAATTATTCTGATCGAAGGTCGGGGGGAAATGTTCATTAAATATGAACGCCACATTACCATAAAAGTGTCATAAGGCGTTGAAGTTTCGCTGCTGTTAGTGAGCAGTAATGAACGAGCTGATCACTCTCACTCTTCAAGAATGTGCCAATACGCACACACACACACAACCTCAGAGAAACGTGTTACATTGCAAGAAGGCCATTTATCATTGATAACAGCAGTCCAGAAGAACAGCAAGGTGAAAATAAGAGTGTGTGGGTCTTTAAAATTGCCTGCCATCATCAGCTGTCATTGGAGAATTGAAAGAAACTCTAAAATTCAAACAGGTTTTTAATTAATGAGTATATAAATAGTAACATAACCATCGCTTAAATAAATCATTGACTTTTAAATTATCCTGTAATTGTAGCTCATTCAGACAAAGCTTGAGCAGAGCATTTCAAGCTGGCCTATTAAGAAGCTCCATCACTGAGACTCAGTCAAATGAAAGCTCACTCTGTGCACAAAAACTATTGTGTCAAAGGAAAAGAATATGGAAAAGTAACCAAAATAGTCTGCTGGCACTGTTCTTTAGTTCCTTCTCGCAGTTGTGTGAGATGTGTTGACAGAATTGTCGACAGGAATTGTGATGTTTCACGAGCGCTACGAGCAAACCAAGCTTCTGTCTTTAACAACCAGCTGATGATGCTAATGTCGGGTTAGAAACAGATCAGCGTTTTTATGGAAGTTCAAAACAGTGTGTGTCAAGACAAGTAGCTGGTGATCACAGTAATGACTGTTAACAGAAACTGTTAATTGCTTGAAAATATCTAGTTAGAGGCAAATATACCCAACATAAACTGTTGTTTTAACACCATGTGTTGCAATAAATAAATAAATAAACAAATAAATGTTCACATTATATTTAACACCAAAATAAAAATTAAAAAATTAAAAATAGGCTTCATAAGAAAAAAACTATTTTTGCATTCCAGCACTATTTTCATGATTCTTAAGCACAGTTTTAAATATATATATTAGCGTGGCACTAGCAACAGCAAGGTCATGGTTCGATTCCCAGGGAAAGCAAGAACTGACAAAAAATGTGTACCTTGAATACAATGTAAGTCGCTTTGGATAAAAGCGTCTGCTAAATGCATAAATGTAAATATTATATTATACAAACCCGATTCCAAAAAAGTTGGGACACTGTACAAATTGTGAATGAAAACAGAATGCAATGATGTGAAAGTTTCAAATTTCAATATTTTATTCAGAATACAACAAAGATGACACATCAAATGTTTAAACTGAGAAAATGTATAATTTTAAGGAAAAAATAAGTTGATTTTAAATTTCATGGCATCAACACATCTCAAAAAAGTTGGGACAAGGCCATGTTTCCCACTGTGTGGCATCCCCTCTTCTTTTTATAACAGTCTGCAAACGTCTGGGGACTGAAGAGACAAGTTGCTCAAGTTTAGGAATAGGAATGTTGCCCCATTCTTGTCTAATACAGGCTTCTAGTTGCTCAACTGTCTTAGGTCTTCTTTGTCGCATCTTCCTCTTTATGATGTGCCAAATGTTTTCTATGGGTGAAAGATCTGGACTGCAGGCTGGCCATTTCAGTGCCCGGATCCTTCTTCTATGCAGCCATGATGTTGTAATTGATACAGTATGTGGTCTGGCATTGTCATGTTGGAAAATGCAAGGTCTTCCCTGAAAGAGACGACGTCTGGATGGGAGCATATGTTGTTCTAGAACTTGGATATACCTTTCAGCATTGATGGTGCCTTTCCAGATGTGTAAGCTGCCCATGCCACACGCACTCATGCAACCCCATACCATCAGAGATGCAGGCTTCTGAACTGAGCGCTGATAACAACTTGGGTTGTCCTTGTCCTCTTTAGTCCGGATGACAAGGCGTCCCAGTTTTCCAAAAAGAACTTCAAATTTTGATTGGTCTGACCACAGAACAGTTTTCCACTTTGCCACAGTTCATTTTAAATGAGCCTTGGCCCAGAGAAAGCGCCTGCGCTTCTGGATCATGTTTAGATATGGCTTCTTTTTTGACCTGTAGAGTTTTAGCCGGCAACGGCGAATGGTGCGGTGGATTGTGTTCACCGACAATGTTTTCTGGAAGTATTCCTGAGCCCATGTTGTGATTTCCATTACAGTAGCATTCCTGTATGTGATGCAGTGCCGTCTAAGGGCCTGAAGATCACGGGCATCCAGTATGGTTTTCTGGCCTTGACCCTTACGCACAGAGATTGTTCCAGATTCTCTGAATCTTTGGATGATATTATGCACTGTAGATGATGATAACTTCAAACTCTTTGCAGTTTTTCTCTGAGAAACTCCTTTCTGATATTGCTCCACTATTTTTGGCCGCAGCATTGGGGGAATTGGTGATCCTCTGCCCATCTTGAATTCTGAGAGACACTGCCACTCTGAGAGGCTCTTTTTATACCCAATCATGTTGCCAATTGACCTAATAAGTTGCAAATTGGTCCTCCAGCTGTTCCTTATATGTACATTTAACTTTTCCGGCCTCTTATTGCTACCTGTCCCAACAATGTGTAGCTCTCATGAAATCCAAAATGAGCCAATATTTGGCATGACATTTCAAAATGTCTCACTTTCAACATTTTATATGTTATCTATATTCTATTGTGAATAAAATATAAGTTTATGAGATTTGTAAATTATTGCATTCCTTTTTTATTCACAATTTGTACAGTGTCCCAACTTTTTTGGAATCGGGTTTGTATATGCTTAATTTAAGGCTGAAATATGACCTAAATATTTTTTATGCACATTAAATAATTTTTTCAGTCTCCAGCTAGTCTTCAGTAACACCAGCTTTCTTCTTAATTGATCCAGTAATTCATTGGCATTGTGAGGCAGTATTGATCTGTGTGAGTGACTCCCACGAGCACCAGGGGCATTTAATTAGGTAACATCTCTCGAGGCAGTGGCGCCCATTCAGTTTCCTCAGTCATATGAATGCTCTTTATCATCCCAGTAATTTACAGAGAAATGAGACATTTTACACATTGTGATTAACGATGATGCTGCTTTTAATACGCAGGCTGGCATTTTAGCTTCTCAAAGAACGTAAGAGCCAATAACCACCTCCACAGATCTGAGCCCTGAGGTTGAATAAGACATCCTGTTAACATCCGCTCCCTTTTATTAAGAGCTGCAAACAAAAGCTGAGACAAACAATATGTAAAAATCAGACTGAAATCAGGAATAAAAGGATTTGCCTTCAGTGCTGTTAAGTTTCAATTATCAAGCTCTTCGGTAAACAAGGCCGAGCCGAACAAACCGGCTAGATGAACATGACGTACTACAACGCAGGAGGAACAGGTTTCCTTTCTTGGCTCAATGTATTGACAATAAACACAAGTTTCCCCTGCGGGTTTTGTCGTCAGTTGACTGAATCGTCATGGTTAGGAAACTCACAATTCTCCACATGCCTGTTAAAGCCCCGTCTAGCTCAACATGAGCCGCACAGCGCCGGCAGATGAGCCTGTCGTTTCAATATGATGAACAGCGGTGCTAATGCTAGCAGAGCATCTGGCAGCTTCCTCATTTAGTTTGGTGGAAGAATAAAAATGACTGTCCAAAGTGAATGAATTTTCAATTTCATCTGTACAATGCAGCACCTAAATTCAATGTCTAAGAAAGTCCACCAGTGATACTCGAACACTGATTTGGCTTGAGAAATGAATCAGTTAGTTTGTAGCTTCTAGAGTAGCTGCTAGTGACTGAATATTTCCATCATTAAGCAAAATGAGTGAGTCTTTGTATCAAACAGAGAGGACCTTAGGGAGAGCAGTCGTTGCTGAAGGGACAAATGGCAGCTTGGCAGCCTGTGGCATGATAATCTCTGTTCTTTCTATCTACCTTTACCATTCTGTCTTTCCTCCTCTCACATTAATGGACATATGTGAGCTTCCAGCTAATGATGAAGCTCTGAAGGATCTACACAATGAGAACAGTGGAAAGGCGGGGAAGCGGAGGTTTTCCCTTGCTTTCTTATTATCCACTCCCGCAGTAACGGCTCAGTAGTCTCACCGCAGGTCTCATCTTGATGAGCTAAAGGCTTTTTCTTCAATCCCGCCTTCCGACTAAAGGAGAAAAGAAGATCAAGAGTACAGTACGGTATAGAGCTGCATCTGTCAGTAATGAAGGTCCAGATGTAGTTGACTGGATCCGATTGTTCTTTCTATTGTGACGAACTGCTTTATCAAGATCCTTTCAGGCTGACCAGAAGAAAATGGGTGTTAACCCATTAGTGGGTGGGTTAATTGGTGTTTTTTGAATGACATTTTGAATTTTGAATATTTTCAGAACATCAATTACCCTAAAAGAGCTTTCATCATAATAATGGGAAAATTTTCATGTCTGGCTAATCGTTTCTGATTGAGTATGTTGAACTGCTGGTACGATAACGCAAAACGTAATGCATGCCCTAAAGATGAATATCATATAGAGATTCATTTCTACAGCTGGTGAATATGGCAAGATTTGATCATGTAAAATGCGAGTCTTATATTTTTCAGCTTGGAGAATGTTATGGATGCGAAACCTCAGTTTAAACACAGTTTTGCAAGACTTTCACTTCCATACAGACCTGTTACTCATGATGTAACCTTCTGAAATCCCAGGAAGATAAAAATCTATTTGCACTTTCAGCCATCGCAAGCACCTTTATGCTGACATGACCTGTGAAAAATCTTCCGGTATTATAGAGAGCACTTTAGGGAAATGAGGTTTCAGAAATTCATGATTCAACAGCGTGTCATTCAGAAATGAAGCCTATTATTATTAAAAACATTTAAAAATATTTTTGAAAATTCAAAAATTTAAAAGAAAATGATAAAGAAAATGATTTAAATAGAGGTCTAGTTAATTATTACAAAAATTATTGTGTTTTCATGGAATAAAATAAATTGGTGCATTTAATTATGAATTTATTTGATTATGGTGAAATTAAGTAACTCAATCTTAATATAGTGAAGTTCAAACAGATGGGGGTTTTTTTGTTTGTTTTTAAATCTAGTTTGTGATAAGAAAAAAAAAGCCTTATAGTCCAAGAGATTTTTCCTCACCACTGTCACTTTGTACTTTCTCACTGGTAGGTGAACGACCTCCTGAAATAATGTGACAGTGACTGTGAGAGTAAAAAGCAGGACACAGCTAGCCTGAATAGTCCAGGGGTCTCTGCAGGGGTGTGAAGGCTGTTAAATGTATCAGACTCTCTGAATGACTCTGCATGTTTCCAGAGGGGCCGTGTAACAAACAGAACCCACCTCGCCAAGTTGAAGACGTCATCAATCAGACCGGCCCTGTTGCCCACGGAGATGATCTGCCGCGAGAGAACAGCACAGACATTCAGAATGCAGCAGGAAGTGATGAGGAGAATGAGGAAAAAGAAGGATCATGATAGAAGGGCGGGGGCTTAAAATAAACACTTTGGATAAAACGTGAGGAGTCAGAAAGACTGACAGAGGTGGAAGAAAGGAATTGTTGGTGCTGTACCGTTGGGTTGGTCATCAGCTGTTGAATGAGAAGTCTCCAGTTGTGGAGGTCGTAGTTCACTCTGAAGTAGCCCGTTTGATTGATGTTGCCCAGCAACCACGTCTCGCCGCCCATGTGACCCACTCTGTGCGTCTCTAAAAAAAGAACATCACAACTCCGATAGTCACTGTAGCTCAACTCAAATGCTTATCAGAAGAAACATGCGCCACTAAATGATGCCCAGACCCTCACAGACAGATGTGAATATATTCAGATAAAAGGAAGTTCAGAATAATGAAATAAAAAATTAAATAAACAAAATGTATATAAAACATCAAATTTAACTGACTACATTTCTAATGAACTGATATATTCTACCTGACAGTGAACTCGCAAAGCTTTTTATGGACACCATTGTTTAAATTGTCAGCACATTTATCATCTTTGGAATGAACACATAAAAGCAGACCTGCATAGAAATATACATGAAGAAACTAAATGATGCATTCAGCATTTTGTATGTACAACATCTGTAACCTAATGTGTTTGCCACGTTCTCATCCTGTAATATTCCAGCCAGACCTTGTGCTTTTTCATGGGTAACAAATTAAGTGCTTTCGAGCTCTCATGGACTCAATGGATTTGCAGTGTATCGTGATCCAGGAAGCATCTAACCGTCAGCGGACAGATTGCAAGAGTCATGCGGTGAGTTAATGCATATAAATGGGGTCTCTATGTTACAATCTGTGTTTCCTTCAAGAGTCATTGTCTCCGGCTCTGTGTCATCTGCACTGTAGCCCTGGTGAGGGCAGTTTTTCAGGGAAGGTGAGCAGAAAATGGAGGATGTTAAATGGTCTCATAATCAGGGGAAATTTCAGCTCTGAGCCACACGGATCGCTCGCAGAAAATTCAATTCCGGCTCTTAGAATTTGACTCTCTGTGGCTCCGTGCAAAGAAAATCCGCCTCGTTCTCCCAAAGGAGAGGAATAGAATTGAATGTAATGATGGTGGACGTGTGGTGCTGCGACAGTGTGGGAATCACAGAAGAACAGCATTGAAGCGTTTAGTAAAAGGAATTTACATAAATGCACGTCTTGAGAGCTGAATTCATCAAATTAAATCAAATAATAATTTTTTTACATTTTTTAAAAGTATTTGCTATCTGTCACTGGCTGATAGGGACTTCATTTTTTATCAGGTCTAAAAACACATAAAAAAAATAACTCACACATACTTGAATACACCTCTTTTATGATGAGCACATTTTTAATTTCTTCTTATTAATTAAAATTCATTTTGACAGTTTTTGGAAAGTCATATTCATATTCAGTGATACTACACTGTCCTGACATCATAATGAAGGAAAATCCTCGTTAGAATAATTGGTACCTGTTTTGTTGGCGACCCAGATGATGGTGTCTGTTGATATGTGACTGGAGTTTCCCAATGCGAGCGTCAGCGGTATTTGCCACTGAAAGCTGAAATGAGACAAAAAGAGAAATAACAGATGAAACACATCTGTTTGATCTCAGGGGTTTAAATGTCACTGCCGCAGATACATACTGTATGACGGGCATAATCTGACACATATGGACGCCCACGATTTAATGGGATTGTGGAATATATTTGAGCGATATCCTCTCTGTCTCAACACCAGCAGGCAGAGTGACAAAATCAGGAGAATCAGAAGATTGTGAAGCTCAAAGAAAGCCCAGCTGTGTCAAAGCTCAAAGAAATCAGATTTCATTCTTTCCCAGAGTGCTTTGCTTTCTCTCTCTATCTCTCTCTCTGTCACACACACACAGCTGTGTATCACTCGTCACCCGATCACTGTCATGTTCTGTGTCGCCACCTCATTTTGATGTCTATTCATCTGCGAGTTTGTGCTTTCATGTGCGATTGTGTGTGTATGAACATCACGAGGTATGAGAGCACATCCAGTCAAACCCCGTCTGACAGCTGTCACACTGGATGGCCGCCCCTCTTTCAATCTGTCAAAATGGCTGACACACAGGTGGAGGAGGTCTGCTTTCTGCCAGCGTAAATTACCCCAGACAACAAGAGCGCAGCAGAGCTGACCGAAGCAATAAATACTGTAGCATTATGAGATCTAATGTAAGTAAGATTAAATCATCTGAACACGCTCCAAACTATTTTCTCACTTCCTCGACATGGGCTGAGAGAACATTTTATAGGTTCACGTGTGCACTGGGAAATTCGGCTGTTCATCAGTTCTGTACAATAGGTTCAATGTTCTGTTGCTATTTAATGTGTTTTCAAATTAATACTATACTTTCCGATGAATGTCTTGGTAAGGATCTTTGGTTTTGTTCAAAATGAACAGATTGTTAATAACTGAAGAATATGTAAGTACGGTATTTAGGTAAAGACACAATAATGTTTAATCTTTCCATTAATCTTTCTGGCTTTTCCATTTGTTGACAAGAAATGGTTAGATTCAAATGGTCGATATCATTATTAAGTTGGGTGATCACCATATTTATAATATAGCCATCATATTAAAAACTGCACAGTTTACTTAAGGTGTGCCTTTAGCCCCATTGTACTTTATTCAGAGTCTGATAAGAAAAGATAGAACATTGCTTAATGATGTTTTCATGCTTAATCATATGTTAATGAATGTCTTTTAAATTGCATATCACATCATATTATCAAAGCTAAAGTGTTTACTCAGAACACCCTGACAACCACACAGAAACACCCTGGCAACCGTCACAACAGCTGTTGCAGTGAACTTTACACAGGTACACACAACATATTCTCCATAAATGTCAATATTTAGTCATCTGATATGAGAAGAGCAGCTTGGATTATTTCATGATGTCAGTCTCGGCTGTGGGGAAAGGGTTGGATCATTAAGGATTTGTGTTAGTTGGAAAACTGACAGTAATGGACAAAATCCTTTTCAGGCTCCTGTGACATTCATTTATTATAATTATTAATTATTATCTTAATTATGTCTGAATAAGCCTGAGTGAGGGCTTTGTGAAAAGACAAAATAAAACAATAATAGTAACACTTTACTTAAAGCTTTTATGTATAATGCATTATAAGGGAATTCATCATGTATGTTATAATGCATTATGTATTTTCATAAATAAAGTTCCTTGCAGATTCTTTGATACACCTGAAAGTGTTTTTTGTTTGTTTTGTTTTAATGCATTATACTTTCTTATAGGCATAAGATAATTATTATAATGTATAACTGTGGTTACAATTATTCATGAGACCATACAATGCATTATAAGGTGCATTACAAGGCATAATTAATGCATTAAAAATACTTTTATAGAGGAAGCAGAAACAGCTGTAAACAGCAGCCGCTGGCGATGCTGCATGAGATGAAAATTTATATCGCAGAGGATATAACTATAGCACAGTTGAGAAGATATTATGCATAAGATGAAGCAATATGAAGCCTGCTAGTATTTAAACGCATACGTTTGTAAGGAGACTATAGAGAGAGATTCTGTGGTAGATGAGCACTGATAACAATACTTATGAATTCCAGTGATAATAGAAGCATCTGTGTGTGTTCAAATGAAATCACACACTGATACATTTACATAAAACTGTGTTCATCAGCGGGATTGAACAAGAGAAGAAAGCAAAAGAAAATTAAAGTTCTCCACAGGCTGGTAATTTGGTGGCTCATGTTTATGTTCATTTATGGAAGCGTCTGTTATCATCATCGTTATTTACATCCCTCAGGAACTTTGTGTTATGGCCCCGAGCTTTAGCTAAAGCACGGATGAAGATTTCAGTCTCCGCAGCAGACGGGTACAGTGTGTGTGAGATGAGACATGTGGCCATCATATAGCCTAATGTTTATGGAACAAACCCATGTTTGTTATCTGCAGTTGCAGATATTATTCACTTGCTCTTATTGGACAATAATATATAAGCAACAAGCCACGAGAGGCAGTGCATTACATTGATTTTACCACGGTCAAGAAGAGTTGATATGCACAATGTGAAATGGAGACACTTATAAGATAGCAGAAACAGAATTTAAAAAAGGTACACATTTTTAATAAATACTAAATGAGTACATATCTGCTTTTTGACATTATGAAGAACATATGCAATTCTTGACTGAATAACATTTACTGCCACAATGATTGGGTGTTCTAAAAAAAAAAAAAAAAAAAAAAAAAAACTTTTAGAGATTACAAATTCAGGTAATTTATAATTTGAAGAGTTCAGATGCAAAAGCCTCTAAAAGCCACTTGGGTCAAAAATGAGATAACGATACTGAGCGAATGCTCTCCACATATAGTATACGTTCATAAAATACTTTCACTTCAAACCCACTAAATCCCAGCCTCAGCCCATTCAGAAGTACCAGTACTTAGGTAGAAACCTATACATAGGAGCCTGACAAAAATGCTTATTTTAAAGAAAAACATCAGACGGACTTAGATGCTTTTGCATCTGAAGTCTTCATTTGCAGCAAGTAACTGAGAAATGCCTGAGCCTTCAACACTATATCACCATTGTAAAAGAGTAACATCTGTGGTCTGGATGTGTCTACATTTAAAATTCACTGTGATTAGCCACTATCCTCTCTTTTCCTCGCTCTGCTCATGGGTTTTGAGGTCTCAGTCTCACTGTCTCTCTGTGTGGGTCTGATAATATCTCAGGCTCTCTTCAGGGACTGCTGGCTTTTGCAGTCCATAATGAGTCACTGGGGGCTTTTGTGGCTCAACATTTGTGATACTGTAAATCCTCACAACACTTTTATCCAACACCAGCCGCACAAGTGTCTTCATTTGAAACCTTCCATGGATGTCCACATAGGCTGGAGTTTGTGTTGAGCTTGAGCTATTGTGTTCATTTATGTTTTGAAGACCAGCGGCGGTTTGAAACCACCGAGACTGTGAGGAACTGGACAAAAGAAGATGTTTTACTGGATAGGTTATAGAAGAAAGACTGGGATATGTTGGATATTAAAGAAAGACTGCAGACAGCAACATGCAGAGCAAAGAGGTTGAGGTGGATTTGTGGAACACCAGGGAGAACGAGGAGGTGGTCAAGTTTAATAATTCACCTCAACATTTACACCCGCACCTGATACAAGTGGTCAGATATGAATATAGGTAAAAACAGGATCTAATTTGATCACACATTTGCAGCATAAATGCTAATGTGATGCAGTCTGAACATTTTGAAGGACCATCTTCTCGCTGAACACTTAAAGTGCAAAGTCAAGGCCATCCAACCAACGAATTGGAAAAGCACACATATTATACATGTCAGGACTTAATTGAATATTCTTGGTATAACACAATCAGAGACTAATAAATAAATATGGTGAATGAGTAAACTCGATGATGGGGAATACAGTACACTGATCAGGCCTCACATTATGACCTAATGTTGTGTTGGTCCCCCTTTTGCTGCCAAAAGCCCTGACCCGTCAAGGCATGGAATCAAGGTTTCCCAGCAGAACATTGCCCAGAGCATCACACTGCCTCTGCTGGCTTGCCTTCTTCCCATAGTGCATCCTGGTGTCATGTGTTCCCCAGGTAAGCGACGCACCCGGCCATCCACGTGATGTAAAATAAAACGTGATTCATCAGACCAGGCCACCTTCTTCTGTGAAGCTGACGGTGAGAGAAACCAAGGCGGGGGTGATAATTGGAGAAGCCAGGAGGAGCCAGGCAGGGTCCCAGAACACAGCCAGGACAATGGCCCACGTCAGAGTCGAGGGAGGGAGAAGCCATGGTGGAGATTTGGCTGTCGACCCCAAGGGGACAATAGACAGAGACGGAGGCGATGGAGGTGGATCCCAGGGCGCAGACGGAAAGCAGATGAGACCGGGCGACACCCATGGTCCTGGAGGCCGAGGCCAACCAGGAAATTAGGGAAATTACCTCCTCCACCTCAAAATAATTCTCAGAGGCCAGGCACAACTCATCCTCAGAGGCGGAGGTGTGGGCGGCGCTTCCTTCCATGCCCTCATACTCCATAAGCAACCACACAGGGACGGACGATGTAGTTGGCTCACACACCTGGTCAGACTCGCAGTGGAGCTCAATGGGCTCTGGCATCATGTCCATAGCAGTGTGAAGGCTGACCGGGCTCTGGATTTCTGGATTTGGAGCGGAGCTGGTGACGCGGCTGAACAGATGGTGAATGGTGATCAGCAGTTCACCAGCACCCACTCCACAAATGCGGTAAAATCCCCCTGAGGACCATTACCAGGCAGGCGTGCCTTTACGCACTCGTTCAGGCTGGTCCTGAAAACACACACAGTGAGCAGTCGGGAAAGTTCTTAAGGCACGGCAGATCTAAAATATCCTTGGTGTGGTTCTCAAGGCTTAGTTTTACCTGCTCTAGGCAGAGCAGTTGGAAAGCTGGTAAGTCCATACTGAAAGTGGTGATATATTACCTTCAAAGATCACTGAAGTATCTAACTTGAGCAATAAGTTTATGAAAAAGGTTTTAAGAAGTTTTATAACACCAACCTCACGTAGACCTACACATACCTGTACAATATAAGAGTATATAAGGCTCAGATCCACCTGGGGAGTGTAAAATAATTCACAGGTGTAACTGCATGCATCCAATACAGTCAAACCTCTATTGAGAACAGTAATTTGTGCCTTCAAGCGCTAATAAATTGTTTATATTCTCTATGACATCACCTCAGCACAAAATCTGTGCTGTGAAAATCCAAACAGGTAAGATACGAGTGTAAAGGTGTTAATGAAGGAATGCTTCAGCTCCAGACTTTTTACACTTGTGAAAATAAGCACAGGATCTGCCATCTATCTTGGATGTGCCAAACGGTCCTTTGATTATTTCAGATGAGGTGTTAAAGTACAGCGTCACCATTTCAGGTATAAACTTCACTTCTCTCTTCACACTTATGGCCACTTTCTAATGACTTATTCAATCTTATTAACTTAATACTGAGGTTTATAATGTGGAAAACTGTGGACTATAAGCTAACTGCTAATATGCTAACACGCTGATGTAAACAATCAGATTAGCTGTAGCTGTAAGCTTTTGTGACAATTTCAAAGAAATATTCAGCATTAAAACCAAATTACAAGATCTATACAAAACCCTAACTTTGAAAAAAAAAAAAAATCTTTAGTTGTCTACTTTTAAAATGCTACACTGTAAATGCATTACCATAAACATGTTTTTCATTATTTTTACAAACTGAATGATGTCAAAATTAATTACTGTGTTAATAAATAACGGACCAAATACAATGTCAATGCAGCTGCCAATGTATTTAACCAAAAAGAAATTCCTTTAATGCAAGTTTGAAAGAAGATGTGGATTAGCACATCAAGTGTGTGGCTCTGTGCAAGATGGATTATGGTTAAAGAGAAAATCAAAGTGTAGCATAAAAGCCAGCACATGTTTTGACTATACAACAGGGTGGAAGAAATGTTTGTTTATGTGGAGTTTGGACATCTCTATGAACTTTAATGAGATGGTAGTGGACATGAAATAATTGAGTGTGATACATTCAAACTGACCTTCTCTGTTTTCCTTCTGTTGCTGCCAATGTTTCTGTCAGCACGTTTTGCTAGTCTGGCTTAAAGCCTCAAGTGAGGTGTTACACTGCATTTACAAAGGTGCCAAATCCCCCTGCATTCTGGCAGGTTGTCTAGTACTCAGCTGAAAATCCGCCTGAGGGGCAAAACAGGAAAGAGATGCCCCCTACTCGCAACACAGCTTTGCTATTGATTCCCGGAGCAGCTCTGCTTCTGAACGCCTCTGCAGAAGACCGCAGCGCTCAGAAAACATGTTCATGTAGGAGGAGACGTTCAAAGGAAGGTGGCTTTGTCTGCTCTGAACAAATGAACTCAGGAAAGAGGCGGACAGATTTCTACCTGTATGTTTCATATTTAAGACATCAGATAGCTCGTTATGGAGAGCTAGCCTAGCCGTGCAAAATACCTTTGATTGTGAAGATGCCAGAGGAGGATGATGACAGAAATGATGTTTTAATCTCACTAGAATTATTATTATCTCCTATTTCTAACTAATAGATTAAACTTTTAACCACCTTCAGTCAAAAAGCAACAATAATAAAATATCAAATAGATTACATGCTACAAGCTCAGGGGCCTCATTTATAAACGTTGCGTATGCATAAAAGAAGGCGTACGCCACTCTCTACGCAATAATTGGTATTTCTAAAAAGCAAACTTGACGGGAAAATGTGCGGGGGCGTACGCACAAAAAGGGAGGCGTACGCACAAAAACGGGTGAAATGAGAAATGGCGACACCGTCGGCAGATGGAAGAAACACGTGAAAGTGTGCGAAACTGTAGACAGTTGTGTAAAAGAAATGGCAATACTGCCTCTCATAAATAACATGAAGACTTCACAAAGCAAATCTTACAATTAACAGCCTACATGAACACCCGTTTGATCGATCTGCAGTGTAAAACAAACAAAATCAAATGAAAATTACAACA
Organism: Paracanthobrama guichenoti; assembly: GCA_018749465.1. Taxonomy (NCBI): domain Eukaryota; kingdom Metazoa; phylum Chordata; class Actinopteri; order Cypriniformes; family Gobionidae; genus Paracanthobrama; species Paracanthobrama guichenoti. Next base: position 15,377,981 of record CM031946.1, read on the forward strand.
GAAATGCAAATTAACACATATTTGCAAAAAGAAAAGTGAAATATGTTCTGCAATAATATTGGCATGTTATGCAATTCATGCTCATAAATAATATGGTAAACAGAACGAAATAATGTACAAAACTGATATTCTCGTCAATGTGTCCGTCTGGCGGAGCAGAGATAGATGCAATTAGATAGACAGATAGATAATTGGGGAGATACATAGATAGATAGATAAATAGATAGATAGATGTATTAATTGTCTACTGGGGAAAGTTGTTTCCATAGTAAAAATCTGTTCATCAGCTATGGAATCATGGTATTCATGCATATGCCTTTAGTTTGTTTTATTTTTGATAAAATAACGTATAACGTATGTCTCAACCATTCAGAAAGCTGCAAGAAATTACATTTGCACTGTAGGGGAAAGGAACTATTTCCCATTTCCACGTAGATTATAACCGTCATCTATAGCTTGTCAGATGCAATTAAATGGATTTTTCAGATGCAATTAAATGAAAAAACACTTTTTTGCCTCGACTTTGATGTCCGACCATTTCTTTTTTATTTCGTTTTTTTTGTCTGAGGTTGTGAGGCTACAGCATTTACGCCGTCTGCAACCTTTTGCCACTCAAGTGCCTTTTTGGCATTAGTAATGCCCACACTGTGCCCTCCAAACAACATTTTTCTCCTCTTTTCCACCTCGCCAACGATAACTTCTACTTCACATTGAGTGAAGTTAAGGTTTTTTGATTTCCTCTCTGTGTTTGCCATGATTTCGCAATCGATGAATATTAACTTGTGGGCGTTTCACGGACTATTTATGGGCAACTATGGGCGTGACATAAAGCCGCAAAAGCTGCACTACATTTAGAATTGATTGTGATTTATTAAGGGAAAACTGCGTAGGATGTGCGTGCGCACGGTTTTATAAATCCGAATATTTCTGTGCGTACGCACGTCCTATGTTTCATCCGTACGCCACTTCTGAAGCAAATCCTACGCAAAGTTTTATAAATGAGGCCCCAGGAGTTTTTTTCTCATGTTCTGAAATTGCAGGTGTTTGACATTGTGTCACAGATCCAACCATGTCCCTCACACCAGACTCAATCACTCCTCCCACACGGTCCCAATCACCCGAGTTCTGAAACACCTGTCACTAATCACCAACACCCTTAAATGTTGCTCTCAGCCTGCACTCACTGTCCGGTCTCGTCTCTGACAACCCGACTCCCACGCTTGTGGTTCCTATTCCGTCTTGCCTGTGTTCCAGTATTATCTCCGTGATCGCCTTCTTCCACCTGGACAACACCACCTGGATCTCCGCTACATTTAAGCCCTTTTCTGTCTCTCTTCAGTCCCTTCCGTGCCTCTTCAGTGGTCTGCTATTAATAAACATACCTGGAGTCACTTACGTCCGCGTCCGCCTGTTTATCATGACACATTGATATTGTTCTCAACTTGTGAAACTTTATTGTCTAAAATGGCAATACTGCTCAACAACCCTCACTATACACACTCAAACTGACACTTCAGCATTAAAATTCAATTCTTGAGTCAATTCTTGTGCTGCTAACAGTGTCTGATCCAAAACAAAAGGAGGATTTCTAAAACGGATCAGAGGCGGTATTGAATTATTCATCTCACTCTAACAAAGAATTAAACTAATCTATCTGCCAGTGACACGCAGTTTTCTGTGACGACCCAGACGGGTGCCAAACAGCATGTGGCAATGACAGGTTAGCATAAATCGCTAATAATAAATGAAATGCTCAGTTAATATCAGCTTGGTAGCTTGTGTGTGTGAATATGATGTGAGCTCTAATTCATACAAACAGTGTTGTGTCTTTCCTGTCCTGCTGAAAACAGTCTGAAATAGTATGTTGGCCTTAGCTGACGGTCAATGAAAAACCATCAAACCATTTTAGGCTGGTTTAAGCAGTTTCTTTTCATAGGAGTGATAAAGACTGACAAGATGTTCTAAGCAGCAAACTGTTCACATCCCTTGGATAAGTGAAGAAATCCTCTGGGTTTTCATGCTGTTGTCGGGCGCTAGGCTAGTCTTTATCTGTCTAGCTCTGCTTATAATCTCCAGATTGTCTATTCTTCTGTATTTCTTCCAAAATATCTTAAAGTTTAATCCCATTTTTAATCAAAATGGGTTCTTCTTCTCTTCAGCAGCAGAATAATCTTTTTCTGTCTGAGCTTGATCTGATCACAGGAAAATACCAGAGCATTACTGTGTGGGATTTTTACATTATTCAGCATTGCAGTGTTCAGCAAACATACAGGCCTCTGTGCATTATGGTGGATTTTCTGCACTGATGTATGAGCTCATGGAGAATCAAAAAGAGGCCAGTTGATTGACAGTGCTTCATTTTCATGCAACAACCTGTCACATTTGACATATAGCATATTACCTTTTGTTGAACAGCTCAGGATTCTGGATCTTGGCCTCCGTGTCATAGACAAAGTGCTCTTGGGAGATGGTGACACTGTTGTCAAGACTGTCGTTCTTGCTGATGGTGACGACAGGGTAGCCCATCTGCAGGGTCCAGCGGTCCATGACCTGCGTGATGTTGATATCCTTTCCCTCCCTATGCATGGCCTGAACACAAAATATCATATATCAAGCATTGTAGGGCATCTAATGGCTAGTAGGAGGTGCAAATAGATTGTGTCAGATAGTGTCAGTTGAGTGGAAATGAGATGTGTTGGTGGGCTTTAGGGACCACCTAATTAAACAGATTTATGAATTAATTCAGATTTGATGCCTTTAATGGGTTCTTATTCACATATTTGGACTGATTCAGGTTTTCTATGTCTTGCAAAACTAAAACGGATGTAACTTTTAATTAAAAACTCTCAGTGAATAGAAAGGTGATTAAAATTCACTGTTCTTTTACACCGCATACAGAGGAACATCACAAGGCAATTTCCAGCTATCTAACCTCTAAATAGATTTATATGTCTGATTTCTTCAGAGGAAGCTTCTCCTCCTATTTTATAGAAGTAAAACATAAAATTGGATCTCACGGCTCATTAATTAGGAAAGCTCGTAATGTGACTGAGTTTCATCCATGGGGAAAATATTCTGCTTATTCTTTCAAAAAATGCTGCTATAAATGGCTCAGCAAAGTGGACAACTGGCAGGGTTCTGTATGAATTGGTATGGCAGTTTTCTGTATGAATCGGCTGTCATCGGACTGGCCAAGTGGAACCAGTTGGCGTGTTGGTGCCATGACCTGGATGGGAGCAAGTTTTAGAGGGGTGAGAGTAATGGAGGCCAGCTAGTAAGATCTATGCAGGTAAACCTCACTCCCTTGACATGGCAGAGATGCACTAACGACTGATACAAAGGCTGCCGGCTTTAGCATTATTAGCCTTGTTAACATGCCCAACTCCTGTGTTCGCTATTGCTGATTCAAGCCTGATTCTGAGCGGGCCGAGCAGAACCGGTTGCAATAAAGTCAAACTCTACTGGATTGAATCAAGTTGGGTCTCCTGTGTGCTCTAAATAAAGAGTATATCTGTGTATCACTTCCAATGGAAAGTCAGTATTTTGAAGTTTTATTTCAGTCCTAATGCAACTGGCTAGGTTTTGGATCAGAGTGAATGTCAGTGGCTCCACAGATATTTCCAATCATTTCCATTCACGGCATCCTAAAGAGGTGCAGCATTTCATATTTACTGGAGCCAATCAGTAATTTTGTATGAAATTGGTTGTAAACCGGTGGAGAGCTACAGTGTTTCTGCAGCAGCACAGAGTCAGTGTGTTGTGGAGACCCGTGGGATTGGAAGAGAAATGTGGCAGCAGAAACAAAGTGCTCTGTCAGGCTTTCTGAAATTCTGAGACTTCAACTTGACTAGATCAGTCGAGCATGTGAACTTCCTCTTGCTTATAGCAATTGATTATGACCATTTTGAGTATTAAATTATGAGATGAACTAAGCTTATGACTGTGAGATGACTTTAACTGATTAATGTCTAGGATATTATATCGAAAATGTTAAGTGAAACCGGACAACTTTTCACATCAGTTGATGATTCACAGTTTGTTTACCATGTGAATACAGAAGAAGAGGCTGTGCAGAGGCTGATGACAGCAAATGAGGTTCCTACATTATGAATCATTTTCTGTAGGACGCTTTCAGAAAGCTACTGTTACTTTGCCCTAGTGGAAATAATTAAAGGAAGTAAAGGCCCGTCCGGCGATGGGTCGTGAGCTTGACAAAGGGCTTTGTGGGTGCTAAGCACTGCCAGATTATTGCAGCAAATTGGATTTCATGAATAGCTAATGAACACAGTGCATATCAGTATTCATTAGATGATGGGCTGTCACGGACTGTTAATGTAGCTAAAATCGTCAGTGCCTCACAAACACGGTCACTGAGAGGATACAAGGGTCCAGGTTCAGCCCCTTCACATGAATTCACCTTTAAATCCTTCCTGTTCTGAAAGAGAAAATGAAGCGGGCGCCCATCAGCCGGCATTTAGGAGAGTGATGTGAATGACAAAATGCTTCACATGATGCCGATAGCTGCTAAATGTCCTGCTGTTCTATTACAAACTATAATAACTTTGAGATTACGCTTGAAAGTAATCTCATTAAAGTCATGACACTTTGTGAGATGAGCGCTGAGAGGACTTGCTGAGAGTCGTCTGAATTTAAAAGCGCATCTCTGTGCTGATGACTTGAACCCAACGCTCAACTTCACTGTGATTATGGATGTTGGCTACGACGTTTCCTATCAATGGCCAGCAGTTCCTCTCGCTATTACTCAGTGTCTTAAGCTTTTTTATGTCCTCATCTGCCTCCCATCATATAGATAGTTAAGGTTTTATATGAAGTCTGTATTATTTACAACTGCACTGTACAGGTGTGTTAGCATATTAGCATCATCTTGCGCCACACGTCCAGCCTAAATTTATATTGTTATCTTAGAAATTACATCTAAAGCTGTGTTTCATCAATTAGATGTGTGGATATCTTTACTTGATACCTCCGTGCATGAAAGCATATGAGGCGTATGAAAATGGTGTATAAAGAAACAAAAGTAGGAGCTTGCATTAGCATTAGTATTGCAGCTGTAGTTGTCCCGGTAACTAAATTGAAGGAATTATGGGAAATTAAGTCTGAAAGAAACTATATGGTTGCTAAAAAAGGACTAGAAAAGATGGAGAAATTGAAACATACCTGTGTGCGTTTGTCAGGAGGGGGGCAGTTGTGACAAACACAATAAAAACTGTATTTTGAGGCTCAAGTGACGTGCCTAAATAGGTCAACTTTCCTTCAACAGAAGATCATTTTTAGATTTTTCTTGGGTTATTCTTAGCTACACCTGAGTTAAAGGGCAGATGCTCATGTTTAATCTGAGAGACTCATCAGGCTTGTCAGCAATTATGTGACACTTCACTAATCTGGTCTGATAAGATTCATGTAATTTATAAGTTAATTAAAACCACCAGAATCAGCAGCGGCAAGACTTCATAATCAGTATCTGTGAACATTTGCATTTAGCAGGTTACAGCAATCAGATTTCTGGATCAATATGTGACCTTCCCCTGTAGAAAACAGTTTCATATTAAGTGAAACCTCAAGTGTAAAAGCAAGACTATCAAACACAAGCTAGTCTGTGCATCAAACTCCTTCCCATGCGGCATTTCCATAAAACCCTTATGTGTTGATGTGAGTAGGTGGTGTATTGGCATGAATTTGTACACCGCTGATGATGTGCAGTTATATAATGGCCTCTGACCTACAGCGCATGAATCTCTGAGCACCTGCCTGCAGGAGACACACTGAGTGAATTTAAGTACGTTGAACACAATTTCACTCATCAGCTCGCCGCTCACTGATTCCTGCTTGTGGATGGAGGTCTCGCACCCAGAAGATGATTAAGATCTTCTTACCTCTGAGAATTTGTTCCACAAGTCATCCTCGCTGCGTTCCCATACATGTGCGTCATCAAGTAATCCTGCAAACAGACAGAGACGGAGATCAATATTGGAAGATAAATAAATTGGACTTGGACAGGAACGGTGAACATGGGAAACCAAATAAGCCCAAACAATAACATTACTAATCCGCTCAATTCAAGCTGAACATATGTAAATTAGCAGCAGATGTTTGGGTGTGATTGGCTGTCAGTTCAAGGAGGACCATAAGGAGACCAATTAGAGGCTGATTATGTTGTTCAAGTCGATTCTGTCACAGAATGAGTAACATACAAATCAGCAACACGATTTTACAGGAGTTTCCTTAAGACAGAAAAGATGGTCAAATTATCCATTAAAAATAAATAAATAAATAGGGGGAAATTATTAATTCATTCAGTAACTAAAAATTTAAATACTCTTACAAAGAAGTACTTTGACAATATATGATAATCATATTCACGCACCATACCATAGTTGTATTTACATGATACCCATGTACCACTTGCTATTACCTACATTTAATATTTTAAGTGAACAGTTATAACAGTTATATACAAGTGCTTCAATATCAAACACAGACAAATGTGAGTGTATGTAGTGTATGTAATGTCTGTAATGTATTGTACAATTGAAGCTAAGACAATGGTGGGTGTTCATTTCACTGCTAAAAGACTTTAATCTGTTAAACAGAGGCAGCGCTTGTGCCAAACAGTACATTATCAGTGTGTCTGTTCTGCCCTGCAGTCTCAGTCATACAGGTGGTGGGCGACATGAAGAAGGAGTCTGATCCTGGAGAGCACATTTACATTCATCCGATAAGAACATCTGGTGGGAAGCCTTTTCCCTGCTGTACGAGAATCATCGATAACTCTTGAGTGACCGTGAGCGATAAACCTGTAAACTGTAATCCTCTTATGTTGCTGGAGTTAAGAGTATATGCTGACATAAAACAAGCATGTTCTCTGTTAATTCTGGGGCATGTGACATGCAATGGAATGGTTTCCAACTTCCTTTATACTGTGTTTTAAAGGGACAGTTCTGTATTCTCTGGGGACAGTAGGGAGCGCAACAGTGCAACAGTGTGTAGCTATAACACATACAACAACCGACAGTGAACTGAGAAGAAAACGGAATTCAAACAAGATTATCAATTAAACACAGCTGAACTCAACAAACTCATAATAACAGTGACCATAGCAACAAGTGCAGGAATACAAACGGAAAACAGGAACTGAGGAAATACAAACTAAAAGTCCATGAACTGAGCTTAACTGAACATAATGGTGACATTGTCAGCACTCAATACTTTGGGCTTTTGGGTGTATTCTGATGCACCACTGAATCTGCAAAAGCTTCAATGAGATCTTAAAAGAGGAACAATTTTAAGTGAACACTCTAAAAAATGCTGGGTTAAAAACAACCCAAGTTGGGTTGAAAATGGACTAACCCAGCGACTGGGTTGTTTTAACCCAGTAAATGGGTGGTTTTTAACCCAGCATTTTTTAGAGTGAATTATCAAAGACTGAGAATATTCATTTGAAATGACATGAGCGTGTGCAGATGATGGCAGGGTTTTTATTTTAGGGTGGACTATTCCTTTAATAAGGCAATTATTTTTTACTTTGTTTCATGAATCAAATCAAAAAGGGCACTTGTTGAAATGTGGACAGGCGTCATGCTGAGAGGTTTGAGCAAATTGCATTGGGATCCTGAAAGCGTGACCTAGTCCAGCTGGCCTTCATCTCTCTACATGCTCTGCTGAGCTCTCAGAGAGTCTGGGATTTGAGTCTGGAGCAGAACCAGATTCATGTTACCATCCTGATGAATCTGTTTTAAACCAATGCAATTACTCTTTCTCTCTCTCTCTCCTCCATCAGTAGAGTTTTTGCCCTGAAGCGAAGTGACCATGTCTCTCCTCTGATAGGGCCGTCACAGTGTGTTGTCTTTATTTTGACACTGATGTGTTCTGCTGACGGCCACAGCAAGAGGAAAGAGGAGTAAAATAAATCTAGTGTTGCCACATTAGTCAGTCAGATCAATCAAATATCTCTAAGAAATTATATAAAAGACTGTTTTAATTTATTGATTTAAAAAAATAAAATACATTAAAAACTGCACAGTCCTACCAAAAGTTACTTTGTTGAAGTAACTTTTGTTTCATAACTTAAAACAAAAGCATGTAACGTACATGGTGAGAATATTTTAATTTTAATATAAAACTTTTATCATTCAAAATGAATAAAATTATTTTTAAATATTTACATAATCTATTTATGGTAATCAGATATGAGACTGAATTTTGCGCCTTAAATGTGGCTTTTTGTGATAGTATAAAGATGCTAAATTGTATATTTGACCGTTGTCCCTGCATTCGGCAGGTAGAAATTGGCCGCTGAATGAGATTTTTGCAGTATAAAATACCCACTCTGCTCATTTCCATACATTTGCATAGCAGCAAGGGACCACCCAGAGCCATTTTATGTTTGTGTTAACATTTTCCAGTCTGCTTGGACTAAAAGTGTGTATTTTAATGACTGTGTTGCTACCCATCAATGTTTAGTGACCAAAAGCTCTTATAGAGAGACAGGAAAGAGAGAAAAACATACACATACAGTGAACTCATAGTGAATCACATTACCAGCTGTCTAGTGTCTATACATAGACTGAGTGATGACCTAATAAGACTAAATGATACATAGCATATAAAAATATTGGGTGAAATAGTCTTTATATATATATATTATTTTAGTAGCCAGCATAATGCTGGAAAAGCCTTGATGTCAAGAGTGATTTTCAACCTTAAAGGCAGGGTAGGCGATTTGTTCCAGAAAGCGCAGGACCATTAAATGTTCGCCCAATCATTGCATTCGGTCTGAATGTAATGATACATTATGTTGCCAAAAGTATTGGGACACCCCTCCAAATCATTGAATTCAGGTGTTGCAATCACTTCCATGGCCTCATGTGTATAAAATCAAGCACCTAGGCATGCAGACTGCTTCTACAAACATTTGTGAAAGAATGGGTCGCTCTCAGGAGCTCAGTGAATTCAAGAGTGGTACCGTGATAGGTTGCCACCTGTGCAATAAGACAATTTGTGAAATTTCCTCACTACTAAATATTCCACGGTCAACTGTTAGAGGTATTATAACAAAGTGGAAGCAACTGAACAACAGCATTGCGTAAGGCCAGAGTGGGGTCAGCGCATGCTGAGGTGCACAGTGCGCAGAAGTCACCCAATTTCTGTAGAGTCAATAACTACAGACCTCCAAACTTTGTGTGGCCTTCAGATTAGCTCAAGAACAGTGTGTAGAGAGCTTCATGGAATGGGTTTCCATGGCTGAGCAGCTGCATCCATCTTACATCACCAAGTGCAATGCAAAGCATCGGATGCAGTGGTGTAAAGCGACAGAGTGACGAATCATGCTTCTCTGTCTGGCAAGCCGAAGTCTGGGTTTGGCGGTAGTCAGGAGAACGGTACTTGCCTGACTGCATTGTGCCAAGTGTAAAGTTTGGTGGAGGGGGGATTATGGTGTGGGGTTGTTTTTCAGGGGTTGGGCTTGGCCCTTTAGTTCCAGTGAAAGGAACTCATTCCAGACTTTTTAGACAATTTCATGCTCCCAAATTTGCGTATAGTGTATAATGTATTTTGTATACCTCAGCGCACCCTGCTCGCGCAGACATCACACGTCACCAACACTCTTCATGCTATGCAGAGTTAGACAGGCGTCAGTCACCGAGCACCACAAACAGAACAGCAGCCACCTTTTACAGTTCCTCTTGAACCAAAACAACAAGCTTATGCTGCATTCACTACTGAAATTTGGAAGACGAGATGTTATACTTGAGAGTGGTTTCATGACTCAAATTCATGTTTCAATGGCAACACTATCAGCGCTAAAATGAATCTGTAACAGTCAGGTGATACAGTGCTCTTTAAGCATTTTATGTTTATTGTATTATTGTTTATAGTATTGTATTGTTTATCGAGCACCCATTAATTCAGAAGCATGCACTCGAGTGAAACAGCTGTGAATGTGAGATTTTGCTAGCAAATTTTTAGTCATCCACTAGAGTGGGCAATTTTACTATTCTCCCAGCTAATCACTGGCTACGGTTGCGGTGGATTTGGCACATTTGAATTTGAGCAAAAGCAACTAAAAATCAAGAACACCAGTGATGGTTAAACTGAATGAAAAACAGGCTTCGCTGTCACAATAAATTTGTTAAGCTGTTTATATTTTTAATGTTTCCGTTTAAGTAATATCCCTGTCTACACTGGACGTGAGTGGCGCGATGCAGCATGCAAAATCCCCGACAGTAAACTGATGCCTCATTCTTTTTCAGACGTTCTCCAAAGTGTCTGCACTTCTTCTGACATGAACAACAAATAGATTTGCAATGGTCGTTTTGTCGCATCCAGCTATTACGGCAAAGCGTAATGCATCAACGGGCACATCCGGTGTACACACAGCTTTGCACACTATACAAAGCATCTTAAGTAATATAGCAATGAGGTTCACATTGGGTGGGGAGGCGTGAGTGAAATTAGATAAACGTACGGGGGCGCATGTCCTAAAAGTTTGAATACCCCTGATGTAGATAGACAGCTGGGATCAGATCTAAAGACCAATTTATACAACAGATTCCAGTGGGATGGTTGTGTGTCTAATTAATTTAATGTAATTAGCAATGGCTAGTTATTCTTCTGACACTCTTTAGAACAGAATAATATCCTGAACGTCCCTTCATCAGATATTATAACCATATTCGGTTTTGGTTCCTGATTCTGCAAAGCCAAATTACATACCAAGGGAGACAAAAGATTGATCGCTTTCGATATGTAAATCCCCCGGAGCTAAAACACAAGTTTTCTGTGAGAGCCTTCACCACAACAGTCAAAGCAGATCATAAATAATTCATTATTCATGCTTCTAAATGAGTTCCCTCAAAAGTAATACAAGAAGAAATATGTCTACAATTTCTCTGCATATGAAAGTAATTTTGAGGCAATGGAGGTAGATTGTTTGGTGAGGTGTTGTGTTTACCTATTCTCCCCATCAATCACACAGAGACAGACAGAGATACTGAAAGTTCCCATAAGAGAGAGACAGAAAACAGCAATAATGAGGCAGAACAGCCATGCCAGTAGGGGCTGCTGGGAGAAGAAGAGGAAGATAGGAAAAATGGATCTTCTCTGTGTTCAAGAATGTTGGGAAATTGAATTTGAGGAGTATCTGGTTATTTCATTTGCGTTCAGAACAAATTACTTGCCCACAACATCCGCAGGGATCTGATGGACTGTCATTCTCCACTGAGAGCAACAAACATGACTGAATCCAGGGAAGAAGCTTCCTGCTGTTCCATATCTCATTCAGAGGATGAAGATATAGTGTAACATGCTGAAGTTTAATTCTCCAGGGCAGTAGCGCACTTGTCCTCTGCTATTCATAGGTCAAGCATTTCACATTTTCAGCCAGAATGAATATTTTCTACATCCCATAATATGATCCATCTGAAAGTGGCTTTAAAAGCGATGGGTAGTGTGTGTAAATGAGACGGGAGCGCTTCATCACTCCAGCAGCTGCATGAGCCCGAGAACCATTCAGACTTCATTTATGACTCCCACTATTCTTTTATAAGAGACATTCATCCGCCCGCCTCACCAGCCCATCCACCATTTACCAATAAAGACACCCCCATCCTCACAGAGAGAGAGGTTACCAACTCTTATTAATGGTTTGTTAATGGTGGTCCGGGTGGGACTTCAGCCGTCTGCTGCTTCTGAACTGTTCAGCATTCCCATCTGTCTGCTGCTTCAATTATACAGAGACACGAGGAGGAGAAGAGATGCCACACAGAGCAAAAGAGCGACACTGAGAGAATGAAATGAGCTTCAGTGAACAGAGGAACACAGCAAATGAGAGAGGAGAGATGGATCCCTGAGAGAGGTGTAATGTTGTATTTCTCCTCTTAAATACACAGACTTTATGATCTAGAGGGGTTTAGGAGTTCATCAAGGAGAAACTACAGTTAATACAACAAAAAGTTCAGATGAACGACTGAACGAATGAACGAACAAACCAACCAACCAACCAAACAACCAATCAACCAACATTTTATTAATTTAATTTGAGAACTCTTTATTTTGACATTGGTATACTATATAACTATAAGTAACTTTGCAACTACATTTCAACTAACTTTCCTTAGAGTATTAGTAGACTGTCTGCTTAATATCTGCTAACTCTTTATTTCGATGGTCCTCCAACAGGCATTCTACTGACTATAAGTAACTTTTTAACTACGTCAACTTATTCTACTAACCCGAACCCAAACACCTAACCCTAACCTAACAGTCTTCTAATACTCTAATGAGAGTTATTTGGATGTAGTTTAAAAGTTACATATAGTTAGTAGAATGTATAAAGACCATTGAAATAAAGTGTAATAATAATAATCAAATCCTTTAATTTTAATCAAAAATATTAGTTTCTTTCTTCTTTCTACACATTTGTCACAAATGATTGTATTGTGTCCAATTTGTTTTATGAAAGATTTTTTTTTATGATAAAGAAAGACAAACGATTTTCCAGATATGCCCATCATGTCATATTGATTTATTGATTAACCAAGGTTTAGACAGAATTGATTGGCATATTTTCTTGCTTTTGCACTAATCAATATGTTGATGTTGCTAATAATACCACAGGTTTACAATAGTAGATACCAGACAAACCAAACACAGTAATTACATTTGTAGCCAATCAAAGATGAACACGTGTGCATTAGACACATCAGTCTACTGGTCAGACGTGCTGCAATATAAAGCTTGTATGTGCAGCTGTTACATCTGTAAATGAAGCGTTAAATCTGCCGCTCGGCAGAAAACATGACCTGATTGTGCTTCAAGCCTCTAAGAGCAACATTAAACCACAACGTCAAAAATAACCCAGAAAGAAGCTCTGAAACTGACAGATTTTTGACAGCATCTCAGTCATAAAAAAAAATGAAATGAGAAGATACACCTCTGAAAATGCACAACTGTGTGAACTCACATGTCAAAGGAAGAGGGATTTGTACCTTCAACTAATTTACATTTAACATTCATTCATTTACAGATTTACTCTCACTGGATTCAAACCTGCAGCTTGTTTGTTCACTCCCTAGATCATATAACCACATTTCAGGATGTAGTTGGCATGTTGCAGCCATATGGTGTCCACAAAACAATACTGTCTAATTATACATCAAGAGATCTGCCGTTCCCTCCTGAGGGGCCTGAACTGGTAGATGGAATGCCGAAAGAGATTCACAGAAGATGACCAGACTATAAACTGGTCAACAAAATAAACTATAAACAACACAACAAAAGCCCTGATGAAGCCTTGACTGTAAACTGGTTTAACACAGAGAATGATTCTGAAAATCCTGATTGTGAATATTTTAGATATGAAATTAATTTCTGTCACGAACATGTTAATCGCTCGCCTGATTGTGTCGCTTTCACCTCAAGCTTGATGGCAGTGTGTGACACGAAAACAAGCTGTTGTAGCTCTAAAGATAAGAAGTGCATGTAAACCGACATGGTTGAATAATCTCACAAACGCTTGTAGCAATAACATATGTGACACTCAGAGCAACCTGAAGGGGCTTGAGAAATGAACATTTGTTGCGATAGTTTTAAATGGTGAGATTTATTTGTAGCACATTCAGATTTCTTTTAATAGAGCCTTGTAGAGATATTCATAAGACACATTAGAAGTAAAAACATATATGAGTGTGAGATTTTCTGTGACCACAAAGAGAGAAGATGAAAGAAAACTACTGACTTACATTGAGGCCTCTCTGGAACAGCGTCTGTCCCATGACGTTCGCCAGCATACGGATCAGAGTGGCTCCCTGCAGACACAGCAAACACACGGCCAATGAAGACTCATTTACTCACGGCTGCTGTTCACATGCATACAAAACCTGAGAAAATATATGTCGTTGTCGTTGAACAGCATATCTGTTATGTTATGGTACTGTTCATTTTCTAGCAGGTTTGCTGGGTCATCTAAACAAGAACTCTATGACACTCTGTTTTCTGCTGTTTTATGAGTCTGTATCTTTTTTTGATTTTGAGTGACTTTGACATGCTCATTTGACAGCATCTAATCCCCATCCCTCCACATCCCTCCCTCCACAATCTGTGTGATGAGTGTCACTTCCTGTTAGCACTGCATGGGGACTCATGGGATGTTATGGGATATCAGATTCCTTAGAGTGTGAGGAGGAAGTGATGAGGGATGGCCGGGTGTCAGTGTGATTGACAGAGTTCATAACACCACAGAACCTGTGGGGAAACAGGGGGAAGGGCTTTGAGCAAGAGTCAATCACAAACGGGCTTTAAGCTGATTGACAGCTGGGGGGAGAGTTGAAGCAGAAACTCAAATCTTCAGTGGATGCAAGATTCTGTCTGCGTCTGGACTCTGATAGAGGACAAAGATTCTTTGTGTCTTTATTGGCTTTCAGATGTTCAGGATGAGAGGATATATTTAGACACTGGAGTTTGTTTTACAGTAAAGTGTGTTCCAGTGAGAAAGAGGTAATTAAATAGATGTTATCTGTTCTGAGATGAAATGTTTATTGTGCCACTAAAATCCCCAGAGGACAGAAAACCTCACAAGCTCTCAGTGTAACAGTTTCTGTCCTCGACTTACGAAAAAACAAGCTTTTAATGAAACTTGTGAAGAGGCTTATATTTACAGCGTGGCTCTATTTACAATTCACAAAGATTAACTGAGAATTCTTTATCTGGGAGAAAAATAACAAGCAAACTGAGCTGTTTACTGGACTCAATTATTGGTGAAGTAAAGTCCATACATAAATAAATGACTGCTTTAGACCAACGATACTATTGTTTTACAAAGTCATTGTTTCTACTATCGTGCCATATATTAAAAAAAGGGGGAAAATTCACTTTATGTAATTTTTTGAGTATAAACCAGTTCTGCTCAATATTAAAGGTTTATGATCATTTCCATCATGCAGATGAAGCCTGTGGGAGATCATAAGAGATTCTCTTGCCTTCTTATACGCGATCCAGTCAAACACTCTGTCGATGTCTGTGGCTTCAAACACTTCCTGAGAGATCGGATGAGAACTGGCCAAACCGTCCAATAACATCACCTCATGAAGAACATCAGTCAGAAACCTCTGCTTCTCCTGAGGATGAGAAAGAGAGAGACTTTGTTTTTTACAGTATCAAACACATAAACCTGTCTCATAAAACCGTCTGTTTTATTTTCAAATGTAAAAATAACTTTGAGCTCCGCTATAAATGAAATTAGAAAGTGGTTATGGGTAAATCCAGCTCTCTTTCTCTCATGACTAAAGACTTTATACCTGCAGAAGCTTCCATTATTTATTGATCTGATGAACATTCACTACCGCCACATGAGCACCAACACAACTCACTGCTACTACTTGAGAATACACTCAATGTGTGTGTGTGTGTGTGTGTGTGTGTGTGTGTGTGTGTGTGTGTGTGTGTGTGTGTGTGTGTGTGTGTGTGTGTGTGTGTTGTACAGGGGTCTCACTGTCTCTCTGATCTGATCAAATGTCTCCCTGTAGGATTCACTATAAAGACAGGTGGAAGTTTTGGGTCAGATGAAAAAGACCCTCATCATTCACTGTGTCTGTGGATCAGAAGAGAGTCACATCTCAAATACAGTCAGTTGTTCAGCAGCACGAGGAAGATGTTACCCGGATATCAGGGCATTTCCTATTTTGAAGTAATTATCAAAAATGTAAGTAATTAATTAATTTAATTTAAGTAACATAATAAGAAAATACACCACAATGAAGCAATTAAACTTGGTACTGCCTTGCTTTTCTTTGAATTACCTTGACACACCATGTAAATATACAAACACAACACATTATAGCAGAATAAGTACAAGTACCTAATGTTCATATTAAATATTGGAATAAACTAATAATGACTTGCTCCAGTTTTGTAGATCAACTTCTACTTTCAAAAGATGTTGAGCTAAAATAAACACACTATAAATATAAAACCACAAACTCTCATACATTTCAGTAAAATGTGACACTGTTTTCCTGTTACTCATTTAAAAGTGGCGGTTTGCCAGTTACCGTACATGAAAATGGATTAAATATGAATCACATGAATTATATATGAAAGCATTACACTGCAGATTCATATTCTGAACATCTTCATAATGGGCCCTCTGGCAAAATCTCGGCACTGACTGACCAAATTATAAATGACGCCAAATTATAACATTTATTATTTTATTATCTTTTCATATATGTATTTATTAAATGTGCGTGACTTAGAGAAAGCCAGCAAACTACCAGTTGTTATAAACATTGTTATAAAGGTTTTGACGCTCTTATAGGGCCCTATCATACAACCAGCGCAATGAAAACCTTCTCCAGAGAGGAAACCTTTTATTTGTAATAAAAAAAAAAAAAAAAATTATGCTGCGTGTCCCTGTGTGTATAATAATCAGAGTGTACACGCGTTGCACACCCGCCTATAGGCACATATTACTAACGCCCCCTTAAAAATACTGCGCTATTGACTTTAGACCAGGGTTTTGTTGGTCAATGGTGCAGTCAATTTCAGTTGCCTCAAAATAGCAACACATGAACAATGTGCCTGAATACACCTCGTTTTCAGACCAGCACGCCCATGGGTGAACAGATGGACGCGAATGCATTTGCTTTTAAACAACGTGGTGCTGGATGTGAAAATTATAACAGCGTCGGGCTGAAAAAAACACAGCACCGGGTGTATGATAGGGCCCTAGGTACAACCCTTTTGGATCACGCGCCAACTGTTTTTTCCGTTGTTAAACTAGCAAAAGTGGATTCAGACATATAAGTGCACCTGCACCATGCGCTTCAGACCATGTGCTCAGATCGTTAAAATAGGGCCCTGAATGTTTTAATACGCCTTTATTCTCCATCATTATGAATAACTCTTGCCCATTAAAGCTTTTGGCAGCTTGATTAAAAATCCCATTGAAGACATTAATCCAAGAGAGCAGGATATTTTAATCAAGGGATTTGAGCTCAAACAAACAACGTACGGAAATAAGTCCAGAAACAAATGTTCATCAAAACCATTCATCATTTTATGTCAATATAATGAGGCATATTCTATTAACCCAGTGATTCCTGGTTTCATGTAATGTGTTCAAACCTCATTCACAATCTCATATTCTGATGTACTGCTAAAAGCAAATTAATTAATTGACTAGAGACATAAAATAGAGGAGTGAGAAGTCATACAAATCAATACAGAGAATATGTATTAATGTATTAATTAAACTAAGATTGATGTGTGATTGTTGGGTGACTTTTTATCATATTTGTAGATTAAAGTCTATCTTGTAAGGCTTTGACATGAATTCTTTCTTTTTGAGCAGCTAATGAAGGGTCAAATTTCCTGGAATTACATCTGAGGTCTAATTATCTTTAGATATGTGTATCATATAAAAGCTGAAGCTTAATGTACTGCTGTAATAATTAACTTCAGAGAGATCTTAGAGGAGGTAGCAACTTTTTGAAATCAGTGTCCTAATTTCTCAGGCTATTAATATCATCACTTAAGTGGTCTTGTAGAACAGATCAGTGTGTGGCATGTCTTTAATTTCAGTACTTCCTGATGGACATCACTTTAAGCCAATGTAAATACAGTATATAGACAGAATCAATATATGCGAATTAATTCACAACATACATTATGGTGAATGTGAATACAGAGAAACCGACAGACAGAGAGAGAGAACAGCTGGTGATGTAGAGCTGATTTTATGTGAGTCACGTAGTGGACGCTATAAAATGAGTGCAATGAGAAGAGCTTCCATCTGGCCCATATGTGCTCTCAACAAGGTGTTTACGTCCAATGATACTTCATTTAGATCCTGCTTATTATCGTCTCAACACCATCACCTGAAGTTTCTCACTGATCAACCACTTTAAGGCCAGAGATCACAGTGATGCCAGGAGGTCAGGTCAGCAGCTTTTGCAGCAATGCATGATGGGTAACCAAACCTCACTGAGAGCTTCTCTAGCATGACGGATGTGGGAAAGATGAGGAAAGCCAACAGTCCAGTTATGAGCAGGTGAAGGGACCTATAGGCTGTTTTAATGACCTATCGAGGACTCTTGTCAAATCCATCCCCACATTTCCCAGTACATTTGTGAGTTTTCAGTTCTGGTTTAGACTTTAAACTCTTGAAATGTGCAATATTATCCAAACTGTGGTAAGGAAATGCTTATAGTCATCCTATCAGGACGCTGAAGTGTTTCCATCAAAACCCAATGAAACCCAATTGCTCCCTGAAATGACATTCCCTAAATGGTCTCGCTGCTTGGCTGATGCCCCATAACCAAGGTGCCTGGAGCAGAGAGGTATGAAATACTGGGACAGACACAATGGGAAGGTCATTACGTGAATGAGAATGTGAGTGCATGAGCAGAAGTATTAAACAAGGGTGCTATACTGACATTTATCTTATTCAAATTAGACAAATAAATAAAAAAAATCTATCTATCTATCTATCTATCTATCTATCTATCTATCTATCTATCTATCTATCTATCTATCTATCTATCTATCTATCTATCTATCTATCTATCTATCTATCTATCTATCTATCTATCTATCTATCTATCTATAAAAATAAACCTTTGGTATTCAAGGTTAATAGGAGAAAAAAAAATAGTGCTTTAGAGTTTACACACTCAGTGTACACTATAGGCGATTTTCCACTGTGTGGTATGACTCATGGCACATTTACTTTGGCTCGGTTTGCTTTTTCACTGCAGTTTAGTACCGCTTTAAAGTGGGTGGGATTATAGACCGATCGTTACAGTTGCAGCACCTCGTCTACTGACCACGATACAGCCATTTCTTTTTTCAAGTTGTGTGCGACGACCGTTTAAAGAAAGTCGTGCAAACAAATAATACTGCAGCGGCTGTTGCTGACTATTTAAATCCAGCAGGCTTGGTGTCTCATGTCGCAAATCCAATGACACTGGTAGTGATGATTCTCTGTCTAGCCATTCAGCAATCTGCAGTGTTTACACATTTTAGTATCGTTACGGCTCGCTTGGAACCTCAACCGAGGTGGCACTAAACATACCAGGTACTAGGTACTGTACACGGTGGAAAACCCCCCAAAAGTGAGCCGTTCCGAGCCGTACCATGCAGTGGAAAAGCACCAAATGTCCAGTCTAAGACACATCAGGTCTGAGTAATGAACACACAGTAATCTTCACACTTCACTTCACTACATAATACAATTGAACATAGTCCATGAATCATAATGAGCAGAAGGTCCAAACAGATGTAATCAGAACGACTGCTAATTCATAGCAAAGACTGAACAGGGAACATTCTCAGAAATTCCCTACCATTCTGGCTATTTTCTTTCAAAGTTATGAACAAACATACATCCAGTAACGTTAATAGAAAGTGTGTTCAAAGTTGGTCTTTAATGTTCTCAAAACATGATAACAAAATATTAGTATCTATACATTGTTCGATTATGCATTTTTCTTTTTTTTAGTTGGCTGTTCATATAAAATTGTTTAAATGTTGCTGCTTGTTGCTGCTAAATTAAAAATGTTTTAGGACATTTTAAAAATGTACGTTTTAAACTTAGGGAGCACTGGCAAAGTGTTTTTAGAACATATTTTGTTAGCTGCATGGGGGACCATCAATATCATCATACACTGGAAAACTTTTGTTGTGCTGATGACATACATAATTATTTCATTTTATGAGTGAAGCTTTGAGTACACAGACCACTAAAGCTAGACTGAAATAGCATTATTAGCATCAAACAAACCTTGTCCTTGTATAATTTCATAAGGTTTTTTTTTAGGTTTTTTTAGAAACACCTAAAATAGATTTTATTATGGAATGTAAGTGATGCACAGGCATTAAGCAGTTAACAAACACAGAAATGTGAGTTATTATAATGTATGCTGCATATGCTACATGAATTAAACTGATGGTCATAGATACACCTAAAATATACTAAAATGAAGAGAAGGGCCTACAGAAGAACTGCAGGACTGCATCATTCTTCAAAAAAGAAAGAAAAATAGGAGAAGAAGATGGAAGTCCTGTTCGTGACTCAAGAAATTACCATAAAATATGAATAATGTTCAGATATGACTGGAGAAGTCTTTGAAGGTGTTTGACTTCCTCCTGGTGTTCACACACTCCTGGATTTATTCATCATCCTATAATACAGGAGTATCATGAGATGGTTTTCTGTTTGGACGCACCTGGTCTGGTAAAATAGCCTCATAATTCTTGGCTGTTATACAACCATTCAGAGCATCACTGAACCTATTGACTCCTGTGAGACATTGTTAACTGAAGCCATGCTTTGTCTTTCTCCGAACGTGAACCCATCTGGATGGAGGAAATGGATGTGGATGAATCATTAGACCATTCAACTTTTTTTACACTGCTCTTTATTTCTAGGAGTTTGGATTTTGTGCTCTAGTTTATGTG
The DNA here is from genome assembly GCA_018749465.1 of Paracanthobrama guichenoti. Taxonomy (NCBI): domain Eukaryota; kingdom Metazoa; phylum Chordata; class Actinopteri; order Cypriniformes; family Gobionidae; genus Paracanthobrama; species Paracanthobrama guichenoti. The sequence continues at coordinate 15,398,453 of CM031946.1, forward strand.
TGCCACCTTTTTTTTTTTTTTTTTTTTTTTTTTAGACTGACTTTTTTTTCCAGATTTTGTTCAGACTGTCACAGAGGTGTGGCAATAATAAGGTTTGTCTTTTCCCACCGAATATTTTTTGCATATTTTAAAATATTTTTTGCAAACTATAGCAAAGAATGTTCAAACAGTTGGTCAGAATGCATCATGATCAGAAGCTCACCAGTCTGTCTGTGGCACTGTAATATTATTTCACAGCTTTCTTCTGATAATTGATTGAACATCTGGAGAAAATTACATATAGACTGAAGTTTCATTAAAATAGCAAAACATGATGGCACAAGCACTGGATGCTGTGGCAATGTAGACTATAAAAATGTGCATGTGATACCATTAGATATGATTATTTCTGCACATGAAGTCAGCTCAAACTGTGCTGATAATAACCATTAAAACAGTTGGAACAATTTGTTCTTTACAAGCTCATAATGAACCAGTCCATGCATGCCTCCATTTGGCCCTCTAATTCACTAATACATTGTCATCTGAGCTCATTTTGGGTTGGAAAATTTGTGAACTCTACATATAAACTAAAAAGCACTTTTTATATATGTATGCATGTACGTAATTATTTATTTATTTATGATTGATTGATATATTATTTTTGCATTAGCATTTTGTTTTGGGCTTTTTTTAGAAGGAGTGGGAAAGGGGGGTCAGGAAATGCATGCAACAAGCCAAATTGCCAATATGAGTGCCATGATTTAACCACTAGGCCAAATAAATCAGAACCAAATTAAAAAGTGTTATCAACATTTAATTGAAACTGAAACTGAACAAAGTATATATAGCACTCAAATGCGCTCCAAGAGGATTGTTGTTTTCTGCTCATCTCAATTTTGGTACAAGAATAAATGCTCAAGATCTTGTGTGTGAAAAGCATTGAAGATTTGCTCTTAATTTAAGAGATTCAGACATCTGAATAGCATGAAAACCATCAAAACTCTCTCTATATAGTGTGTGGTAAACTTCTATTTCCAATTCATCCAAGTTACACACACTGAATGAAAAGAATTGATTGCAGTGCTCGCTTCTGATCAATAGAAAAAATGAAAGAAAAAAACAAACAGACAGACTCACCATGTTCCACTTTGGAAAGAGGAAATCAGTCCCGATGTACTCGAAGTAATGAGCGAATCCCTCCTTCAGCCAAACGTCCTCCCACCAAACCGGTGTGACTAGATCCCCAAACCACTAGAAGAGAAGAAATTAACCATCAATCACCAACCGAGAAAAAGGGTGACTATTACAAAAATCGATTTCATGTTCACCAGAAAACAATTATTACTTTTGTTGTTTTGTACAGAGAAAAGTATTTATGGGTAAACAGCAACCAAACTTTATTTGGACAAAGCATCAGGAAACTATACACTCTCCTATTCATCCAATATCAGCAAAAGCATATTTCATTATAGTGGCAAACACGTTTTATTAGAAAAGTCCAATACAGGACTCTTCCTTCAGAAGTAGAAGTACAAACAAACACTTCTAATAAGCAGTTGCACTCTGGTTCAACAGAAATGCTATTCACAAACGGCTTCACAGAACATTGAGAACAACGCAGAGCTTTTGGACCATGATTAATAACGGCCTAAATAATCAATAAGCTACAGTTACACAATTAAAAACACATTTTTCTGTTTCACAGCATTCATACCTGGGCTCTTCGCCAAGGAAACCTTAAATGAACAGGAGAGAGAAAAATGAGGATTCCATTCTGAAACGTCCCATCTGGAAGGTAGAAAGTATTCAAACGACCCCTGCCATTGTGTACACATGACAGTGTGCAAAACAGGGCTATTGACTGGAAAAGATGCAACATTGCAGTTGTGAATGGGCTGGATATTTTCCACAGGCTCCGAGGCTCAAGCAGATGCGCTACTGAACGCCGGATCTCATTGTTGCAGCCCACAAACCTCTGTAGGAGTCAGGCCTTTTTCATCTGAACATGACATCATTATAGCAGCTCAAAGGCTCTCAAAGCGCCTGACGGGATGTTCATCTGTGACTCAGACACATGGACTGATAGAAGAGCCACAGCGTAGAGAGAAACAGCTGTTATCCTGCTCTCACAGGAACTCTCTGCTAGTCACACATCAAGTGGCTTCCCAAAGGTTTTCTGCATTCTAAAAACTTTTACTATGATCTACTCAGTTTTTTGGTGAAACATTTTTACACTAAAAATTGTAGTACATTTTAAAGCAGTGAAATCAATTACAGACACCATATGAATTGAGTAAATACAAGTAAAAAAAAAAAAAAAAAAAAAAAAAGTAGATCTGAGTAACTGCATTTGGTAAATTTATAAATAAAATTGAGTAGAAAAAATTGGGGAAAAGATTTAAAAGCAATATTTATGAATAATATAAACTTTTTTATTAATATTAACTAGTTTTTATTAATGAGTAATATTAACTTTTATTGTATAACTTTAATATTAACATTCATTTCCTCTAAACCTTTGTAAAATACTCCACACAACCATACTTATACATGACATTGGCCTTTATTGTCGATGAGTACAGCAATACAGCATATATTACTGTTTTGACATGTATACAATACTACCAACATTTAAACTCATGTAACAAACATTTTAGAAGTAAAAATTAAACATTTAAAAGTAATTCAAGTGTAATCAATTTCCACAGTTATCCATTTCCACAGTGTCAGCGCTGGTTCTCGAGCCTGAGATAGACTTGCACTCTGCGGGTGGACTTTGAACTTCAGACTGCACGGTCCTGCGTTTCACTCTAGAGCCCGACCAATATATCGGCGGGCCGATATTAGGCATTTTCCAAACTATCGGTATCGGCATTTATGATGGCAGATAAATTAATATTTAAAATAATAATAAAAATGGACGAAACACCGCTCAACCACATTATGAGTGTTGGCGTTTCATAGTTTGTCCACTCTACAACGTGCCGGTTGGGAACACCAGCTGATCCAGCCAGAGTCATGCTGCGCCCGCAAACATTCACAACTGAGATCATCCGTGAAGTGCATGGTAAGTTGGCAACTGTCAGAGACATACATTGCTTGAATAACAATTAAAAGAACATCACCATCAGTTCTCTTAACTCAAATAAGCATGACAAAATTCGTGACTGCCAAGTCCAGTTTGGCTTGAAAATGGACTAACCCAGCAATTGGGTTGTTTTAACCCAGCGGTTGGGTTAAATGTTTGCTTAAAACAACCCAATCGCTGGGTTAAAACAACCCAATTGCTGGGTTAGTCCATTTTCAACCCAACTTGGGTTGTTTTTAACCCAGCATTTTTTAGAGTGTACTCTGACAGCCATGATGGTGGCATGAAAATGCACTGTAAGAGATCCATCTGGAGTTCTGACAGCTTGCATTTTGTGTTCGTGCCTGATTAAGCAGTTCAACAACACAAGAATGTCAATGAACAGTATACGAACCATGAGACCCTCGCTCAATTAAGCCTTCAACAATGTCTGTGAGACGAAAGTTGAAACTGAGGGATTCTGCAGCCCGCCTGCTTCATTAACAGATACGCTGGCATGAGTCGTGCTGGGAAGAGTTCACTCTGTACCTCTATATGGCAGCATATACAGAACATTTGAGGCAGGAGAAAACCGGCAAAGGCATCATTAAAAAACATGCAAGCTTAAGTTATAAAACTCTCCAAAGCAGCCGAGAATCGCTCTGAAGAATCATACTGACATGAAGCCTTCAACCAAAATGGCAGTCTTGTACTTACAGAACACGGCTGAATAATTGAGTTTAAATGTCCTTCATTGACATTTAACGAGGAGGTTCAGACAAGGTCTGTCTGCTGGATCAGGTTTGTGACTGCAGGGCAAAGGCCATTGCTTTCTCAGCTGGAAAACCACAAGAAAGACGTCCTGAAGCTGTATTCTAGCACAAGCTCAAATGTTATACAGCCTGGTTTAAAATCCCTAACTAAAACTGGAAGTATACTTCAAGTTTGTTTTATTAAGCAAATAAAAATTTTAAGTTGAAGTAGCCTATATTTTGCAAGTATATACGCTAATATCATTGTATACAATGTAGTACAGTTGTAAGTGAACTATTTCAATACTTTCTGGGGATAAATTGGCTTTTTCAGCTCTAAAAAAGCGTACTTTTAAGTGTACGTTGAATATCAAAATGTTGATTATAAACATCTCATGCAATACTGCACAGTATCTATAAAAATAAATATTTCACCCACTATTTGAGTGAAGATATTTTTTGTACAGTATTTTGTTTTCAGCTTAACACCATGTTAAAATCATCTCTATTGCAGGGGATTTCAATTAATATTCCATGAGGTTCATGGACCATTTTATATTAAACATAATCTAATAATCAAAATTAATGAGCACAAAAAGTAATTTCAAAGTTTTTTGCCACATTACACTACCTGCCTGCACTAATAAAACACCTTGTGTTTTGAAAGACAAAATTAATTTATATTTCAGAAGGAGAGTTCTGACAAATAAATGTGAAATTAGTGTGAAATTTGTTTACGTTCGCTGTCTTTTATACACGAGCAGAGAATAAAACACCAGCCAACAGACGTGAGTCATTTAGACAAGACTCATTTCCACTGACAGACTCAGCCATTTATCCTCATATTCAATGTCGAACTATGTTTTTAAAGCAACCGTGTTAAGATGTATGTGACGTATGAGAACTGAAGCCTCACACTCTAAACATATTCATATCCAGAGGGAAAAATGTCACCTCTCCAATCTGGTGGAAAATAAGAAAACTCAACATCAGCTGCATCGGCCTCATTAGGCTCATGTTATTGGCTGAATAACTGCATATGAAGGACTGTGGCAGCATCATTTAATTCTGAGAGGCTGAAATGAGATGAGAAATTAACAGTGATTGAGTGTCTGTGACATATAAACCCCATCGCTGGTGGCGGCAAATCTACTAACAATCCGCTGCTACAGTATATGACATTAAAATGAGTCCAGGAGCGTTAACTGGATAAACCTATACAGCAAACAGCGCCTATCATCTTCTAATCAATTCTCTACTGGCAGTCCGTGTGACCCACGAGATACAAATGTGATTTATCAGATGCTGGCACTTTGTTAGCGTTATTAATGCTCAGACAGACATTTTAAATGTATGACAGAATATGTGCTGGATGAGGACTGATTTAATGCTTTCAAAATGAAGGAGCCAATCAATATGTCAGATTAGCATTAGCGGGGTCTGATGATCTTAGGAGCTCAGCTGAGGTAATTTACAGTGGAAAATAATTTGCGTTGTGCTATTTAAAAGGTTAATTCACCCAAAAATGTCATTTCTGTCATTAATTACTCACCCTTATGTCGCTCCAAACCCGTAATCTTCAGAACACAAATTAAGATATTTTTGATGAAATCCGAGAGCTTTCTGACCCCGCATAGACAGCAACAACTACTTTCAAGGCCCAGAAAGGTAGGAAAGAGATTGTTAAAATAGTCCATGTGACTCCAGTTGATCGACCTTAAATGTAATGAAGCGACGAGTATACTTTTTGTGCGCCAAAAACAAACAAAAATAATGACTGTTCAACAATCGCTTCTCTCTGTCCCTCTCCTATGCGATTCACATAAGCACCATGTGTTACTCAGCCAATAGTGTGCCGCCTTTCTGCCGTAAAACCTGGGAGTGCTGCCCTGTGTGAATAGCCCAACAAAGTGAATAGCATAAGAGGGAAGAGAAGACATTATTGAATAAAGTCGTTCTTTTTGTTTGCTTTTTTGTGCATAATGCGTTCTCGTCACTTCATAACATTAAGGTTGAACTACTGTAGTGTCAAATGGACTATTTTAACGATCTCTTTACCACTTTTCTGGCCCTTGAAAGTGGTCGTTGCTGTCTATGCGGGATCAGAAAGCTCAAAAAATTTCATCAAAAAATATAATTTGTGTTCCGAAGATGAACAAAGGTCTTACGAGTTTGGAACGGCATGACAGTGAGTAATTAATGACAGAAATTTCATTTTTGGGTGAACTAACCCTTTAACTCTATGAAAAAGATAGGAATGAGACTGAATCAGAGAAACCATTTGAATAGAAAAATGGCATCTTAATTAAAAACATAGAGATGAGCAGAAGCTCCAGAGAGCTGCAACACAACAGGGTGAAACAGCCTGCGGTGAATTCAAAAGCGTGTGACGGCTAATCTCTGTCTTTTACTCTCTCTGTCTCTGCTCCTTTCTCTTATTCATAAGTAAGCACACTTACTCACATATGCATACACATGCAAAACTGTACTGACTACATGCTTTAAAGGGGACATATCATGAAAATCATAAGTGCAATAATTGGGTCCCTGGTGCATCTACCAACCCAGAAAACTTGAAAAAGGACATCCCAGTAATTTTGTTTTGGTAAGCCTTTCTCTGCAAGCATGTGAAAAAAAGCAGCAAAGATTTTGCTCCCCTAGTGATGTAGGAAGGGGATCTTATTATTCAAGATTCAAGATTCAAGAGTTTTATTTGTCACATACACAGTTATATACAGAATATACAACCGGCAGTGAAATGTAAACAGGTCCGCTCCATGGACAGTGCAAATTCACAGTTAAAAACACAAGGAAGAAATTATAATAGAAATAGGATATAAAAAAAGTACTATCTATATATATATATATATATATATATATATATATGTCTATATCTGTAGAATTATAAATAATCAAGTCAAGAGAAAAAAAGGTAACAAATAAGGATAAAGTGGAATAAAATAAGTGAAATAAACTGTGCAGTGAGTAAACTGTAGACTTTTATACATTTGTTAACCACATATTTATGAGTATAATGTGCAAACAGGTTTATGACAGGTTGTTACACAGTAACAACGAGAACAGAAAGTGCAGTGCAATGTCAGTGTATCGATGTTTATCCTGGACGTGAAGTCACGTGATGTTAAGTGACTGAGTTCAGGAGTCTGATGGCCTGGGGAAGAAGCTCCTCCTGAGTCTCTCAGTTTTGGCCATCAGGTTTTGGAAGCGCTACCAGATGGTAGCAGCGTGAAATGAGGGTTTGCAGGGTGATTAGAGTCCTTGATGATCTTGGTAGCTCTACCTTTGCAGCGTTTGGTGTAGACGCCCTGCAGAGACGGAGAGCTGACCCTGAGATACGCTCGGATAAGCGCACTACTCTTTGCAGGGCTTTGCGGTCATGACTGGTGCTGTTCCCATACCACGCTGTGATGCACTGAGTTAAAACACTTTCTATCGCCCCTAAATAGAAAGTTTTCAGGATAGCTGGTGAAACCCTGAATTTCCTCAGCTGGCGCAGGTGGTACAGTCTTTGCCTGGCTTTTTCACCTGTGTCTGAATGTGAGCAGTCCAGGTCAGGTCCTCGGAGATGTTTACTCCCAGGTACTTGAAGCTGCTCACTCTCTCTACTGGTGACCCGCTGATCATGAGGGGGAGTATGTCCGTTGCTGTCTCTTCCTGAAGTCCACAATCATTTCTTTGGTCTTGCCAACATTCAGAGAGAGACAGTTGTCCTGGCACCATGATGTTAGATGCTCCACCTCGTCCAAGTATGCCGTCTCATTGTTGTTGGAAATGAGGCCCAGGACAACAGTATCATCAGCAAATTTGATGATAGAGGTGGAGCTGTGTGTGGGCAAACAGTCATGCGTGTAGAGAGAGTAGAGCAGGGGCTCAGGACACAGCCCTGTGGAGCTCCCACACTCAGGGAGATGGAGGTGGAGGTGGACTGGCCTATTCTCACCACCTGAGGCCTGCCAGTGAGGAAGTCCTCAATCCAGTGGCAGAGAGAAGGATTCAGGCCGAGATCCAGGAGTTTGGGGTTAGCTTGGTGGGAACTATGGTGTTAAAGGCTGAGCTATAGTCAATAAATAGCAGTCTTACGTAGTTCCCACTTTTGCTGTCGATGTGAGTGAGGAGGAGTGGAGGACATGAGAGATGGCATCTTCAGTCGATCTATTGGGACGATAGGCAAACTGAAGAGGGTCCAAAGTGTCAGGAATGAAGGCGCAAATGGTGTTTTTAATGAGTCTCTCAAAGACCTTCATGACTATAGACGTGAGAGCCACTGGACGATAGTCATTTAGGCAAGAGGGTTTACTGTTCTTAGGGACAGGGATGATGGTGGATTTTTTGAAGGAGGTGGGGACCACAGATGTAGCAAGGGACTCATTAAAGATAGATGTAAACAACCCGGTGAGCTGATCAGCACAGGACCGCAGAACACGACCTGAAATACCATCCGGCCCAGCAGCTTTCCTGACGCCCACACGCTTGAGTGCTCTCCGAACTTCATCCTCCGAGACAGAGATCACGTGATTGTTGCTGCTCTGAGTAATTTCTCTAACGCCACTTGGCGGAGTCGCGTTGTCGCGGTTACAGTCAAAGCGAGCATAGAAAGAGTTTAACTCGCTCACGAGCAACGGATCAACGCTTGCCTCTGCAGAGGATTTAGATCCAAAGGAGCAGATGGACCTCAGACCCTGCCACATGCGCCGCGAGTCGTTGAGTTGGAAATGAGACTCCACTCGGTCTTTATAACGGAGTTTTGCGGCTTTAACTGCTCGTCTGAGAGCATAGCAGGACGATCTGTATTCGCTCATATTCCCTGAATGGAGACCGGCGTTGTAAGCAGCAGTGCGGCGCGTTCACTGCCGCATGGATTGAATTGTCCACCCACGGTTTCTGATTTGAGAAGGACGTTATTGTTATTGTTTTGCGTGGCTTGCTCTGTAAGCGTGTTGATGAAGCAAAGCGCCACGCCTGTGAACTCGCTTACGTCAGCTGAACTCGCTCGGAACATGTCCCAATCCACATCGCCCAGAGCTGCCTGTAGCGCGGTCTCTGAGTGGGGTGACCAACGCTTAACTTCCCGCCTCACCGGGGGTTCCTGGAGGAGCTTTTTGTTTGTATTCGGGAGTGAGGAAAATGGCGGCATGATCCGATTTGCCAACGCTGGAAGTGACCGCGCTTTATAGGCGTTCTTAAACGGAGAGTAGCAGTGATCCAGTGTGTTTGCTCCTCGTGTGGGGCAGGAGACGTGCTGATGAAAGTTTGGCAGGACTTTCTTTAGGTTTGCTTTGTTAAAATCGCCCGCGACAATGAATGCCGCGTCGGGATGTTGGTTTATGACGCCGCTGGCAACATCATGAAGGCCAGATAAAGCCAGCGCTGTGTCTGCCTGCGGTGGGATGTAAGCGGCGGTCGCGACAACCGCAGAAAACTCCCTAGGCAGATAGAATGGGCGGCAGATGATTGTTAAATGTTCCAGATGAGGTGAGCAGGACCGCGAGAGAATGGTGATGTTCCTGGGATCGCACCATTTCTTGTTGATCATGAAACACACTCCACCGCCTTTGGATTTACGGCCTCGGCTGTTCTGTCCATCCGAAAAACAGAGAAGTTCTCCGACGGCGCCACAGCTGTGTCCGGGACGCGGGCGTGAGCCATGTTTCAGACAAACAATAGATATTACAGTCTCTCATGTCCCGTTGAAAACTTATCCTGGCTCTAAGATCGTCCATCTTATTATCCAAGGATTGAACATTTGCTAGAAGAATGCTCGGGAGAGGAGGTCTGAATGCCCTTTTCCTCAGTCTGTTACGGATACCAGCACGTTTCCCACGGTGTTTCTTTGTTCTACGCCGCTGGCTCTGTCCATTGTTCAACTCGGCGTTCCGAAGAATCTCAGATGGCCACAGAGGATCGCCGTAAGTGTCCTGAAACAGTCCAGTGTAGAGGTAACCAATGTCCAAAAGAGTTTTGCTGTCGTAGTAGATCAATGCAGATGATAAGTTTGTAAAAACTGAGAGTAAAAGAAAGTAAAATAGTAAATAAAAGCACAGTCTTCGCGGAGCGACCTGAACGGCGACCAAACACAGCGGCGCCATTTTGATGGTCTATTATCATTTTACCGGCCCTTAATCTGCACGTTTTCACCCACGGCGCCGCCATTTTGTTTTCGCAAACAACAACGATGTACCAGTTCTAACGCCATGGCAAAAGTAGACTAGAGCAGTCATAAACTGTCTCATTTATTTAAACATTATAACTGTTCTGTTTTTGGCTGTAATAATAAACTCCCGGCATCAGAGCCACTGAGGATGCAGTGGATTAATTTCATTTGTGAAGGGAATGTGCACAAGAAATGGCTAAATTCGTATATATGCTTTAAAAATGAGGGTCAGGAAAAGCAGGATTTGCACAAAAGTTACTTCTCAAAATCCAGCTTCTTAAATCCAGCTCCTCGTGATCCAACTTCATATCCAGAACACGCAAGTACAGCACTTTATATTGTGTGTGTTTGCAAATCGACTTTCTGAATGTGCTAATGTGGCTAAAACTACCATTGTCTCTTACTGTATTCACAGAGACCAGAGCTTGTTATTTTTAACCCAAAAATGCTTACCACCTGTACAATTCAGAAGCACACTTTTATTACTTCTTAAAAATAAAACTAATGACATAGCGCTGATCTCTGTGAATACAGAGACAATGGTAACTTTAGTCACCTTATAGCGTCCTAACCAGCACATTCACAAAGGCGATTTGCGTACATTCACAAAATATTATGTGCGGTACTTACATGTTCTGAGAATGAAGTAAAACAGTTGGTATTTATCCATCTTTGCAAATTATACTCATTGTGTGAGGTTTTACAAACTCCAGTTGTTGTTGTTGTTTATCTGAAAATAAATATTCTGAAAAAGGGGCGGGGAGCAGCAGCTCATTTGCATTTAAAGAGACACACAAAAACAGCATGTTTTTGCTGCCACCCAAATAGGGGCTTTCAAAACATCCTATAATAAATAATCTGTGGTGTATTTTTTTGCAGAACACATTCTGGGGACAACTGAGACTTATATCACATCTTGTGAAAAGGGCATAGGACCCCTTTAAGTTAGCATCAACACTTTCAATTAAATTCGTAACTATATTGTATTTTGTACATCTCATTTGTACATGCTCTTACATCTGCTTACACACTACTGATGGTTAGGTTTAGGGGTGGACCTTCATGCTTACACTTTTTTTCTAAAATAATTTTCATATGAATCACACCGTACCAAACTCCGATGTTAAATGACAAAATAACCGTAAAAATTGTTATACTACACGGTTTATCACATAAGAACAGTGTGTAAGTGTATAATGTATAATGCATCATTTGGGATACAACTAAACACTTAAAATGAGAACCTTAACTACCCATTTTTATTGGTTTATTTACTATACACTCACCTAAAGGATTATTAGGAACACCTGTTAAATTTCTCATTAATGCAATTATCTAATCAACCAATCACATGGCAGTTGCTTCAATGCATTTAGGGGTGTGGTCCTGGTCAAGACAATCTCCTGAACTCCAAACTGAATGTCAGAATGGGAAAGAAAGGTGATTTAAGCAATTTTGAACGTGGCATGGTTGTTGGTGCCAGACGGGCCGGTCTGAGTATTTCACAATCTGCTCAGTTACTGGGATTTTCACGCACAACCATTTCTAGGGTTTACAAAGACTGGTGTGAAAAGGGACAAACATCCAGTATGTGGCAGTCCTGTGGGCGAAAATGCCTTGTTGATGCTAGAGGTCAGAGGAGAATGGGCCGACTGATTCAAGCTGATAGAAGAGCAACTTTGTCTGAAATAACCACTCATTACAACCGAGGTATGCAGCAAAGCATTTGTGAAGCCACAACACGCACAACCTTGAGGCGGATGGGCTACAACAGCAGAAGACCCACGGGTACCACTCATCTCCACTACAAATAGGAAAAAGAGGCTACAATTTGCACAAGCTCACCAAAATTGGACAGTTGAAGACTGGAAAAATGTTGCCTGGTCTGATGAGTCTCGATTTCTGTTGAGACATTCAGATGGTAGAGTCAGAATTTGGCGTAAACAGAATGAGAACATGGATCCATCATGCCTTTTTACCACTGTGCAGGCTGGTGGTGGTGGTGTAATGGTGTGGGGGATGTTTTCTTGGCACACTTTAGGCCCCTTAGTGCCAATTGGGCATCGTTTAAATGCCACAACCTACCTGAGCATTGTTTCTGACCATGTCCATCCCTTTATGACCACCATGTACCCATTCTCTGATGGCTACTTCCAGCAGGATAATGCACCATGTCACAAAGCTTGAATCATTTCAAATTGTTTTCTTGAACATGACAATGAGTTCACTGTACTAAAATGGCCCCCACAATCACCAGATCTCAACCCAATAGAGCATCTTTGGGATGTGGTGGAACGGGAGCTTCATGCCCTGGATGTGCATCCCACAAATCTCCATCAACTGCAAGATGCTATCCTATCAATATGGGCCAACATTTCTAAAGAATGCTTTCAGCACCTTGTTGAATCAATGCCACGTAGAATTAAGGCAGTTCTGAAGGCGAAAGGGGGTCACAGTACAGTATTAGTATGGTGTTCCTAATAATCTTATAGGTGAGTGTATACAGCATCCATCTTTTGAATATAGTGTCAATCTTATAATAATACACTATTTTAAGCATATAGAGTTTGAATTCAAAGATAAAGAGACTCTTTTCTGTTGTTTCACAACTTTTACTATCAATAGGGTGCATTACAAAGCTGTATATTACAGCTTTACAGTGTGTTGTATGCATAGATAAATGTGAATTCAGTGGGGATGTTAATGCACTGCAGTATTGGACATATTTCAGTTTTCTGCCTGTAAACATCATCACTGCTCAATATTATATTTCCAGCATCCGCTGCTTCTTTTCAATTATTCTTGATCATAAAACAAGGCTTTATATACGGAGAACAGCCTGTTCTAGGTTATTCTCATGAATTTCAGCTCTAAAACTATGGAATATGCACATCATTGCTGTTTCTGAAATAATATCATGATTTCATGCTCCCTGTGAGAGTGTTTTACTGTATAAGGTTCAGACTGAGTTCAGACAGAGCTGCATTATCTGTGCAGAAATGAGAGATGAGGGGATTGTTTTCTTTTATTTCCTTCTCCCTAAAAATAAAACAAAAAAAGAGAAAACAAACAAAAAGAAAAGAGGAAAGAACTGCAGACATGCTGTTTCATCCCGATCACTGAGCTTTGAGCTAGAACACAATGCAGAGCTGCGATTCAGCAGCATGTGAGGAAAACTATGAATCCAGAACAATACTGGAGAACGCAGAACATCTCCAACACGCTCATCAATAATCCGCCACAACAAAAGGCACTAAAATCCAAGGTTCTCAGCAACACAAGAGCTGCAAACAAAGGCTGATGAAAAATGAGCACATGCAATGTATAATTTCAATGTTTCCTTTCATGCTGATGATGCATTTGTGGGCATAAAGTCCTTTACTGAACATTATTTCAGGTCCAAAAGAAAAGAAAGAATCCCTTTTAACCCTGACTGCTTGTTTGATCTGTATCTAATAGTCTGCAATGATGCAAAGATACACGAAAAATAGGTTATTTAACACAAGAAAGACTTGTGTATGAAGGAAACACTCCAGAGAGAGCAAAACAGTGTAAAAGAAAGAGGGATGAAGAAAAGAAATCTTTACTTTCACAAAACCCAGTGGAGGTGATGTGTAAAGCTCTTTTTATATGAGCTGTGCATCAAATTCTCCAGATGTCCAATTACATCTGCTGCTGTTCTGCCCTTTAACTCAACAACTGACCATCTTCACGCTCTCTGTCCGTCTCTGACTCCTGGAGTTTTTTGTCTTTCTGCCTTTCTTTCTCTGTCCTCTGCAACTGGATAATGAAAACATGTCTGAGAGGTGATACATTTGATATAATTATGATACTTCTTCACTCAGAAGAAAAGGTTCTGTATACCTTAAAGCAGTGGTTCTCAACTGGTTTGGCCATAGGACCACATTTTCCCATGGTCATTAAGCCACAACCCAAAATGTTGAACCAAGCTAATTTATTTCTCAGAAATGGGAGAGACACACACACACCATCCCAATTTACTTAAAATACAAATTGTTAGAATACCACTAACACTACAAACCATTTAAGGTAAGGCTAATTTTTTTGTTTTTGTTTTTTCACAATACCAGTTAGGAAGTTGGTAAGAGTCACCACAGTCATCAAAAATATAGAATATAGCACAAATTTAAAACAAAGTGGTATTTTGGGTTAAGATAACAGAATCTACAGTTACCATGGTAAATGAATAGAATAAACATCATAATCCTTCCCACCTAACACATGATGTAACGTAATGTATTAGTGATTCTTGGTCATTTCATGACTTATTATTTGATAACGCATAAGTACCATGTTGCATGCATAATTTAATTCACTCTTATATATTCACATATAGTGAAGCGATATATTGTACAGGAAGCACCAATTAAAGTGTGCACCACGAGCACAGTACTTTATAACATCTGACAGGAAAGTTACATTTTCTGAGGCGAGTGAGAGACTTTATATTCCGTAACAAGTTACAAAAATAACGTCAGAAACTGACAGCCTGACAGCATCTCACCTGAAAGAAGATCCTGAATCAGGACAACACGTTTTTCTCAGACACTCTTTACTAAAACTGTGACTGACAGAAATGTCAACAGCTTTGACGCACTTCTTTTCAGAATAAAAGTATTGCATAATATTAATAATAAAATAAATAGATAAAAATAAAACAATTTGATTACGTTTTTTGTTATGGTTGTTTCTTTTACCCTCCGCAACCCACTCAACACAGCTTTGCGGCCCACTTTTGGGTCAAAACCCACCAGTTGAGAAATACTGCCTTAAAGTTCCCATGAAATCAAAATGTATTTTTATTTTTTTTGGCTTGTAGTATAGCCTTACTGTTATCTATAAGCTAGTTTGCGCCAAAACAATGACAAAATTTGCATTTAGAAGATATAAGCATTCAAAACTTACAGTCTCTCATTTCCGCCAGTATGGACCAATGATTTTGATGAAATCACTCTTTAGCTTCTCATCAGATTATCTGTCCAATTGCTCTCTAGAATCTGAAGCATCCCGCCCCCTACATTATAATTCAGGCAGTGTAAATATGCTTTCCATTGGGGCAAATGAAGTCTGGTTTCATGTTAGTATCACGTGAACCGCCGCAGCGCACACACAGTCTGCTCCGGTCCAGAGACACGAGAGCACAGAGCGGATCATATGCGCGAGTCGGTGCATACCAGAAAACTTATCGGACCCATTTGAATTCTGCACAGAATGCTATATTTTAAAGCGATATTGAGAAGATTAGGAAGAGAAATTATTAGAGATTAGAAGGAAACTGCTGCTTTACTGAGCTCAACGGTCTGGCCGAGCTGGGACAAACAAAATGCTATTGGCTATTTTAAAAAAGGGGAGGAGCTGTTAAATCACGTCAACACACTGAATAATGCTGCGTGTTTCTCAAGGCTCTTCAGTGGGCCTGTAAAGGGTTTGGTCAGGCGCTTCATATATAGAACATTTTGGGAGTTCCCATCATGGGATCATTTTATGGATTTCGTTTTAATTTATTTATTTAGTTTGAATATTATTTATTTTTGATTACATTTAATGAGACAACGTGTTTAACTTTTCTGCAATCATTTAAGACATTTCTCCTTATATAGAACCTTTTTGGCATAACGCATTCTTTAAAATTAAGGGTCAGATTTACTAAACAGGGAAAATTAGCGTGAGAGCACAATTCCATTAAAGAGCTGATGGGAGTGGACAGATGAATGACGAACAAATGAATGAACACAGCCGCAGCCGGATCATTTCCATAATGACCAGAGTTATCTACCAGTTAGCGTCTGTTTTTTGGGGGCGGTAAATAATGGTGCAAAACACCAGTAAATTGACAAGCGGAAACCTTAGTAAATCACCTCGCATGATTCATTTAAATACTCTCCTCCCATAAATGTTGCGTCTGAAAGGGAGACTCCTACAAATACATATGCAATTAGGTCAGCCACAAAAATAACTGTGCCCACACCTTTTCAGCGCTAATTTTTCACTGCATGTCTTTAGTAAATCCTGACAGTAGTTTTTTAACGCCGAAAGAGGGTTTGCGCTTGTGTAAGCTGTTAGTAAATCTGGCCCTAAGTTTCTAGGGTTTCATATAGAACCCCACTGAATAATTTGTTCTAAGAGTGACAGATGCTTTATGTTTCTAAGAGGACAATAAACAGCATTGACGGGACATGCTGAGTCAAGACAGGAGAGCTTTTAATGTGTGATGGTTAAACAGGAAATGTATCATGTTTTAAAAAAGAATTTTTCTGAATCATGATCTGAATCACTGCTAGAACAGGAGCAGATGAGACGCCTCAAACAGAATAGGTAATTTTCAGGCCTGATTGAAGTTGTGCATCTCAAATGGAGTTGCAGCACTTTGATAGTCATGAAATGAACAACACCAGATGTCAGAAAACTGACCCTGACTGATCTGTTGATATTATTGGACTAAATTAGTCCATTATGATTTATTATTAACACATCTAATATTGTTACCACTGCTATATATTACAAACCTGATTCCAAAAAAGTTGGGACACTGTACAAATTGTGAATAAAATAGGAATGCAATAATTTACAAATCTCATAAACTTATATTTTATTCACAATAGAATATAGATAACATATCAAATGTTGAAAGTGAGACATTTTGAAATGTCATGCCAAATATTGGCTCATCTTGGATTTCATGAGAGCTACACATTCCAAAAAAGTTGAGACAGGTAGCAATAAGAGGCGGAAAAGTTAAATGTATATATAAGGAACAGCTGGAGGACCAATTTGCAACTTATTAGGTCAATTGGCAACATGATTGGGTATAAAAGAGCCTCTCAGAGTGGCAGTGTCTCTCAGAAGTCAAGATGGGCAGAGGATCACCAATTCCCCAATGCTGCGGCCAAAAATAGTGGCGCAATATCAGAAAGGAGTTTTCAGAGAAAAACTGCAAAGAGTTTGAAGTTATCATCATCTACAGTGCATAATATCATCCAAAGATTCAGAGAATCTGAAACAATCTCTGTGTGTAAGGGTCAAGGCCGGAAAACCATACTGGACGGCCGTGATCTTCGGGCCCTTAGACGGCACTGCATCACATATAGGAATGCTACGGTAATGGAAATCACAACATGGGCTCAGGAATACTTCCAGAAAACATTGTCGGTGAACACAATCCACCGTGCCATTCGCCGTTGCCGGCTAAAACTCTACAGGTCAAAAAAGAAGCCATATCTAAACATGATCCAGATCGCAGGCGTTTTCTCTGGGCCAAGGCTCATTTAAAATGGACTGTGGCAAAGTGGAAAACTGTTCTGTGGTCAGACCAATCAAAATTTTAAGTTCTTTTTGGAAAACTGGGACGCCATGTCATCCGGACTAAAGAGGACAAGGACAACCCAAGTTGTTATCAGCGCTCAGTTCAGAAGCCTGCATCTCTGATGGTAAGGGGGTTGCATGAGTGCGTGTGGCATGGGCAGCTTACACATCTGGAAAGGCACCATCAATGCTGAAAGGTATATCCAAGTTCTAGAACAACATCTAGAGCTCCCATCCAGACGTTGTCTCTTTCAGGGAAGACCTTGCATTTTCCAACATGACAATGCCAGATCACATACTGCATCAATTACAACATCATGGCTGTGTAGAAGAAGGATCCGGTACTGAAATGGCCAGCCTGCAGTCCAGATCTTTCACCCATAGAAAACATTTGGCACATCATAAAGTGGAAGATGCGACAAAGAAGACCTAAGACAGTTGAGCAACTAGAAGCCTGTATTAGACAAGAATGGGGCAACATTCCTATTCCTAAACTTGAGCAACTTGTCTCCTCAGTCCCCAGACGTTTGCAGACTGTTATAAAAAGAGGGGATGCCACACAGTGGGAAACATGGCCTTGTCCCAACTTTTTTGAGATGTGTTGATGCCATGAAATTTAAAATCAACTTATTTTTCCCTTAAAATGATTTTCTCAGTTTAAACATTTGATATGTCATCTTTGTTGTATTCTGAATAAAATATTGAAATTTGAAACTTCCACATCATTGCATTCTGTTTTTATTCACAATTTGTACAGTGTCCCAACTTTTTTGGAATCAGGTTTGTATTATTATATATAGTATTGACTTCAAACCAGCAAGCAGCTTTCCTGTAGCTCAAACAATAAGAGCGTGGCGCTAGCAACGCCAAGGTCATGGGCTTGATTCCCAGGGAAAGCAAGAACTGACAAAATGTAAAAATGTGTATCTTGAATGCAATGTAAGTCGCTTTGGATAAAAGCATCTGCCAAATGCATAAATGTAAATGTAAGTTTGACTGTGACTGTAAAACCACACAGCAGATCATATGTTCCTGTTACTTCAGTAAGTGTGTTTCACCTGATGGCAGATCTCGTGCACCACCACCATGGTGAGCTCCATCTGATAGGAGAAGGAGGAGATGTCAGGATCCAACAAGATCTTCTGCTCCACAAACACACTCAGGCCCCAGTTCTCCATGGCTGCATACGGATGCTTCGGCACTGCCAGGAGATCTGCACACAGTGAGGAAGATCCAAGCTCAATGACAGGGGAAAACATGATTGTGAAACAATTTACAGAGAATGTGCATTTTTGTTCACATACACTACCGGTCAAAAGTTTGGAATAATTCAAATGTTGTGATGCTTTTGAAAGAAGTCTCTTATGCTCACCAAGGCTGCATTTATTTGATTAAATATACAGTATACAGTTTTAAATATACAGTTTTCTATTTTAATATATTTTAAAATATAATTTATTCCTGTGACAGAGGCCTATGTGAACTTTGCAACAGAACATATATATATATATATATATATATATATATATATATATATATATATATATATATATATATATATATATATATATATATATATATTTTTTTTTTTTTTTACAGTTGATTATGTTATTAATTTTTAAAGAACTCTCTCAGGATATGTCTGTGTGCCTTAAGCAGTCATTCTGTCTAAAAACATTTATCACTTTTTAGACAATTCTGCAGCTGTTACTGGATGGGATGAATTTTTATATTTAATTAATTTACTTAAATTAGGACTATATGTAAGTGTTTGTCCCATTTTTATCTAAATTAACTAAATCTAAAATTAAATTAACTTAAATTTTTTTCTTTTTATGTCATAAATTGTATATGACAGGATTATTATGTAGCCGAATGGTAAATTATTAAATAACATTACTTATAATAATTCTAATACATTCTAATAATAAAACATGTATAATCTTAGTACCAATCTAAATAACATTATTTATAATATTAATTAATGATCTAATAATGTCTAAAAAAATAAATAAATGAATTATGAATGACATAATTTAAATGATAGTTTTCAATTCAAAATGGCGAAATTACATTTAAAAAGTTGAGTAGTTTGCTTCACTGTATGTTACTGTGGGTTATTAAACATATCCATTGTAAAACAGTTTATATCTTAACAGTAGGTATATCTTATACATGCACTCTTCAGTGAACATTAAGCCCCGCCTACTTTGATCTGATTGGCCATCATTTTGACATTGACAAGCGCTGTTATACCACTGAGACAGACCAGCCTAAAAATGTAACTTTATATACGGTCTGTCAGCAAACAGAGCGGTGGAGAACAACATTAAGAAATATCATATATTGGGAGCGGACAATTTGGCCATTTCCAATGTTTTGATGGGGCTTGAGACTTGTCCCCCTCAATACCTAAGTTACAGCCCTGCTTTCAAGTGATGTGGATTATCATACGTTTTTTATCATCTAATTGCTATAATCAAATAAAACCAAAAGTAGACACAGCAAAGCAAGATACGCAGCTCTATAATCATATTTCTCCCCAAACATTTAAAATAGCCGATTTACTCAAGTCAGTGTATCAGTGAAACAGCAGACAGTGAATCAGCTGTTTTAAACGCCTCCATCAGCCCGTCTCAGGAACGATTCATATGCCAATGAGAAGTGGTTAAACCTCTGGTGCTGTTAAATCCACGTCTTATAGTCAGCCACAGAGGAAGAGGAACTGTTGAAAGCTGTAACATGATTATCCGCCGGGCTGGTGTGTGTCTTTGCCTTATTTGCATGTTTTATGATTCGGCTGAATGAAAGCAGCTGCAGAGTTTTGGAGGGAAGCTGCAATCATCATGACGAAAGATACAGCTGCAGGGATGCGGCGTGGAAAAAAAAAAGCGAACAACTTTCAAACGCTTCACTGATAATGATGAGACCCCATTTGGGCTGTACGTTCACACACGATTAATATTTCACTTTTAAAGAGAGATGATGGAGCGCAAGCTCGTTCAAGAGGCAAAGAACAATGGAAACAGCAACGCAAAGGTGAGAGACTGAAAGAGCTGCTCTATTGAATGACTTCAGAAAGTAAAATAGAATCAGACAGTGCAGGTTTAATTGGGCATTTTTAATGTTCTTTATGGGCGAGAGACTTGATGCTCTTTTAATTGGGCTTTTATGCAGACTCGTATGGAAATTACACGACTGAGGAGAGAGACAAAAGTATCATGGTAATCCCAGATGTAGCCTACTTAAACTCAACCACCTTCCATCAGGACTTTCAAGATGCAAATCCTGAACAATACCAGAATACACCCTCAAGGCCCAGAAGTAATCATAATCGTTATCAAATAGTCTACATTATCAGTACTTTTTGTAATAAAACAAAAGGATTTTGAGGTAAATAGGGACACGCATGTTAATTAGGTAACTATAGCTAACCTGTAAGTACCCATTATACATACTGATGGTATAGTAGACCTTTGTAACACAATGGTAAATTTAAATACCACAGTAACAAGTGTTGTTAGTTTATCGAATAATGATATTTGGAAAAACAGCTCAACTTGTGATTGCTTTTAACCAAGTTCATGTACATGAAGTTAATACTGAGAAAGTTACATTGTAGACACAATATCGCCTGTTACCGTGTCTGTTTTTATCATCGAAAATATTTCCAAACAAAACAGCAGAATGTTGTCTCCTAGTAGCACACAATAGTAGCGTTCCTGTTTTAAACAAATCAGTTGACTGAATAAATCAATGACTCACTCATATTTTAATGAATCTGTGTTTTAAACAAATCATTTGGCTTTTTTTTCTTGGTTCAATTATGCATTCATAATAAAAAAATTGGATTTGAGCACCAAAACTAAATCTATCTATCTATCTATCTATCTATCTATCTATCTATCTATCTATCTATCTATCTATCTATCTATCTATCTATCTATCTATCTATCTATCTATCTATCTATCTATCTATCTATCTATCTATCTATCTATCTATCTATCTATCTATCTATCTATCTATCTATCTATCTATTAGGGGTGTAACAGTTCAGATTGCTTGTGGTTCGGTTTCTATCATGGTTTTATGTTCACGGTTTCGGTACGGTTCGGTATTTGCTATGTTCAGGGAAAAAAGGACTCCTGTCAAATAAAACAAAGAGAATAAGAACAAATAATTTAAATATAAGCAGCACAAATAAAGACAATGGAGCAAAGATACTAATAAAATAAACAGTGCTTTTCAGGTTTTTCAGGTAGGTCTAACATTAGTTTTCAGGTACGGAAACTGATCAAATGTAAAATAACATTACATATTTGACTGTGTAAATTAAAGATTAATCCTATTAAACTTACAAAAGCTATTCAATCAAGAGCAGTGAGTGTCCTTGTCTTTTGTTGTTTGACATTAAACAGTAAAGGCTACTGCCCCTTTAAGACCTAATGCACAAATATGCGTTGTCTTTCTGGACTGTATAAAGTTCACTTAAGGCATAAACGGACTATGTCTGCTAGGATACTCATCAAGATGGACATGTTGACATACTTCTTGTGTGAGTTTGTCCGTTCAAGAGCAAGACTTGAAAGAGAACTCAATATTTGCGCGCTGAGAGACGTTTGCACGCTTTCGGATCAGTGCACAGACAAATTCTCATTTGCGTCTTCTGGCTTTTGAATGTTTAAATTGGCAAGGCTTAAATGAGTTTCGTTTAAACACAGATGGCAGCGTGTGCTGTTCAGGTCTCACCTGCACATGTGCACTACACCCGGGTGATGACGGCGAAAACGACTGGTCATATTCGGACATACGGCAGCACTCGCATACAGTGAACAAAGTTTACAAAGAGAGACCTACGTTTTGCCCACGGTTTTCTTTTATTATCGCTGTTGTAATGTATCACTGAGGAGCCAGCACGTGTATCCATCACAGAAACATACATTAGCGGAACTGTCTGTTTTATGTGTGCCGAACCGTGGGTGGAGGTACGTCTGTCTGTCTGTCTGTCTGTCTGTCTGTCTGTCTGTCTGTCTGTCTGTCTGTCTGTCTGTCTATCTATCTATCTATCTATCTATCTATCTATCTATCTATCTATCTATCTATCTGTCTGTCTGTCTGTCTGTCTTGACTTGCAGAAATTGTTGCCATATTTGACATAATATTCACCCAACACCTTAACAAATATCACCTTGAATCTAGAGTGCAGCTCTACCCTCAGGCGAAGACATTTCCATACTGTAGTTATTGTACACATCGCCTGATGTAATTATGACTCCATTAATAATTCCACAATTACACTGTATTTGTCTCAGAGGAAACAGAGCCCTGAGAGGAAGAAACGCTGAATCCCAAACCGCTGAAAAGGCTTAATGAAGTTTCTTTATTAGATTACTGCACTTAATGACCATCAAGGCGTCTGTGTTTGAAGTAGTTGTCCATAAACATGAGCAACGCTAGTTCTTTTGATGCTAGTTCTGTGTGTGAGGAGTTGAGGGCTGTTCATTAATAGCAACCTGCTTATTCACCCTCGATGCACTGAAAATACACATGAACCTGTTTACTCTGTTTACCCTAATTTACTTCATCTGAACTAGCTGCTGCAGTACAGACACGTTCAGTGAGGATCATGGGAGCGAGGATCTTTAAGATTCATTGCACTATATAACCATAAATATCCTTATTAAATCTTAAACACATGTGTATCATTAGAAGCATCTGGCTTCACAGAGTTTTGTTTAGGCCCAATGGGTTGACTGCAATCTACCAGTCGATTGCAAAGGTAATGCTGGTAGATTGCACACAATTGAAATATGCTTTTGTTAAATATAAAAAAATAAATAAATATAGCAATGTCCTTCCTTCTTCTTTTAGCTTCTGTCTGACTTTGACCAGGCAAGTTTTTTGTTTATTCAGTTGATATGACAACTAGCTAGCCTACTTCGAACCTTCCAAGGAAGAACAATTGCGAAGCTAGCAGTATTTGATTGCTTACACAAATTACCTTCATCCACAGACCATTTACCTAAATTAAATTCCAACCATCTAAAATGAGTGTGGTACCAAGCAAAAAGCCCAAAACTTAACATTTCCATGTGGAATGGCAAGAAGGCTTTAGTTTTTTTAATATGTCCTTTTCTAAATGCCTTTGTCCTATCTGACAAACAAGTATAGCTATGCCAAAAAAAGGAAACGTGGAGAGACATTTTCCTACACTTCCTGCAAAAGCGAGCTTTGAATGAAGGTGAAAGAACTGAAATCTCAATTAATTGGTCAACAGTCACTTTTTACTCATCCAGGCCTGAAAGCAAAGGCAGCCCCAGGTGCATACTGCTAACAAACACTTTTACCTATGAAAGAACACACTCAGGCTGAGGAAATTTTTCGGTCATTTAAAAACTACACAAAACACAGCTACCAATGTCTAAATTGGTGTCAGTCACCACTGATGGCTGGCTGTTCAAACAGATTCAATGCCAAGTGCAAGGAGGAGGAGGACGCATTTCCCAACTTTCTTAATTATCAATGTATTATACACCAACAAGCACTATGTGCAGATGTCAGATGGTTAAGCTGGGGCAAATTTTTCTGAAAGATTTCAAAAGCTGCTGTCTGAGATAAAGGAGTTTCTCCTATATACAGCAAAGCAAATACACAATACAAAGTGTGGCAAGGCGAGGGACCGTGAGAGCGGGCCGGTGGCGAATGTTAATGAGCGTCAGCTGTGCGCCACACCGGTCTCGTCTCAAGGAGGAGTGACGGGAGTATAAAAGGAGGAGCGACGACAGTGCAAGACGAGAGAGGACCAGGCCTGGATTTTATGTTGTGTTTTTGTTTTGTATGGAGGCGGCAGTCGGCCGTGAGGGGCTGCCGCCATTATTGTGTTTTGTTTTGTTTTTAGGCGGCAGTCGTCCATGAGGGGCTGCCGCCGACATTATATTTTGTTTATTTTTGGATTAAAGTTTTTAAATGTCCGCCGGTTCCCGCCTCCTTCTTCCCTAAACGTTTCATTGCGTTACATTGGTGCCGAAAACCCGGGAGGAAGGAAGGACATGCTGTCGGAGAGCCCTCGCTGCTGAGGGGGATCGCGGTGCTGAGGAGTTCGGGCAGCGCGGATGAAGGAAGACTGCGTGAAGTGGCTGCCCGAGGCGGTGGTGCTGGAGCAAGTGAAGATCGGGGTGGGACGGAGAACTCGCTGCCGTGCCCCTGGGCCGAGGTGGGGTGGTTGCCGTCCGAGAGGGAGCGGAGGCAATGGCTTTAAATGTGGCTTTTTTGTCTAACCTGACTAACGTGCTAAATGGGCTAAATTTAGAGCTGCAAGATAATCAGCTCAGTTAATGCTTTCAAACTACAGTTGCTCACATCTAAGCTACAGTGCCACGAATTAGGGAACTTCCAAAACATAGCATCTGAACTGCACAAGCAAGGAAAGGAGATAGCACAACTTGACAGTGAATGCTACATTGAGCAAATTGAAAAGGTCCGACTTCGACTTTGCTTTACTTGAGCCAATCGCTACATACATGTGCTTTCCATTTGGAGATGAAGTTGATTCACTGGCCTCAGACATGGAAAAGTTATGATCATTGGAGGAGGAGATTTTAGCACTGCAGGTGAAGGTGAGGGCATCTTATGAACAGTCTTTGAAATTTCTTGCTATTTTAATTTAATTGCAGATATAATAGCTTCAACTCTTCTGGGAAGGCTTTCCACAAGGTTTAGGAGTGTGTTTATGGGAATGTTTGACCATTCTTCTAGAAGCGCATTTGTGAGGTCAGGCACTGATATAGGACGAGAAGGCCTGGCTCGCATTATCCACTCTAATTCATCCCAAAGGTGTTCTATCGGGTTGAGGTCAGGACTTTGTGCAGGTCAGTCAAGTTCCTCCACACCAAACTCACTCATCCATGTCTTTATTGACCTTGCTTTGAGCACTGGTGTGCAGTCATGTTGGAACAGGAAGGGGTCATCCCCAAACTTTTGCCACAAAGTTGGGAGCATGAAATTTTCCAAAATGTCTGTATTAAGTTTATCCTAAATGGACTTTTCAGACTATAAAGGTAAGAATGAAAGTGTCTTCTTCACTCCAGTTGTCGCGTTTTCTGTCGCCGTTTGACATTTTCCCCCTCAAACACTGTTTATACAGCACGCAGTGTTTTCGTGACTGACCAAAGCATGTGAATATGAATACTATTGGTTGTCGGTTGATGAGAGTCATAACATTCTAACACCGCTTTGTTTCACCACAAAAGCAGTGCTAACCTTTTCATAACCCCGGTAAAAAGTGGTGCTAACCCTGCTTCTAAATTACAAGTGTGAAGCGTTACTTTACCCAGGGTTAATCACAGTGTGAAAAGCCCTCATGACTAATGACAATTTGGAGGACTGTTTGATATTAGCTATCAGTAGCTACTGCCCAGATTATGCAAAACTGTCTGATTTCATTCAGTGCAAGTGAATTCAGAGATACATGCAGTAGTAACAATCATTTGAAATGTATTTTTTAAATATGAAACTGCGTGGAGATTTTTTAGTTGGTAGATCTTATTGAGTTGGTCATTGAAAAGTAGATCATCACACAAAAAAGTGTGGGCACGCCTGCTTTATACCAGTATCCATGGCCGGCAGAATAGTATTTGTCCTATTAGAGCAGCTAAAAAGTTCTCAATAGCTCTGAAACAGCAACAGAAAACATTCAATCTAGCATTAGCGCGGCCAACGCTTTAGGCTGTAAACACTTCAGCTGTTAATGCTATAAGCTCCATCTTGTTTCCTCTGTTTTATAACTCAGATAAGAGTTAAACTGCCCTGACTGCAGTGCTGGGCGAGTCTGTTTAGCATGTTGAACTGATGTGATGTGATGAAGGTCTGTAGGGGCGACTGACAGAGCAGCTGTTCACTGATAGAGTTCACACACTCTATCGTCATATACGTCTAGTTTCACCTTCAACAGCATTACAGGATTACAGTATTGACAGAACATTTATCAATGGATTAGGAAATAGATGTGCATGAAAGTACCCTAAACTGAGTATACTGAGTGTATAAGTGTGTTTCAATCCTCTCTTGTAGTGTAATTCCCACAGATCCCGCACAGAACTTCCTGTGCCTGCATTTTTCAATATCCAGCTTTCAATTGTGGTTTTCAAGTCTGTTCTTGATTTTGAATTCATTTCATTTCAGTATTTCTGACTATAATGAAACATTTGTTATATTTTCATCATGGTTCTCAACTGGACATTTTGTTAGATTCTTGGTTTCTATTTCTGTAGCTTCGCCTACAGTGAAGTCTTGATGGTCCAAAATCACAATCCACATAGCATGTATGTTCTGATTGGCTTGGGAACATACTGTAAAATATTATTTAGGGCTGCAAGATATTAAAGTAATATTGCATATGTGATATGCAATGTGATATGTGATATCCAATAAGTAAGGTGACCACCTGCTTATTGCTCTGTTGCAGGACATAGATGAGATTTTGCTGGGCATGTGTGAGAGAGATATAAGTACTATGGAAATATTGATTTACCAGCTCTGTGACTGGCACTCAATTTGCCCAAGTCGATACAATGTAATCTACTTTACATGACCTATTCAGTCTGCTAAATACACATAATTAACTGAGTACAGGCTAGTTGGTAAAAATCACATTTTATATTAAAATAAATTTCCTTAAGAAGCGACAAGTGTATTTTCCTTTATTAGACTATGCAAATATTAAATGCATTTTACTGGATTCAGTGCATATTGAACTTGTTTTTGTGTTTTTGTTTTTGGATCTGGCAGGTTTGATCAGAATGTTCTTATCCAGTATATGTCTAGATGAAGTCCTGGCTAGTGTAGCTGTCTACACTGATTCCTTTGCTCCGTCCAGCTGTCATCCTTGGAAAAATCTCTCTCTACGACTGCGTTGGTTATTTCCCATGCTCTAACTACAACATGACTAGTACATTATGATTTGTACATTAGTACATGACTTCGATATATATTTGGTACAGCCCAAATACTATCAAACCATGTTAGGACCCAGAATTGCTTTATTCGTCAGCGGTGCTGGTGTGAATCTGGTCTGCATTTAGAATAGGTTCAGAGAGTTTCATCAGCTGCTGATCAAACGGACTTTCATGTTGAGATGTTCCAGTGGTTTCTACTGGCGTAAATCATGAAGGCTTGATCTGCAACGTTTCCAGACCTTAATGTTTCTCACCTGGATATTCATTTTCAGAATGATCTGCCCAATTTGCATTGATTTGCTTTAGATGTTTCTGCATGTGGAGACTCAGTTTGCAGTTTGCCGTAATTGGTGCAGTTTTGTTGGCTAATTGGGAAACAAATGTCAGTACAATACGAAGTTGTTTGACTGAATCATGCTGTTGAATAAATTGCAACAAACCTAAAATTACTGTTTTTATTTCAGACAAATGAAATATGTGCTCTTGTGGCTTTTTCTCATATTAAAGACACGCTGTGACTTCCTGATCAAGTCTTGATGAGGTTTAGGTGGGTTTGTTGTGTTCATTTGTGCTTAGTTTGTGTTTCCTGCATTTACTTGGACTCCATATTCCTCACATTCTTTTTTATTTTATTTTATTTATTTTTTATCTTGCAGTCTCAGTTTTCTTGTTGTTCTTACTGTTCTTACCTCCTGCACCTGGTTGACAGCACTGAATTTAACTCCCAGTGCAGCATAGAGAAGTCAATATGTGGTAATGACACATCTTCACTTCAGAGACATACACAAACTACACAGACATCAACAAAAATGATCTTTTAAAAATGTCCTAAAATAGTGAACAGCAGAATGTTGACCCTCATTGACCACTGACCTTTATTAACCCTTATAAAAACTAAGTATACTTCACTTTTTATTATGTAAAGTTCAAGAATATTTTTAACTATACTTTATGTATAGTATACCTATATAAATGCACTAGAAGTATACTTGTTAGTATACGGTTTCAATACTTATTGGGACTAAACTGGTCCACTTTTTAGTGTAGAAAGGTATACTTTCAAGTATACTTTACCTGTAACAGAAGTAAATTTTGAGTACACAACTAGTTTACAACTTAAGTTTTTCATTTTTCATTCTACTATTTCAGAAGATACACAGTAGCGCCCCCTACCGTATAACAGTGAAAACATAGATAGGTGGAAAATTCTGTCAATGGCAGGTAAAAAGTAATGTAGATTCCTATGTACACTACGAGTGGACTTGCCTAAACAAAAGTTGTGATGTTTATACGACAGTATGTAAAACTATGTGAAAAAGTATTTAATAGGCTATTCAATCAAAAGAGTAAACACAACTACAAGCCAAGTATACTTAGAATACTTATTTATACTTTTAAGTATATCTTGATCAAAAGATTGAGTAGTGTAGGCCAAATATACTAAGACTTTTAAGTCAAGCATACTTAAAGGGTTAGTTCACACAAAAAAGAAAATTCTGTCATTAATTACTTACCCTCATGTCGTTCGACACCCGTAAGACCTTTGTTCATCTTTGGAACACAAATGAAGATATTTTTGTTGAAATCCGATGGCTCAGAAAGGCCTCCATTGGCAGCAATGTCATTTCCTCTCTCAAGAACCATAAACGTTACTAAAGACATAAAGTCCATCTCACTACAGTGGTTCTACAATAATTTTATGAAGCGACGAGAATAGTTATTTAAAAAATCTAAATAACGACTTTATTTGACAAGTTCTTCCGTCTGGGCCTCTGACGTGAACTCACAAAGCATCACGATGCATGCGCGAGAATATTACATAGAGCCCCCCATTTTGCAGCTTTGATAAGGCACTTTTACGTGCACTTATTCGTTTCTCACCTTTTCGGGCATCCGAAATGCACTACATTCCGAAATGCACTATGAGCACTACGCCAAGACCTAAAGCACAATCAATGTAGAATTCAACAGCTTAGACACGGCGCGTCTTCATCTGCATGTAAACAAAGTTCCTTGCTTTCGGGTCATTTTCTCACACATGCGTCGTGGTGCTTCGTGAGTTCACGCCAGAGACGCAAGAATTTTTTGAATAAAGTCATTATTTTGATTATTTTATTTATTTATTCGCACAAAAACTATTCTCGTCGCTTCATAAAATTATTGTAGAACCACTGTAGTGAGATTTTCATTTTTGGGTGAACTAACCCTTTAAGAGCATTTTTAAGGATATTTCTGAGAAGTGCATAAAAAGTAGAAGTATACTTCTTTTTAGTTTAAAAGATACTAATAGCACACTTGAATTAACTTTTTGTAAGGGAAGTTCAGAAGCACATGAGGCTGAAAATGAGGAGAGAGGAAGCGTTTGGGTCTGTGTGTGTTCATGGTAAAAGTGGAGAGACTCGTTCTCGGTCCACAGCACCCCTGACGCCCTGCGGTCTGCTCTCACATCTGAGCTCTTAACACAGGCAGCGGGGCAGAAGAGAGCAGCCCTTCATGGAGCTGCAGTGGTGCCTGAGGAGAAAAGCCTCCAGAGAGGGTCAAACAGATGCTCTCAGCTCATCTCATTATCACACAGTTCACTCCACCTCTCCATGAAGCTCTGTGCTCATGTCACACATTCACTAAAGATTCAGTGCTTTCCCTTATGTATCATAAACTATCAGAACTGCAGCTCCCATCAATAAGAGAGCCGTGTTACTGTCAAATTATTTATTAATATTGTCAACCAATAAACCTTTTGACTGCTTTAATACTCAAGATTAGATTTCTGAAAACTGGTTGAAGTCAAATGGCTACACTATAGCAATAGTATTATACAATGTTATGGCTCAGATTTGTTCGTTCATTGCTCAAGAATCCTAATGGAGTACTGGATCTGTTTTATTTAGACTAGTCTCGACTAGACTAGTTTAAAACATTATTGAGATCTTTTCTAAAACTCAAGAACAGCAGGAAACTCGTTTTCTGTAAGGATTTGTCTTATCATGTAATGTGTTATCATGTAATGTAACGTTCTGTCCATTTCATAACCCTTTTTTATTTAGTGCCAGCATCATTCCCAGACTCGACACCTGTGAGCGTTCCTCATACGTTCCCGGTCTTTCTCTTCACAGCCCCCATCAAACCCACAGCATTCCCGTTCTTAACCTGATAACACAATCAATCGCAATTTCAGCCAATGTGAGCCACTATAAGCGCTATTACTGCTCCAGCTGGAGCGACCCGCTAGTATCAGCTCTCTCTAATGATGTCTGCGGCCCATTCTGCTCTTCCACAAATCACAGCTGCTGAAATGGAGAGAAGTCTTTAGAGGCGAGAGGCAATAACAGTGAGAAGTGGTCAAATTCAGGTGCTCACTACAAATCAGAGCGGCACCGGAGCACAACGGAGAGACACAAACATTTTTTTCTTCTGGGCTCCCGTGAGGGAGTGTTCAGGACTGTTGCGACGGGCCGGGTGGAATTATTATGATACAGATCAGTGAGTTACAGACATTGTCCTGAAACACTCCAGCAGTTTTCTGCTCTCTATTTGCTATTCGTCTTTATCAGTAATTGGAAGAGGAGGAAAGGCGAAGCTGCTTGTTATTGGACTTTTTGTCTCTCTGCTGACGTCGAGATGGAAAGTGTACGAGTGGCAGAAATAGAAAAATATTCAAAACGTGCACTTTAATATGTGTGACTGAAATTATCAGCAGAGACTGCTGGGAATACACAGCATATTTAACAATGTGCCAAGGGACGGTTGAACAGAATGAAAAAAAGTTCAGTGTCTCTGAGAAAATTCTCCCAGTTCTAGTAAACTATTAAACTGCATCGTCAGGCGCTTCCTCAGCAGCGTGTTCAGACGAAAACACACAATGTGCTTCAGGAAACGTATTGTAGGGATAATTAATAGTTGCTTTTCTTTTGGTACTTCCTGAAAAAGTCCATGAAAACAATGTGCTGTTTTGTCAAACCCTGAAATGGAAGAGAAACCATGTTACAAGCAACATATTGTTTGTTTGGCTGCTTCATTTTTCACTTCTTCATGGCACAGCAAGTTCCTTGCTTTTTTATTCCTGCCAAACTTTGTTTTTGAGCCTTATTGAGCCTAAAACATTCATAAAACCCAAAACATTCCCACATCAAACTAAATTTAGCAAGTGTAGAGGAGAACAGGCAAGCTTCCTGATTGTTATTTTGCTCTGAACATTTATTAAAAAACTCAAACCATTTGCTGCTATGATACTGATGCTATGATACAGTTGCTAAAGTGTCCTGAATAGCTTAAAATGTTGCAGTGTGGTTGTTAATGTGTTCTGAGTGGTTTCTGGCATTTTGCTATGCATTTGCTGAAGTTTTTTGAGAATTTGTTAGCGTATTTCTAGGTAGTAGCATAGCAAACAGCACTATTAAACCCAGTAACACTCATGTTTGTTCTGAAGGTAAGAGGGTTTCTGGGGATTTCAATACCCAAAATTTTTGGCCACAACAACGCATACACCTCATTAGCACTCGGCGGGTAACTAGTGACTCCCTTCACAGTTTCCACCCTAACCTCACTGTTGACCTTTGGCTAAATGTCAGTGTTGATATTAGAGGAAACAACATAACAACAACTACAGCAGCATATAATACGGCTTATTTATTCTGGAGAAACCAGGTCAGATTTGTTTCTGGAAATTATTGCGGATTCAACTTCACATTTAATCCTGCAGAAAGTCAAGTGAGATGTTGGATGTAACCTACAGAGTGTGAGCGTGTCAACGGCCATTAAGTCTAATGTCTGCTGGTGCTTCTCCACTCAAGAGCAGATCTGAGATCAGATCCGTCATTATAGAGACTCTCAAACCCACAACACTTCAGTACAGATGAACACTCGACTATAAGAGCTGAACTAAAGAGGTTAACGTGAGAGTGAACAATATGTTAAATACATAAATCAAAAATACTGTAGATGTTAAACGATTTTAATGTGGAAAACAAGATCATTGAGATTTATAAGATTTTGCTTGTATATCAGCAGTTCTTCATGTAAAACATTAAAAGGACATTTTCTGCACTTTTGTCTATTTAGTCTATGAAGTTCTAATGATGTAATTAATTTTCTACTCAAACCCTTAGAAACATACAGCATATTCTTGCTACTGTACCTACTGTATAATTATAATGTTAATGACCTGGGTTATGATTGGCTAGACTCCACATACCACCATAATTCACTGTTATTAGAGCAAATACAGTGTAGGTGTAGATATGAAAATGTGGACAGTCATATGCTAATGAGCTCATGATTGTCATGCCATAACGATTATTATAACACTTGAGTTCAGTTTCAGTAAATGATCTTGATGAGCTGAGTTTTATGGTCAAACTCAGTTTGAATGCACAAAAATATGCACAAAACTTTCAAAAATCTTTCAAAAATGTGCGTCCGTCAATGAGGGCGTTTGCATAATCTAATCTCTCAGACAGCCACAGCGTCACAGGTACGGGTAGTCTAGGCTACCAAAACTCAAACTAGCGAGCTCATCTAGTATAGACTAATCTGAAAATGGTCACGCAAAGAACGATCTTTGATAGGTATAAATGTCAGCTATTCTAAAATAAAAATTCAAAAAAGGAAAAACTTAAGAGACAAAGAGCAGAGATGGAGTTAGTCAGTAAAATCCCCAGCCAACAGGTCATTTTACTGAAGGTCTTGATGGAGTGGAAGTTGTGGAACAGCAAGTTGATGGGCACATGAAGCAGATAAAACACAGCGTCATCGTCCCCACCGATTTTAGGTTAGTTTGATTATAAACTTGATGGATGTATATTGCTTTTTATGTTTGAACAAACTCTAGCCTATATATTAGCTTAAGGCGTGGGCGATAGCCCGGTTGAAATATTTCAGTCGTGTTGCGCCGTCATCATGTAAGCTTATCATTTAAACGCTTTTTAAGCAAACCATTCAGACACATTAAGCAGCGAGGGAGAATTAATTTAGGTAAATGTGCAGGTTAAAGTTAAGCCTGATACGCGCGGCGCACACCTCGTACAGCGCCTGACTAAACTTGAGCTCTATTTCGTGCCTTGTGCTTTAACGTTCAAATACACATAGTGTCAAAATCCCCGTCTTTGTTATTGTCCTCGTAAACTTAGTCATTTGTGTCTTAAATAAACGTTAACAGCTTAAGATAAAGCATGTGTAGTAGTAGGCTATATATGAGATCTTGGTAGGCTATTAATAATGAGGTCTTAAAGGTATAGTTCACCCCAAAATGAAAAATCTATCATCATTTCCTCACCCTTAAGTGGTAAAGGGATATGTAGCATTGCATAAGTGCTACTACTAAGAGAGTAATGTCAATGCAGTCTGATTTAAATTTCGCATAAGCTTAATTGAATTGGTCTAAATACACTCAGCTAAAGGATTATTAGGAACACCTGTTCAATTTCTCATTAATGCAATTATCTAATCAACCAATCACATGGCAGTTGCTTCAATGCCTTTAGGGGTGTGGTCCTGGTCAAGACAATCTCCTGAACTCCAAACTGAATGTCAGAATGGGAAAGAAAGGTGATTTAAGCAATTTTGAGCGTGGCATGGTTGTTGGTGCCAGATGGGCCGGTCTGAGTATTTCACAATCTGCTCAGTTACTGGGATTTTCACGCACAACCATTTCTAGGGTTTACAAAGAATGGTGTGAAAAGGGAAAAACATCCAGTATGTGGCAGTCCTGTGGGCGAAAATGCCTTGTTGATGCTAGAGGTCAGAGGAGAATGGGCCGACTGATTCAAGCTGATAGAAGAGCAACTTTGACTGAAATAACCACTCGTTACAACCGAGGTATGCAGCAAAGCATTTGTGAAGCCACAACACGCACAACCTTGAGGCGGATGGGCTACAACAGCAGAAGACCCCACCGGGTACCACTCATCTCCACTACAAATAGGAAAAAGAGGCTACAATTTGCACAAGCTCACCAAAATTGGACAGTTGAAGACTGGAAAAATATTGCCTGGTCTGATGAGTCTCGATTTCTGTTGAGACATTCAGATGGCAGAGTCAGAATTTGGCGTGAACAGAATGAGAACATGTATCCATCATGGCTTGTTACCACTGTGCAGGCTGGTGGTGGTGGTGGTGTAATGGTGAGGGGGATGTTTTCTTGGCACACTTTAGGCCCCTTAGTGCCAATTGGGCATCGTTTAAATGCCACGGCCTACCTGAGCATTGTTTCTGACCATGTCCATCCCTTTATGACCACCATGTACTCATTCTCTGATGGCTACTTCCAGCAGGATAATGCATGACAATGAGTTCACTGTACTAAAATGGCCCCCACAGTCACCAGATGTCAACCCAATAGAGCATCTTTGGGATGTGGTGGAACGGGAGCTTCGTGCCCTGGATGTGCATCCCACAAATCTCCATCAACTGCAAGATGCTATCCTATCAATATGGGCCAACATTTCTAAAGAATGCTTTCAGCACCTTGTTGAATCAATGCCACGTAGAATTAATCAGTTCTGAAGGCGAAAGGGGGTCAAACACAGTATTAGTATGGTGTTCCTAATAATCCTTTAGGTGAGTGTAGAGAAAAATTATAATGACCATTTTTGTCTGAAGACTATATATTAAAAAAGCTACTAAAATTAATGTTGGTAATGGAAGTTTGACTAAAACTAGACTAAAACTATGAAAGACAAAATCACTAAAATGTGACTAAGACTTATAAGCATTTGACTAAGACTAAATAAAAAATGTCTGTCAAAATTAACACTGTTTAAGATATAAGAATGTGTGCGTGCGTGTGTGTGTGTGTGTGAGAGAGAGAGAGAGAGAGAGAGAGAGAGTTGACATGAGTGCAGAAACCCTCCTCTCTTCTCAACAGAGTTTTCCTCCCTTATGAGACTGTTTGATCATGAACTTAAACTGTCACTTTTTCAAGTCAAAGATAAAAAAGAGTGAGAAACATTTTCTTCCTTTAACTCTTCTTTCTCTCTGTCTCTCTCTCTAAAATAGAAAATTCTCAGTAGCTTGGTGTGTTTTGGTCGTACACGAGTTGACTCGTTCAGTTGAAGTTCAGTCACTCTGCCAAATGAACTAGCTAGTGTTGATCTGTTTGTCTTCAGATCTACAATCTCAGGGGAAGTTGTGACGTGACCTCTTCCATTCGAGAGCTGTCATTTTCCTGCGGGTTTCAGACTGGTCAGTCATTGGGCTCTGGTTTCCGTGATTTGTCACGTCTTTCAGAAATGTCACATTGTTAAAAATAGAATGAAAAGAAAAATGCAGATGCTTTTCCTGACATATCCAGCACAGAGCAGAAAGTGAAAGCAGAGAGGAAACTTCACTTCACTAAACTGTATTTGAATGTAAACAACAACAATTTCAGTAGCTTTGAGAAATGCCAGCTGGCAGAAATCCTAAAGGTTGATTCATGTTTCTAGTTTCCCACATGGACACTTCTTGGATAAATTCCTACAGTTAGATGAGGACAAAATGGCCCAAAACTACAGTGAACATACTGTTGTGTTGTTCAGTTATTGGTCTGGTTAAATACAGTAAAGCATAACAATGAGTTCAAATACCAGTTGTAAGTTAAGACATCAAAAATAAACTTAAAAATTAACCACTTTTCTCAAACTCAAACTTTGGGCCTAAAACAAATTATTAATAATAATAATAATAATAATATATATATATATTTAGATCTTGATTATTCTTGGTAAATTTTGCAATATGCTTTTAAAACTGAAGCAATATAATTCATTTATGGTGGCAGTTGTCCAGTCATCGTCTAGGGATTTTAATGGCTTAAACTCAAGATCTCATTCACTTGCTTTTTAATTTTATTTATATTTTAACGTGCTTTGACAATGTAATTTAAGTTTTGTGAACCGTCTAATTAAACAAAATTGGGCCTGATGTTCCTACAGAGAATCACCTGCATAATATTGGTTGAAAATGGACCTTGATTCACACGAGAAGCTGAAGTTTCTAGTAAACACAGTTATTGTGTTCGTCCTGTCCAAGCTGTAGTGGTTTTGTCTCTCAGATGGACAGGAATGTGGGAAGCGGGACCCAGAAATATCAGTCCATGGTGGAGTATGAGAGCCTTCTTGTGTCTGAGGTGCAGTTTAAATTATTTATTGCAAAGTGACAGATTTCATCTTATATGCTGCATAACTGACGCTCAGCGCTGAAATTCCATTTCCACCACAATATATAGCCTAATGTATATATTTTATGGCATAAGAACAATATACTAACAATAACCTTACAAGTAAAAGCTAGAATGACACAAAAAGAGGACGAATAAACCATATTTTTACAAAGTCTGTGCATAAAAACGGCCATTACAGGCAAATTTTAAGCAAGATAAAAAGAAAAAGGGCTTGCGCTGTTTTTGTGAAAGTTTCTTGGCAAATTTCTAATGGCGAGTTTCAGGCTTTGGTGCCTTTGTTCGGTTTTGTTGGGCGAAATTCAAAAGCACATGAAAAGAAATGGCCAGCATTAGAGACTGAAGCACAAACACACTCACATTATCAGGATGTATAAACGTTTTGGCCAATCAGGGACTTTTCAGTTTCTTTCAGTTTGAAGGAAAGTGAACAAAAAAAA
This sequence comes from Paracanthobrama guichenoti, assembly GCA_018749465.1. Taxonomy (NCBI): domain Eukaryota; kingdom Metazoa; phylum Chordata; class Actinopteri; order Cypriniformes; family Gobionidae; genus Paracanthobrama; species Paracanthobrama guichenoti. The sequence goes on from CM031946.1 coordinate 15,435,297, forward strand.
GTTTAGACAAAGAATTTAGAGGTGAACGCAAGTGCAGTAATGTGACATTTTCTCTTTGAGCGGCTCTTAATGTTTTTAGGACTTTCCAACACAAAAACATAAAGGCTTCTCATAAACACATACACTGAGAAACATCTGATCTTCACTCTCTGACTTTTCTGCAGCAGAACAAATGCTTGATAAACAAACCATCCAATCAATATCCTCCATTTATCACGCATTCTTTTCTTTTCCTCATAACCTCGTGCTCAGTAAAGCAATCTGTCTGTTGTTTACAGCCTTCATATGGCAGACGCTTCAGACGGTCGATGGTATTGGCAGACGCTCTAATTTGTTCACGCGGGTCAGGCGAGAGGCGTTTCAGACATGAACAAACACCTTATTGTTGAATTCTTGCACCTGATGAGTGTCATTAGGATAAAGACGCATTCAAACAGAGAGTTTATAAGATGTTTCTGTTAAACTGTCGCTGTTGGATCTGCGTCTATGAGGGTTTATTTACTCAGTGTGGCGTTTCTTTGAGGATCTTCTAATCTGTCACTGAATATGAATGCACAGATCACAGAGGGTAATTCGCAGCAGGTCCGTAACGGCTCAATGCTGAATGAGCTTCTCCGTGGCCTAAAACACAAGCACGTTCATTTGGACGGAGACGGATCAGTCAGCAGAGGATCTGCAGCACAATGAGAGTGAAGTGAATACTGATCAGCCGCCATCTTCATCAGTCACATGTGCTGCTCTCAGATCAGCTGCCGCAAGATTTTCACTTGCTTTGGCTGGACGGATGGAGATGGAGATGGAAACTGGGGTTTGTTTCACAGAGGGAATTTCAAAGTGTTCACAGCTTGAATTATGTATCTGTGAATTCTGGATGATGGTTGAATTGAATCATATGGCTCTCTCTCATTGGCTGTTTCTCTCTGAGCATGATGGATAACTCTTTGATCTTGTCGTATCTCTGCTAATTGACTGGGATGCGAGCAGGATTTGGTGGCTTGGATCTGCTCCTCGCCCACTGTGCATATAGCATTTATGCACCAGCTTTGCTTAAGCCTCTCTTACATTGCCTTACATTGGTCTTAAAATTGCACTATTTATTGCACTATTTAATTGAGTAAAACTCTTCTGAGGTTTTATACTGAGCATGTTGTATGAGTGAGATGTTTAGTGTTTTCATACTAGAGCTTTAGTTCAGTTTGAAAGCCGTTTCCAAAGTCTGCTTGAAAAAGTATATATTTTGAAAAAAATATATCTAATTTATTTTAGATTATAATTTTTTTTGCTAATACTCAATACTAAGATAAATATTAATATTAACCTTTTTGTAAACTTATTTATTTAAGAAATGTAAAATTAAAGCTTGAAAATAATAAAAGTTTGATAGATTGTCCAACATTCCAACTGTAACAAAGTGTAACAAACAAATCTTTTTTTCAAAGATTTCCATTGTATGGACCAATAATAAAAATAAAAATAAATAAAAAAGACTATATAAGACTTTTATATAGATGTGACCCGTGCTGGCAAAATGAGTTGAATTAGCAAGTTTAAAAAATATATATATATTTTTAGTTATTGTTATTTTCACAATCAAAATGATATGATTTGTTTGAATCAGACAAAAAATGACTGAGCTACACCTGTTTGAAGTCGATAGAGTCAGCAAAGTCAATTTGGAGACAAATCGATGTAAATTTTATGAAGGTTCCAAAACAAAATCACAACCATAGCAACCATACCTTAAAATCCCAGGTAATAACACCAAATTTGACACACACCAAGTCAAAACCAAATATCTATTGGAAAAATATATATTCAACTTTTTTTTTTTTTTTTTTTTTTTTTTATGATACTACAATTGTTTGATTAACATTAATGAAGATCTATTAGATCAGTGGTCGGCAACAGGCGGAATTGGCAAAATTGGCCCACCAGCAATAATATCTGGCCCGCACCCGCAGCCAGATTACTTTGATAGCAGCTGGTTCTGAAATAGATCTGTCATGATAGTGTAACGGAGGCCAGCTAATGAGAGCTGTGCAGGTAAATCTCACTCAGCTCATTTCAGACGCTCTAGAGACTGACGCTAGAGGTTGCAGCCTTTAGCCTCCTTGTTAGAGCGTCCGACTCCCATGCGGAAAGCCCCGGGATCGGGCGGTGCGAACCGGAGAGATTTCAACAACAACAGTTACTCACAATCGATTTGTCTTTAGTGATTTAGCCTTCAAAAAAAAGTACAAGAACATTTTTGCAGCAATGTTTTATTTTGGGAATGAATTGAGAGCTTTTCATTTGAAAAGTTCTGAAAGACATTCAAGAGTTTGTGGAATGGATCGCTAGACACGCCTCTACAATAGCCGTCATGAAATGTGCGGTATGAAAAAACGAACAGTGAACCATTGAAACGTCTGCTTATAACGCGGGGCCTCAGCACCAACACGTGAACAACAACTCAAATTCAGCTTCCTTCAGACAACCAGCAACAAAAAGGTGCCATGCTTCGTCTCGTGGTGCCATCTGATATTATATTCTTTACAAACAGCAGATAAGACACACCGGCTTTGCATTCACAAAACCCGGTAGGATGAACGCATAGTTGTCTTTCCATTCTTCTTTGTATGCCCTATTTGCGCTGTCGACTTTCCTCTTTAGACTCTTTGATACTGCCAGCTTAAATGTTAACATCACTCTGCACGCCATGTACCTCCAGCACGCAAACAATTTTAAAAAAAATGCAGTTTATTATGTGAGGATGCCAAGGAATAGTGTAAAAGTAGGCTACGTCAAATAATTATTACAATAAGTTAGGCTCCATTGTGTGACAATCTAATTAAAATACACATTTATTATTCACAATATGGAAAGAGGAAATAAAACAGTTCGTTAAGAGCATGACTCAAACATGCCATTAACGGGCTTATTCAAGTCCTCTTTTATTTTTTGAGTTATTTTTATCCATTCTGCATCTCTCACATGTGTGTTTTAGCAAAGTGGTCTGTGTTGCAAGTTGGTGAATGAAGATACTTGCCAGGTTACGTGTCACTACTGCTCTATTCATTTATCCAATTTTTTAACAGAGTAATAGCTTACTACCAGTTACAAAAGACACTGTAACAGTATGTCACAGGCAATTCATTTCTTAAATGATCCTTTGAATATGTTTTGGCCTGCCGAACTTACTTGCTGACCCCTGGCCTAGATATTAAAACCTACTGTACCGCACAGATCTAAAATAATGTAACACATCAGATGTTTTTCCCAAACAGTTAACCAAACGTTAACATAAGATATAACAGATGATGTTTGCGTGAATACTCGCCAAGACAGATATTTTGAAATGCTGTAATTCTCTGTACGTGTGTATATATCAGGATTGCGCACTGTCTGAGGCGTCTTTGTGCGCACGCATCAGATCTGTCAGTCAGCACTTGTGAGATGGTTTTCATGGACAAAGGAAAGGTACTCCTCTCCGAAAACGTACAAATAAAGATACTTTTAGATGTTTAATTGCTATTTGGAGCTTTGAGATCGCTAGACGAGGGCTTAATGAACAAATTTTTGTGAAAACCTCCACATTTTTCACTTGTTTTGCCTGTTGCTCGAAATTATCCTGTGCACATTCCGACTCCTTTTGCCAGCATGGGTCACATATTATGTTGCACAGAAGAAAGTCAGGTTTAGAATGACATGAGGGTGAATAAATTATGACAGATTTTTTTTATTTTCTGTTGAAATATCTCTAACACTTTTGCTAAACCCTGGTATTTCCTTCAGGAAATGCAAATGTAGTTGAATTCATTGCCGCTTGTCTCTGCAGAAATTTGCCTTTGGCCAGCAGCACACATTCTTCACACCTCTTGAAACCTCCTCAGGAGACTGACGCAATTGTGATTCTGTGCTTGTTACGTTTCAGTACAAAAAAAAAAAAATCATGAGTAAAAAGTGAAGTGCAACACTTTCCATTTTTGGCATCTTTTCATGAGAGTAGCTCCAGAGCTCCAGTGCTAAACAGCTAATGCTAGCCCTCACTGTGACATTCCCAATGATGACACTAACATACTGCAGTTAAAACCAAGTAGATTGAAGAAATCAAAATAAGCATGAAAACGGCCTTATACATATATACATACTGAGACTGAGACTGTGACAGAATGAACAAACACCATGTCAGCCTGTCCCAAGCCGTGGGTTTGAAACTCTCTTCTTTGTCTTGTTTGGATGTGTCATTCTGTCATCGGCAGAATCTGTTTGCTTTTAGCAG
>CM031946.1:15442057-15689532 GCA_018749465.1 Paracanthobrama guichenoti
GACAATTATCATATAGTTTAGATTAGCAGTATGGTTCTGTTCTGGGCAAGAACTCCCTGCACGTCCATGCAGCCTAGCATGGATAAGAGCAGGGAGAGCAGTGATAAACCCCCCTAGAGTAAACAGAACAGAAGACACAATGTATTGCAGATAGCATTAATGTCAATATTAAAATGTACAACCTAATTCGGGAATTTAGTCTGATTCAGGGGGAATCAGAATGCCAAATCCTGACGGGATGAGAGGAGGAGCTGGGAATGGAGGAGGGTATTTGAGCTCTGGAGAAACGCGATAGTTGCTGATAATACTGAAGGAGCTATATATATGCATGCTGTGATCAACATCATATTCCTATAGGTAGACGTGATCAGCTGACAGTCAGCTGATGCGAGCTTGACTAACGTGACCTGCCAGAACTGACGCTATACGCTTGATTTGTGTGTGATGAACTGAGCTTTAAAAACTGTTGACAAGCTACAAACTACTCATGATTTACATTTAACTACAGTCATACTGCTCTCTTACTAACAAAAAGAAGCAACTTGAAGCTATTTATAGGAATCAATATCTATTTACTGTAATTGTCAGAGTATAAAATGTATGTAATGCATAAAAGAATAAGCCTATTTACCCAGCAGAAAACAATCTCATTTGGATGATAGCATCAAACGTAAACATGAAAATGACTTTCTGCAGAGCACAAAATATTATATTTTGAAGAATGCTGGTAACCAAACAGTTTAGGTTACTATTGACTTCCACTGAATGGATATAAAAAATATCTTCCTTTATCAAAATATCTTATTTTATGTTCCAGAGAAGAAAGTAATTAAGTTTTGGAATAACATAAAGATGAGTAAATGATGACAGAATTTAACATTTTGGTTGAGTGATGATTGAACAGAATTGTGAATTATTATTTTGAAATGGTTCACTGTCAGTTTGAATGAACTGGTTCACATAAATGAGTCAGGCTTGAGATGAGATGATTTATTCTAAATCTATATTCAAATCAAAACACTTAGTCAAACTGATTTTTGGCTGTGGTCTACCAGCTTTATCGCTTGTCCAAAAGGGTCTGCTAGGTCAAAAACTAACCCAATAGCTAGTAACCAAGCTGATCAACCATCTAAACCAATCTGGATCAGCTAAAGAGGAAACAAAAAAACAGATATAAAACCAGTTACCACCTTAAGCTGGTTTTAACTGGATCTTCCAGCAGAGAAAAAAAAGAAAATAAATGGTGGCATCAGGTCTAGTTGGTAGTGACTTGTGATTTGAACAGAGCAGATTTTCACCTTCATGACATTTGACATCCACTAATAACGAAAATATGACACGCATATAGACCTAGTTTAATCTGACAAACGGTGCAATATCAGGTCTTATTGATTTAATGATGACAGAAAATCTCAGACGCCGCAATGTGAATTCATAAAGACAGAAATCAAACCTTCATGGAGTCGGAGGACAAATATTTGAAGAAGCTCTTAAGACAAACACTGAGTAAGGAGGGGAAGGAGGGACACAGAGAGACGAGACTTGTTGCCACGTTGAGACAGAAGCCTGTTTTCAGCGCACGTATTTGACAATCCCCCGGAGTGAAGAGCGATCTGGAGAGGTCTATTATTATTGAAGAGGAGTGGGAAAACACGAACAACACTTGTTCACAGCCATGAAACAGATTAGATGACACACACACACACACACATATATATGCAGGGATGAGAGTTTCCTTTGAATCGGTGTCTTTTTCTTCAAGTGAGAACAAGATACAAGCCTAAACATGCTGAACCAAAGCGTTTATGTGGGCAGACCGCAGTAGAGCTGTCAAAAGCCACGGGAGCGAGACGGAGGTTTGACCCCACCGACTTCCGGAGACCCTCAGTGACCCTGAGCCTGGAAACTGACAGGCAGAGAAATCCAAAGTGAAGTCCACAAAACTTTCTGCTCTGTAACTTAACAGCCGCTCTCCTCAGAGAACAGAGGTTGTCACATCGCTCACAAAGACAAGAGGACTTGACAAGGATGGAGATGAAAACGCACAAAAAACTGATTCAGGAAAAGAAGAGAGGGAAGACATGAGGAGCACTCAAGAGAGAGAAGGACAAGAGCGCTTGAGAGGAACATGCAAATTAAGAGGCGGGGACACGGAGAAGGAAGAGAGGCGAAAGTGAGACAGAGAAACATATGGACGAGGGTCTCGCAGATGGTGGAGACATGCGTCCGTACACAGAGTGAAGCCAGTTTGATCTGCTCACGTGTGTCTTTCAGTAATAATCAGACTCCTGGGAGAAAAGGCTGCACACTTTATTAAAATACTAATGAAACGCCTCATGATGATGGTTATAAGCTGTGGTTATGGTTATAACTTTGACTTCTGGATGTAACAGTCTTGAAAACTTTTTATCATGCCTTAATTTATTTTTACCATTTTTTCAAATAAATTTTATTCCTAGATCATATCATTTTACTTTCAGGCTTAAACTATGAAAAATATTAATTATTGCATGTTTAAAACAACGATAACCTCCAGAAATAAACATAAAACATCTTAATATTTATTTAGGCATTTATATATCATTATTATTTAGACAATGTATAAGTAAGGATTAACTGAAGACTGTTGAATTATTAGAAAAATAATTAGAAAATACTAATAGCGAAACTGTAAGTTAATCTACTCAAGAACAACGCCGTTATTACCTCGCTAGTGAGAAATGTCATGTAGCTTTCAAGATGACAAACTATTTTATTTTATAACACGTTTTTGTGCGAGTGTGTGTCCGAATGATGCCACAACTAAAGGACAGTTGTCATGTAATATATATATTTGATTATTGCTGGATTCCAGCTGCAGTCTAGTCATTTACTCTGCGATCTGACTGGCAGATCGACGTGTAAATCTGACGTCTTCTAAATGACATGTCAAGATTTAGTTTTGAGAAAAAAGGTCAGTGAGGACACAGACACAGAGAAACTGAGACAGAATTAACACAACACTAGCAATTAACTCCCAGAAGAATGTCACAGCGCTCTGAGTGTCAATTTATGAGAGACCGAGAGAAAAGAGGGCGAGACAGATATATAGCCCTGTTAGAGAGAATTATAAAGCACACTTAATATGATCTCAGAGAGGATGCTAATAGGAATATTTGTAGCCCAAGGCAATAGTCAAGCTAAGCAGGTATGAAATAGTTCATTACAGTCAAAACAAAAGACCCTCAAGGGGAACGACCACAACGCCACGTGTGAATTCATTGCTTGAGACAAGAACTGCAGAGGTCAAGTGTTATTTGGGCTAATCTGAGAGAAGACAATCTCTGTTGATCTCATATCTTAATGATGATCTTTATATGAAATGATGCAGTCTGTGAGTGTTTGAGATTGGAGCCGGTTTTAAACTCCAGACAAAACTTAATTGGCAAGGATAAGACACTTATTTAGTCAAAACATTTTTGGGAAACCAGTTCAGAGTCTATTATTGTTCACTTCATTATTGTTCTGTGTGTAAACGTGTTTGTGTTCATAGAACCGAAGCCAAATATTGATTTGTACGCAATTTCTGATTCATTAAACTGAATAATTGTTATTATACAATTTCACATTTGGAAAAAAAAAGAGAAAGAATAACAAGTAAAGTGACTAATGAAGATAAATTTCACCACACTTTATTTGAAACCGTGTTCAGCTTCTCAACTTTCTTTCTGGAGTGTGATTTCCAGCAGGACGCTTGTTCTAATAACACACGACCAAAATTATTACTATAATTGCTCTCGAATCTAATCAGCCTGATTATTTGCTTCAACTTAGTGAGCGATTCAACAAATAACTGCTGATGCTTTGGCACTTAAGGTCTTTCTTTTTGCATTTTTCAGCAGAATAATCCATTGAGCTGTTACAAGCTAAAGGGCTAATTATTCATAGCCTGTTAAAAGTTTAATGTGCTGAATTTTCATGAATCACATGCTTTTGATTCGTCTTTTAAGTGATTTTCACCATTATCAGCTCTGAATTTGCATGTCAAAGATCCCCAAATATCACCTAAGCTCTTATGCAGCCTCACCAAAATGTAAATAATATTACAATTTAAAATAACCGATTTCTATTTGAATATATTTTAAAGTCGAATTTATTCTTATCATCGCCAAGCAGAATTTTCAGCAGTCATAAATAGAAAGTTCAAAACAATTATTTCAAATAGAAATCTTTTTTTTTTTTTTTTTTTGTCTTTACTTTTGATCAATTTAATGCATCCTTGCTGAATAAAAGTATTTACTACTTTTGAAAAGTAAAAAGGAAAGCAACATGATAAAAAAATAGCTGCATATTAACTTTTGCAGAGCTGAAATTCCAGCATTCATTTGTGACCCTGGACAAGAGAACCAGTCATAAGGGTCATTTAAAAAAAAAAAAATTAAAAAAATTAATAAATTAATAAATAAGGGGTTTGTTAGGATAGGACAATATTTGGCCGAGATACAACTATTTGAAACTCTTGAGGGCGCAAAAAATGAAATATTGAGAAAATCGCCGTTAAAGTTGTCCAAATGAAGTCCTTAGCAATGCATGTTACTACCAATAATAAACTTTTTTATATATTTACAGTAGGAAATTTATAAAATATCTTCATGGAACATGATTTTTACTTAATATCCTAATGATTTTTGGCATAAAAGAAAAATGGATCATTTTGACCCATACAATGTATTGTTGGTTATTGCCACAAATATACCCGTGCGACTTATGACTACTGGTTTTGTGGTCCAGGCTCACATTTTAACAGTTTTAGACTTTGAACAGTACAGTTTGCTGAAGCTTGTCTTATCAGTCTTTGGGAGGATGATGTTGGTCAGCGTTGCTTTCTGTGTGCTTCAGTGTGTGTGTGTGATGTGCTTTTTATAGCAGCGTGTTATAGATTTAGCCGCAGGCCGCAGCCACTGGCTGATAGAGAATTGTGATTGGTCAAGGCCGGCCGTTTGCCCTCTTAGGGTTGAGACAATTAAAACCATAAAGACAGTCTTTCTTGCTCACCGGAGCAGAGCTTTTTCACCTCATCCACTCTAGCTTTTTCAGCATCTACTCTTTTCCCCTCCGTCGTTCATCATCCTACACTGTTGTCTCTCTCTCCCTCTTTCTCCCGATGGCGGTCCACGTCTCCCTATACGCTGTTACATCACCACACGGCAACAGATGATGCCAAACTGACTGACGCTGCTGTGGGAATATACCTCATTGATTCTGCTCATATGCACACACACACAAACACATGTACACACACAAAATAAATACTCTTAATTACACATGCATGTAGCGTTCTGTGTCCAGGCAAATCTTTCTGCAAAACACACACACACACATGCACAGGGGTGATGGGAAGGACACGACTTCTGGCCAGATCTATTTTTGTTTGTGTTCTTATTTTTGTCTTTCATTAAATGTAGCACAATGTTGGCAGTGAATTGTAGCAGCAGCACTGTGGATGAATTTGTTTGATATTTAAGGGTCATAATGTACATAAAGTATATATACTCAGCAAAAACAGAAACATTCTCCCTCTTTTAACAGTATGTGGTTTGTCCACCAGCTGCTTTAAGTCCTAAAGTTCATCTCATCTTCTTAGACTTCAGCAGATTTGACAGTTCTTTGCTGTGCAAATTCACTAACTGTGAATTTGCACTGTCCATGGAGCGGACCTGTTTACATTTCACTGCCGGTTGTATATTCTGTATATAACTGTGTATGTGACAAATAAAACTCTTGAATCTTGAATCTTGAATCTCTTGAATCTTGAATCTACTCCACTCTTCCACCATGACACTTTGCAAGCTCTCGAACATATCTCGGGGGACACATGGTTAAGCCTAGTTCACACTACACAACTTTAAACGTCGGCAGACCGCAGTGTTGTTCAGACTACATGACTTGCTCTGGAGTCTTGAAGTCTTGTTGTGGTGTTCACACTACGTGACACTACGTAAATGATCCGCAACAGGGGGTTACACACTACACGAGCTGACAACAACTCTGTCACCCAGTGAGTCTATCCGGTCCCATTTTGAGAAGTGAAACGGGAAATGTGAAAACTACACTGTGTTATTTCATCAGTCAATCGTGAAAGTCTGGTGGTTGAAAGCTTTTTCAGAAAGAGCAAATAGAGATTCAAGTAGGGCTCAGGACAAAGTTAGAGCGTGCACACGTAACATCTGAGCGAGAGCAGAGCCATGAGTTCGAAAGTTGTGTCTGAAAGCTAGTCGTTTTTCTTTATTATTGGTTAAAATAAATGGAGAGTATCTCGTGTTTTTCTGTGGGTGCCCGACCATTTCGGTGAGTGCTCTGGCTTGGCGCCTGTGCTCTCATTGGCTGTATCTCCTCGCGAGACGTGACACCACAGGACATCGACCGACAGCTCCAGATATTTAACATGCCAGATATTTGTTTGGAGTCTAGGAGGCATCAGAAAGTGTCTTTCATGCGTAATTGTGTAGTTCACATATAAAGATTGGTGCGTGCTGATCACCCGTTGATTTGCCCCCGATCACAGCCCCGAACTCGTTAACTTCCTGTTAACACTTCCTTAACACTATCCTGTAGTGTGAATCAGGGACCTGCGTTTTTCAAATCAAATCGTTTTATCGTCTGTGGCGTATGTGTGTATTGTTAGTTATTCTCCTGTGAATGTTCTCTGAGAGGATTATATACACACACACAGATACACTCTCACACACACACACGTCTGGTTTGTTATCTTTGTGGGGACTCTCCATAGTTGTAATGGTTTTTATACTGTACAAACTGTATATTCCATCCCCTTACACTAACCATACGCCTAAACCTACCCAACCTACCCATCACAGAAACCCATCACTTTCTGCATTTCTACATAAAAAAAAAAAATCATTCTATATGATTTATAAGCTTGTTTCCTCATGGGGACCTCAATTTAGGTCCCCACAGTCACATGAGTCCCCATGAGTGTGTGTGCATTCAGGTTGAAGTCCACACCGGGATAGAAAAACTTGAACACACACACACACACACACACATATTCTCTATTCATCTCTACTCAGGCCTTGTGCATCCCAGATCTAAACAAGCACAAAAGCATCAATCATGACGCCCTTTACAGACTAAATAAAATAACACGTTCAGCATAAGCCAGCATCTAATCAAGCGATCCCTCACAATAAACCAGACTCAACGTTCAGTCTAAAAATACTAAATATTCAACTAATGCACATGAATACACTCATAAACACTACTAAAGCAGAAAGTGTAAGATCAATAAAACTGGAGGCGACTTACACATACAGTGAGGCGACTGTAGTAAGAACCCTGTAATGCGATAAAACTTGATTTTATAAAAGAATCGACCAACACACCCTGAGGAGCAAGCCTAAGGAACAAACTCTGCGGAGAGGAACTTTGTTTAAACATAAAAGTGCTTTGTACAGAAAAAAAACATCACTAAACACTGAAAATGTTCACCTAAAAACTGCTTGTTTGAAGAATGTGAGCTCTCATGAAGTTTTAATCAGTGAGCAAATAAAACCAGCCCAGACGAGACAGAAGAGCTGATTATGCTATTGCTCAAACTCTCATTTCATGGCATATTTGCAGTAAATGAGATGTGATTGAAATCAGTAACTTCAATGCAGATAAAATGAGACTCCAACCCACCTCAGATATCAAGGAAACACTTTAGACAATGAACAGAGGGTGTGAAAATGACTCTCAATCCCAGACCAATTAAAAGCGGTTGCTGATGTGGTTCATCTCTAAAGCTCCGAACATTACAGACACATCAACCTCATATCAACACGTCTGAAACGCTGGAACATTTCAGGACACGTCCCACCTGTCAGTCAGTTTCAGCTGATATCAGCAAAAGACGACACGTGTTGTGTGAAGAGGAGAAAAATCTTAGACAACAGAGTGAATTATTGCTCAAAGGGTGGAGAACTTCAGTAAAACATCTCATTGGTGCATTACTTGAAACTGTTGCTGGGTAAATTACATTTAAAAAGAAAACTGCAATTCATACATAAAATGACTTAAACATCTCTTATGTTAAGCATGTTTTTAACTTCTGAATTAAAAAAACTAAAAAACAATGAAAAGATATATTATTACTTATTGATGGTTACACCACATGGCATTTTTATAGTGATTAAATTGAATCTTTTCTAACAAAGTCATGTTGAATGTCAGATTCAACAAATTGAAGCACTAGGTTCATCTAAAATAGTCATTTCGTTTGGTGACATTGTGAGAACAGCCACATGTATTTGTCTGTGTTGTGTTTGCGTGCTCCTACAGTGTGACGGCCGGCATGTCATTTGGCCTCTCTGTCATAATCAATCCAATTATAGGATTACATCACACTTTATTGAACAGTCCTCCGAGAGCCAGTTTGTCCAGATCTAATCCGCATTATGAAATCAGACGCCTTCTGCTATTTTTGAGAGGATGGATTCTTGAGTTTTTCACTTTGCTCTGCTCACTGAGCTCCTCAAATCCCTCTTCAGCAGTGTCACCGTCCGTCTGAGGGGCTTTATCCTTAAAACCATTTAAAGAGACCATAAATACTTAAATACCATCATCTTCCATCATTTCCATTTACTTCATATATCAGCACAAACAGACAGATGGCCATTAAACTACAGCTTCCTATGATGGGTAGATGTGTGGATAAATGAAGGATTTTTAAAGGCACAGCTCTCTGTATTTTATATATTTTTTTCTCTCTTTCTCTTACAGTTGATCCTAAATGTCCAATCAGCACGAGGCGCCAGCTGTCCGGCAGGTGATGAATGAGTCTCCAGTGCAGCTCTGACTGAACCAGTGACAGCGTTACTTTCTCAGACAAATGACTCTGATCTACGGCACAAACTGAGGCTGAATTAAACCTGTAATAGGAATGAAGACGGGATTCTGCAATCACACACAAAAGTGAGTGAAACTCCAAACACATTGACCACCACATACACAATATAAAACTGATTCTAGTGGCAGAAGTCTGGAGAGACGGCAGATCCGTGAGCCCTGACAGCGTGACACTCGATTAACGTGAGGTCAAAATAATTAACACACTCAATAGGGTGTTTGCTCTTTAGTGTGCAGTCAATACAGCTAAGTTTCTCCAGTGAAATTTCTGTGTTGGTACCATGTACAGTGATGCCTGAAACGGGTGGCTGTTCTGTTCCAGTGTTTAATGTCATACCGAGTATTTTATTTTCTTTGAGTTTGAGTTTAAATCAACTGCTGCGATTAAATCCTGATTTTTATTTCACCCTGCTGCAACCAAAGCATGACATTTACCAGTTTTGCGGATGAACATTATGGACAGCACCTGACCAGCACTAACCAGCACAAGTCATTCTGAACTAGCTGGTTTATGTCCTGTTCAGGAGGGTAAGAAGGACTTGATCTTGAAGGTGAAGATCAGTAAATTTGATTCAGACAGCAAGTGATGAGCATCTACAACACACCTGTAGCACAGCCAGAATATATCAGCCCTAATCATAGATAGGGATTATGGGAAAGACGCTCACACTGGGGAAAAGATTACACTGGATACCAAACTCAACAGACATCACAAGCTGCCAGAAACATCACAGATGTATGTGTTCAGTATATCCTGATGTCTGGATATCTCAACCATCAGCGAAATTCCTTTTTAATCTTTTTTAAAGGAAACAGCAGAGTTCCTCCTTGCTGTTCTGAATCTCCATCTCTGCTCCAGTCTCAGCAGGAAGCAAACAAAAATGATGAGCAGGATCGATAAAGACCAGAGGCTGCAGATTTCAGAAACCGGCTGATAGATGAAGAGACACAAGATCCATGACATCGCCTTTGGCCTCCAAAAAAACTCAAACTCAGCAGAAAGAGCGAAACACGGTTCCAGTTTTCATCATGCCTCGACCAGGCCGAACATACACACACACACAGACACAGCTGTGATTAAACGCACTAAAGGTCAGTGTGTTTCAGCCGCACTGCTGGTGCTAGAGCTCTGAAAGCAGAAAATAAAGACTGAAGAACTCAGCGCAGGAAATTATTTTAAGTGAGAAAAAAGACAGCATATTGCAACGTTGGATCAGTCTTCACACTGTATTCACGAGAACCATATGGGAGTCAATTCATTCTAGCAGAGTTTGACATTAGAATGCTGCTAAGAACATGATGCACTAACAAGTATTAACAAGAATGGACAAAAATAGTCCATTTTAATTAGATTAGTAAGTATATTTCTCTTGAGCAGATATACACTCACCTAAAGGATTATTAGGAACACCTGTTCAATTTCTCATTAATGCAATTATCTAATCAACCAATCACATGGCAGTTGCTTCAATGCATTTAGGGGTGTGGTCCTGGTCAAGACAATCTCCTGAACTCCAAACTGAATGTCAGAATGGGAAAGAAAGGTGATTTAAGCAATTTTGAGCGTGGCATGGTTGTTGGTGCCAGACGGGCCGGTCTGAGTATTTCACAATCTGCTCAGTTACTGGGATTTTCACGCACAACCATTTCTAGGGTGTACAAAGAATAGTGTGAAAAATGAAAAACATCCAGTATGCGGCAGTCCTGTGGGCGAAAATGCCTTGTTGATGCTAGAAGTCAGAGGAGAATGGGCCGACTGATTCAAGCTGATAGAAGAGCAACTTTGACTGAAATAACCACTCGTTACAACCAAGGTATGCAGCAAAGCATTTGTGAAGCCACAACACGCACAACCTTGAGGCGGATGGGCTACAACAGCAGAAGACCCCACTGGGTATCACTCATCTCCACTACAAATAGGAAAAAGAGGCTACAATTTGCACAAGCTCACCAAAATTGGACAGTTGAAGACTGGAAAAATGTTGCCTGGTCTGATGAGTCTCGATTTCTGTTGAGACATTCAGATGATAGAGTCAGAATTTGGCGTAAACAGAATGAGAAAATGGATCCATCATGCCTTGTTACCACTGCGCAGGCTGCTGGTGGTGGTGTAATGGTGTGGGGGATGTTTTCTTGGCACACTTTAGGCCCCTTAGTGCCAATTGGGCATCGTTTAAATGCCACGACCTACCTGAGCATTGTTTCTGACCATGTCCATCCCTTTATGACCACCATGTACCCATTCTCTGGTGGCTACTTCCAGCAGGATAATGCACCATGTCACACAGCTCGAATCATTTCAAATTGGTTTCTTGAACATGACAATGAGTTCACTGCACTAAAATGACCCCCACAGTCACCAGATCTCAACCCAATAGAGCATCTTTGGGATGTGGTGGAACGGGAGCTTTGTGCCCTGGATGTGCATCCCACAAATCTCCATCAACTGCAAGATGCTATCCTATCAATATGGGGCAACATTTCTAAAGAATGCTTTCAGCACCTTGTTGAATCAATGCCACGTAGAATTAAGGCAGTTCTGAAGGCGAAAAGGGTCAAACACAGTATTAGTATGGTGTTCCTAATAATCCTTTAGGTGAGTGTATATTATATAACTATAGTAACTAAAACTAAAACCATAACTAAAACCATTAGCTGTTTTTGTTAACTGAAATAAACATTTAGTTTAACCGCAGATACTGAAATAACTATAACTAAGATAATTAAAGATAAATAAAAGTTACTAAATACATTTTTAAAAAATGCTAAAACTTCAGTTTATAATAATGCAAAATAATGTTGATAAATTATAAAAATAATATAATAACATATTATGAAATAGATAATAAAATAATTCAGTTACAATTTCTCTTCTTTCAGGATCACAAAAGTGGCAAACATGTTACTTATACTTGTTCAGATGACATTTTCCTGTGAAAATTTTGGTCATACTCCAAGACGTATCCAAGTACAGTATCCACACCAGTGCGGTGAATGGTAATAAAAGAAGGTTTCAAAAATAGATGGCAATAAAGAGGCAAAACTTACGGACTGCAGCTTTAATGAAATGACTAAAACATAAAAAAAAGACTAAACACAACTAAATTAATAAAACTCTATCTGAAATGAAAATGAAAGTGGAAAATATAAAAATATATTTAAGTTCATTCAAAATATTAATTAAGAAAACTGTAAGAGGGCCTGTCGCGTGTTTTAGGATTCTGTATTTTTGTGAAAGGTACATCAAATTCTGACCATTCAAAAAAAAAAAGAAAATAATGTTCATAAAATATATAAAATAATGTAAAATAAAAACACAAATATTATTAAATAAATGTATAATTATTATTAAATCAAATACATAATTCAGGATCATGCCTATGATGTCTGTGAATGTAGCAGCTTCTCACCAATCTTTGGAACAGATTTAATGACACATTTTCACTCTTGTATTTTTGGATAACAACTGCTCTCGCTGTTATATGTAGACGATGAAGGCTTCTAGCTCGTATTGAAATGCAAAGCAAAGCTCATGTAATATTAATAGAGAAGCTGCAGACACCTGTATGTTTATTAGCACCATCCAAAAATGAATGTGACAGCTCATGTGATTTATGACAGCAGCAGTGTCAAGCCGTCTCCTTTGATCATGTGACATTGTGTGATCTAAAACGTTTCTATGATAAACAGCAACATAAAGCAGACCCCGTCACACTCTTATCTTATTAGTGCATTGTGAATGAGCTCTCGCTTTGAGCGGCTGGTAATGGAAAACACATAAAGGTCTCAGTCAGTGCTGGGAAGTTATTCATTAAAATGTGAGGAAAAGGGAGTTAATAATGGTTGGATTTTTAATATTATACCAGACGAATCGAAAAAATGGAGATTTCTGTTTCTTGTGATGAGGATTATGATTTTATACTCTAATAAGGAACGATCTATGAAGAAAATGAGCTCATCAATCATAATGGCACATTTTAAAATAATGGAAATGCTGTTAAAATGAATGAATTTGAACCTCCTTTTCTTGAAAATACTAGTAAACAGTGTAGAAGAACTTGAAGGGTCAAAGGTCAGGTTTGAGAAACGCTCTATAAGTTGTTCCTCAGTAAAAGTTGAGGATGGAGAGCATCACTCTGTTAACATTCATCAGACATACAGCGGCTTTGTGATTCTTTTATAATGTGCCTCATTTTTCATCTCTAGTGAAATACCCTTCAGTTTTATGACCGTCACTTTCACATCGATGGTGAGGTGCTTTCAAAACGGCCCTCGTCCGACCTTGATGATTAGCTTTAATGAATTCTAGAAGAGATTACCATTATCCTTGGGATTTTATGTATTAAGGGCCCGGCCCAGAGCATTCACACAGAGAGATAGCAATCGACACACACACACACACACACACACACACACACACACACACACACACACAAAAATAGATTTTAAAACATTTAAAAGTGCAGCTTATGCTTCAATTTTTGAAGAAGTATTGAGGATGATGAGTAGATTTTGTGTGCCAGGACTGGGGAGGAAAGAGACTGGAAGAAATAAGCGAGACAGAAGCAAACTGAAAGAAAAATGACTGTCACAGTTGTATTGATAATAAATAATAATGACGGTTAGAATAGAGCCGGAACAGTGCCGTGAAAGATGTCCTTCCAGAGGACATGAACTGCAAAATTGAGTAAAATTGACTCAAAATTGACTCAAAACAAGGAAATCAAAAACATTCTCATCCTCCTCAAAATCAATCACTCACCTCAGAAAACATAGTATATGCGGCCTCTGAAAGTGCATCAGATGTCCTCAGACGTCCTGCTGTCAGTCTTTCATGTCTCATTCTCTCAGATTAATTCATATAGTTTGATCTCACCAGCTCTGGCACTGTCACTGATCTTCCAAGACTGAGGAAATTACCCTCTTCTCACTGTAATCTCATAAAGTATGGGTTCCCCAAAGATGACTGTGATAAATGTCATCATTCCCATCATGTAGTGGGTTCAAATAAATCTGAAGGTCACATGTGTGATTCTGAGCTGGATCTGATCTCTGAGAACTGACGCTTTACATAATTCAGCCAAGAGGAACTTGTTCCTGGATCGACATGCAGGAAGTTCAAAAGGAATAACCGCCAATGAATGACACTGGGATTTGATTGGTCTGTACTGGATCTCTTCCCAGTGTCCATCTTATCTCACACACACACACGTACTGCTGATCCTTCTGCAGCTTTAACAGCAAAGGAAGATGAACCCGTCCACATTTGTCACGCATTTGTTTTCCTTTTGCATTCATCCGTATCTGTCACTCAGATGCTGCTGTCAGACTTAAGAAGAGCCCTCTTTTTGATAGATCATTGATCTCTCTCTGAGAAGCACTTACTGTAGATCAATATCTAAGAAAGATCACGTCCCTCTCAAAGGATGCGCTAAATGCTACTTCAAGCGCTCGCACTGTCTCTTTATTCTGACAAACAGATGATGTGCTTCATTATGGTCTTCAACTTTTGATATCGACTGTAGACTCAAACAGACCAGCTGTCAAGTCAGATTTTAAATAATAAATACATTTGACAGTATAACGTTTTTATTAAGTAAAATTTAACACCAATGATATGTTTTAAATAGCATACTACCATATTGAATACGGAATGTATAGAATAGCTCGTTTACCTGTTACATTTGCTAAAATGTGCCATATGCAACCTGCATGGAACACTGTCTCCCACAATGCAATGCCCTTGACCTTCTATTTACAGAGTCTTGAATGAACTTCGCTCATATTCGATCTGTATTGATTGAGTTGCAATTATTTGATTGATTATTTGATCTTATTAATACAATAATGTATATTAAAATTATATTATATTTATTTAAAGGGATAGTTCACCCAAAATGTACTCATACTTACCCTCAAGTCATCCTAGGTGTATATGAGAGTTATATTAAAAAATGTCCTGGCTAATCCAAACTTTGTAATGGAAGTCCAAAATTTGAAGCACAAAAAGTGCATCCATCCATTATTAAAGTAATCCACACGGCTCCAAGAGGTTAATAAATGCCTTCTGAAGCACAACGATGCGTTTGTGTGAGAAAAATATCCATATTAAAACATTATGAAATAAAATATCTAGCTTCAGCCAGACTGCCTTCCGTATTCAACTCACAAAGAAAGTGTAACGCCTCTCTTGAGTTATATATTTTACTTTATAACTAAATATGGATATTTAGATTTGCGTATAACACATTGCTTTACTTCAGAAGGGCTGTATTAACCCCCCGGAGCCGTGTGGATTACTTTTATAATGGATGGATGCACTTTTTTTGGACTTCAAATTCTGGGCAGCCATTCACTGCCATTATAAAGCTTAGAAGAGCCAAGACATTTTTTAATATAACTCAGATTGTATTCATCTGAAAGAAGAATGTCATGTACACCTAGGATGGCTTGAGGGTGAATAAATCATGGGCTAATTTTAATTTTTGGGTGAACTATCCCTTTAACTGAATGTCACTCATTTATGTGTACTGTGCAATATGCAATAATCAATAGACAAGTATTCTGTTAAAAATATTATTTTGACCACTATTTGAGACCATTTTATCATGTCTGAGCAGTATCTCATTTGATATACAAAGTGAGTCAATGTTTGAGCACCAGACGGTGAAAGTGACTCTGATGCAAATGCTGACTTATGACAGATTTATTTATTTCTCCGTTCATTGGGACCTAAAGAGCGTCCTCACAACTACTCCCAAAAGCATCAGACAGTTTGATTCTTGCAGCTGAAGACACTTGTTGATGTAATGAAAGCTAAATGGATGAAGGGTGTCGTGGATGCAAACACACTCCGCTCTGATTCTTCATCTTATTATCATTCTCCATGTGACTCTTCACTGATGATGAAGCTTCGGGAAGCTTTGCGTCAAAGGCATGAAACCGATTACTGATCGTGATATGAAGGTATTAACTGCTACCCGACAACAAAGCCTATTTTCTCCTCTGGTTTGCATCATTCTTTAAAACCCTTTCCTGTCATTCATTTTTTTTTTACGCTCTTTGAGAGAGAATGAATGAATCACATGCCAAGAGCCACAGATACAAAGAAATGTCTTTAAGTCAAAGAAGGAACAAAACAAATGGCCTAAAATCTCTCAAGAAATGTAGTGTTAGGAAATGCTTTCAACTGCTGTAACAAGCTTTTAAAACACATCTGTGTGCGGTGCTTCAAGGACTTGAGATGTGATCTGCTCCTGGCGTGCCGTCCTTAACCTGTATGCTCTGATTTAATTTCTCTGTATTTTTCTCGTTTGCATGAGCAGAAAGACAGAATGTCCCTGTTTTGAGACCAGAGGGGCTGCAACTGCTCCAACACTCTACACACAGATGGTGTCTTTATGTAACGGACGCATTAATTACGTCCACATCATTTCTCAAATGAAGCCGCACTTCCACACTGAAACCATCTCACTCCTCAGTTTAGCAGTGACAAGCAACATTAACCCGTACATGTCAAAAGTATCTTAAGGTCACCAACTGAGCTGAAAACAAACTGTTTCTTTGCACAAGCAGCGTCCTTGACGTGACATTTGAACAGCCAGACGTGTCCATCTTTTTAGAAGGTGACAAAATGAAGGTCATGAAAATCTCCAGCCTCAGGTTCAACATGTTTGAAAAGATTCAGTGGAACGATCCCGCAGGATGTCAATCAATAGAGCAGAAGTAATGAAAAACACTCATTAGTGGCACGAGGGATGTTGAGAGGATTTAAAAGATGCCAATCCTGTTCTGATACTGTAGGTCACATGAAAAAGCTTAGTTTATAAGTTATTGATTATCTCGTATCCTGCACAGAACTTACAGCTGCATGAAGTTTAAAACCAGAGACTATTGAGCCAGTGTGCCATATGCTAAAAAAAGAAAAAGAAAACACAATTGCAAGTGTGCCGATTTTAAGCACACTTCTTTTTCACATGCTTACATTACCAAGAGTGCTACATTTTCCTCATTACCACTAAATATTTTAGATTTAATTGTAGATTTAGTTACAGATTTAAAGTCTTAGAAATCCCTGCTGAAATATCCATCTTAAGCTGGTCGCTGTGCTTTAAAAACATTAGCTGGTCTAGGATGGTCATTAGCTGCTGCAAACTAGCGGACCGACTGCCATGTTCCCAAACACAGCTAATAGCTTAAGCTGGATTTACCAGAAGGTGAAAATGAGAAGGAAAGAAATTCAGAAAGAAAATCATTGAGATGTAGTCTGTGTGTGAATATTGAGAGGGTCTTAACCCTATTAGCAAACAGAGCAAATGCTTCCCAGAGAGCGTTTAAGAGAGTAACATGATTAATATTACATGCAAACGCACAAACACACACATTTAGAGAGGAAGTGAGCAGGCGGGGGAAGAGTGTGACAGACAGAGGCCCAGAGAGATTGATGGCTATATTCAAATGAATACAGAGAGCTGACAGGAACCCAATGGAGCGAGACAGTCTGATGTGAGCCAGTCCACCACAACCACACTACATACAGTACCACACATATCATGGTGTGTGTGCTCTAATTCCCAAGACCAAACACTACCACAAACAGCCTAGAATGCTTCTGGGATCAATAAATGCAAGAACCGAGTTGCTGTGTTGACACTCCTTCACCTCTTCACGCGAGCACAAAACGGGAAGTCACAAAGAACCAGCTGGCAGTACAAATGGAACAATGAAAAATCACTCGCTTTCCCGTGAGATGAACATTTATTGCCCGTTTCACTGAAGCCAGACAAAGCTGAAGGTATTTCACCGCCCGTCTTACCTAATTTAGGGAGGGAATATTTGACTTTGAAGTAATCCTGGTAAAACTGCAGGAGTCTCTTGGTGATGTGCAGAGCGTAGTCCCCTGATCCGCTCTGGATGGCGTCAGGCCTGGCGTACAGCCGAATCTACATCAACACAACATCGGGAGAGAGGGAGAACAAAAGTCAAATTGTGCCAGGTGCTGAATGAACACTTGTACGGCTTTGGTTGATTCCTAACCTGAATTCTTTCAAGGATAACTGTTAGGGACTTAAAAGAGTAATCCTTGGTGAATATGTCTGCCAAATGCCAAAATCTGGCTTGTGAATTTTGCATGTCTTTTGAGTGCACTTTTTGCCACCCCTCATCCAGTCTGTGAAGCATTAAAAAGTATCACTGTCATCTACTCCACATGTAAAAAATAATCCTTTCATTTTCTGTAGACTGCAGGCAGATGATCTAATATTCAGTGTTTTTAATTACAAAATGTACATAATAACCTGAAGAGAAATCCAACATGCTTTTGCATATTGAAGAACAGTCCATATAATGCATTGAGAATGCATTGAGAATTCTATATCACTGAAAAAGTAGGCAGTCCACTTTATTTGAGTTATGTCACATTTAAATGAATTGTTTTCATAAACCATAATGTTATTAGACTGTAGCTGATGAAAAACTCCTCCATATATTTTCATATAACTCATACATATTTTAAACATCTTTGCTTATTTCCATCCATTTTAAAGCTGTAGTTTATTAAAATAGCATTTTATACATTTATTTTTGAAAATAAATTAGATTTCAAGTAAAAAGCAAAGACAAAACATTTGGATTATTGCAAGATCCTTTATTCTGTATTTTAATGGTTATATGTATATGGGAGCGAGAAAGAGAGAGTGAGGAGAGAACAAGTGTGAAAGAGAAAATGTGTGAGGTGTGGCTCTGTGGGAAATGTATTCTCACAGTAAAAATGATCTTGGTCTCTTTTAGCCGAAGGCTGATGAACAGCACAGCTTTCTGAACGGGCATCCATCTACTCAGAATGAATGTCCTCCTACACTAACAGAGTTACTGTGCAAAACAAGCAAGAGGAAAGCCTTTGTTTCAGAGCCTGGCAGCAACACACATTGAATTATGTGTTGTTTACCTCACATGTTGCTACTGTATCGATCAGCTCTGTCTGATATAAAGATGAATGGATGCCACTTAGGGCTGTGGAAATGATTCGAAGCTCAATCAGATCAATGTGACTTTAAAACAACCCGTAATTAGACAAAGTGCTCAAGTTGACAATCAAGAGAAGCTTCATTAATCAGACATTGTGGAGACTCCAGTGCTGACTGCTTCATTTGTTTTGTTTGTTTGTTTCGTTCAAGGCAGCTTGACAGAGACTTAAATGAGGTTAATTGAACTCAAATAGTGAGTCTCTCAATAAGCGGCCGCTCAACATTGATCCACTAAAAGCTCTTTCTGATGAAAAGATAAAGCTCAGAAGATGACAAGGAGCACTTGACCTGATATTAAAAACCTGTTGAGTTATTACACTATATATGTCTGTATGTGAGAGATACTTCAGGCACTTCACAAATTCATTCCTATAAAGAACCTAACTATGCCATAAAAATGAACGTAAAAATTGTACAGCTTGTGTTGTTTAGACCAGTCCGACTGGTTTAACAGCACCAAACCAGCATCAATCAGGATTGATATTCATGCTGGTATAAGCTGGTATTTTAACTTTAAAACCTACATAGACATTTCAAGGCATTTGTATTCCACAGCTAAAATCATAATTGTGTCCATTAAATGCAGTAAACAAGCTTTTCTGATCAGGCTGAGTAATTTTATGAATATGTAACGAGCATAGTGTAGTGGTGTTGAATGTTGATTAGATATTACAAGAACATTTGTCATTTTAATGATAAGATAAATAAAAACGGACTGACACTAAACCAGTGGATTTAATAACGGCTGCTACAGTGTTATGAATGGAATATGCTGCTTTAAGACAGTCAAATAACCAGTTTCTCTTATTTTAGCAATTTAACAAATATAATACAATAAGTAAAAATGATGCATGGTCAGAAAGGGAAACCTGTTGAGTGTTAGTATTTGTTTGTTTCAGAAATCACAAGTTTGAAGACGCTTATGGTCAATTTACAATATGTGATGCACTAGAGAGAGGCCAGTGGTCAATACAAGCGAAACAAAGGTCACGTTCACCAAAACAGAGGCGTGTGGTGATGAAGACTAGGCATTATTCACACGCAGCAGCAGGTTGACTAAACCATGTAGGCTGGTGAAGACAGATGAAACAAACAATCCAAGCTCAGACTTCAAATCATTTTAGAGATTGGGCCACAAGCACGATCATTTACTGTCTGGTTTGGGAAATACATTTTTCTCCAGATATTGCAGAACATGCAGGGTAGTATCTGAAATGGCTTGGTCATAACTGAACATAATGTGAGATATGGAACATTAAAGTTAAATTGTATTCACTCAAAATTGCTAGTTATACTAGTCTTAAGAGAGCATTCAAGTTACAATCTGATTTTATAGCAGAACAACCAATAGAAATCAGCAATTAGCAGTTATGTTTATGTTAATGGAGCAGATTTTCTGAGGGATTGTTTAAGACTGTAGCCAAATTAAGCACCTCTAAACCAATGAGCTGAACCACTTAAATTCCCATCAAATTGAATGAGCTGCCTAACACTCAAACAGTAGCAATAAACAAACAGAACCAATTAACAAACAGAAACAATAAAAAAACATACTAAACACCCATGCGTAGAGAATAAAAACGAATATACCAAACACCCTATCAGAACCAAAACACCCTATCAGAACAAACAAAACCTTTAAAGGGTACATAACACAGACAGTTTATGCCAATCTCATGTTAATCCTGAGTGCATATAGAGTAGTATTGCATCCTTCATATATCCAAAGAGTCTTTAGTTTTATCATATTTACAAAAGACAAATACACTGTACCGATTCTTTCCGAAAACAGCCGAGCTTGTGGAGGCATGCAGTGGGCGGAGCTAAAGAGTCATGAGCACACACACACACACACACACACACACACAATACATCATGGCATTATCCCTGCATAACTTTCGATTCACTATAC
Source organism: Paracanthobrama guichenoti (assembly GCA_018749465.1). NCBI lineage: Eukaryota > Metazoa > Chordata > Actinopteri > Cypriniformes > Gobionidae > Paracanthobrama > Paracanthobrama guichenoti. Next base: position 15,462,881 of record CM031946.1, read on the forward strand.
GTTCGCCTGCGGTTTCGACTCATGACCGGGAACAAACAAACACACTTGCAGAACTCCGTTCCTGCTCCAGGAAAACAAACTGCATCCACTGTTACCTTAACACTGGGTTATTTGGGAAGCTGAACAAGGTTATCTTTCCCTCACAACCAGAAACACACTTGTTTAGTGACGTTGTTGATTTTGTGGTCTAAAAACAAAATGACAGCGCTGCCGACGGCTTCCGTAACCCGAACGAAGCCCGTTGATGGGCGTGCTCTTGCTCTTGCTCTCGTTGATGTGCATATGCGCTCATCCAGGAGAAATGCCCATACAAGGAATTCTGCCCTTTATGATGTCATACAGGACCATACAAAAAAAACGTTCCGAAACTTGTTCGAATCCTGAAGGAGTGTATTTGGCACAGAAATGCTCTGTCATATGTCCTACTCTTTAAAGGGTCATGAAACCCCCTGTTTCAGCAGCAGTCAGTTCTCACCACAGTTTTGAAAAAGGCTATAAAAGTGGACGTGGTTCAGCGGCGGAGTGGAGGGGGACGAGGGGAGACTGACAGCACATCAACGGCTTCTGATTCAGACAATTTTATTTCACCCTCATTAAAAGCATCAACGCTTCCCACAAATACATGCTGCAAATGACCATTAAGTTACACGCAACACAATATACACATGGATTTGTAAGCTCACCGTTACACAAATACATATATCCTGTGACAGCTATAATTCAGCGCACAATTAAATGCAATTAAATATATTCGAAAATATATATGAACACATTGTTGCGTAACTTTGATAACTTTTGAGGCTTATTTTGTGGAGTTTTATATGCCGTTTGGTCGGTTAAATGGCCGTAAAGAGCGGTTAAACTCACAGTGTGGATGAATCGCGTTTGTGTGAAGACTCAGGATCTATTGAAGAGAACGTAGGCAAAGCAGACACTCATACAAAGCAGAAAAAAAACATCCATGATTCCTGGAAACATCCAGGATCCTTTTTGATCCATTAATGCATCTCTCACTTACTGTATGCGATCTCACTGTTTGAAGCGCCAGTCAGAGGAAAATGCCTATTTACGCGTGCTGTCATGAATAATTAAGCACGTTCTGTCATTCATAAAGACACGGCATCCCCCAACCCCTTTATATTAAGAGTACAAATATCCAAGAAAAACAGAAAAAAAATAACAAACAGAATCAATAAGCAAATGTTTACCAAATACCCAAGCAGAGAAAACAAAGATTCAAACAAAACCATTAATCAAACAGAACTAAGATCTAAACAGAAATTTTAAACAAACAGAACCTACATCAAAACAGAACAAACATGTCAAAGACTCAAGCAGAGACAACAAACAAACAAACAGAACATTTAAACTAACAGAACAAAGATCCAAACAAAACCATTAATCAAACAGACCCAAGATCTACACAGAAACCAAACAAAGATCCAAACAAGACCAATAAACAGAACTAAGATCTAAACAGAAACCAAACAAAGATCCAAACAAAACCAATAAACAGAACTAAGATCTAAACAGAAACCAAACGAAGATCCAAACAAAACCAATAAGTAAACAGAACTAAGATCTAAACAGAAACCAAACAAAGATCCAAACAAAACCATGAATCAAACAGAACTAAGATCTAAACAGAAACCAAACAAAGATCCAAACAAAACCAATAAACAGAACTAAGATCTATACAGAAACCAAAGATCCAAACAAAACCAATAAGTAAACAGAACTAAGATCTAAACAGAAACCAAACAAAGATCCAAAGAAAACCATGAATCAAACAGAACTAAGATCTAAACAGAAACCAAACAAAGATCCAAACAAAACCAATAAACAGAACTAAGATCTATACAGAAACCAAAGATCCAAACAAAACCAATAAGTAAACAGAACTAAGATCTAAACAGAAACCAAAGATCCAAACAAAACCATGAATCAAACAGAACTAAAATCTAAACAGAAACCAAACAAAGATCCAAACAAAACCAATAAACAGAACTAAGATCTAAACAGAAACCAAACAAAGATCCAAACAAAATCAATAAGTAAACAGCCAATAAGAACCTTCAAACTAAAAGTACACAAATCCAAACAAAATAATTTATCCAACAGAACCAATAAATAAACATATCAAAATACCCAGCAGAATACCTACATCAAAACAGAACAAACATGTCAAAGACTCAACCAGAGCCAACAAATAAACAAACGAACAGAACATTTAAACTAACAGAACAAAGATCCAAACAAACCATTAATCAAACAGAACCAAGATCTAAACAGAAACTATAAACAAACAGAACCTACATCAAAACAGAACAAACATGTCAAAGACTCAACCAGAGCCAACAAACAAACAAACGAACAGAACATTTAAACTAACAGAACAAAGATCCAAACAAAACCATTAATCAAACAGAACCAAGATCTAAACATGAACAAAAACCCAAAAAATAAACGAAGAAGACAAAAAAAAATTGAATCCATAAGCAAACAGAAGCGATAAACTAGCAGAATAAACAAAAACAAAACAAAAAAAAGTTTGATTTCATCTATAAGGATTTGATTGAAAACATGGATGGAAACATGTTAGGCATGTACATGAAAAGCAAAGGCAGAGAGAATTATTAAATTTCTTCAGAAAAACATACACTAACGAATCCTGCACAATTATGTGCAAGTAAAGTGAATAGTATTTCATTTTGTCATTAATATAGAGTTCTAAATAGCACTTCTAATGTTATTAGTTTATCCTTAAACACATCTCACTAATAATTTTGCACTTTTTATATTTTTTGTTGGGCCTTTAATGTTTATAATATACTTTTTTACTGTAAAGGATTGTTAAACAGTAGCCTAATATATCTTTTTCTCATGGCTCATTAAATCCATTAAAATATAAAGTACAAATATAAGTGCACAGCTGTAGGTTAGATGACGACAACAAACAAGCCTGTAGTTCTCAAGAAATAAAATCTCAGGCATCATTACTCTACTAAACTGGGTATGAGGGAAGATAAGTCAAATGCGTCAATAACTATGGCAATAAATGTATATAATTAAAATTCATTGTGTAAAAACCCAAAGTAAAACTGTTCAACTGGCCCCCAATGGGGAACACTGCCTGGCTCGGGTAATTTGAGTTTCAGACCCCTCACCTAGACCCTTAAAAACCATAATACATAATGCCCAACCAACTGCTGCCGGGTTTGCCGTGATCTTTACACACGTGTGTGTGGTAGATCAGTGTTTCCCCATAAACCCAGAGTAATAAATCCACTCTTCCTCTCCCACGATCTTTCCTCTCGCCGAATCTGTATGATGAATGGAGCGAGGGGGCTACCCTGCCGCTTTAATGTGATTGATGGGGGAAGCTAGCAGGCGGCTAACCGCTACAAGCCACAGTGTGGGTATAAATGCCCCAGATAGAAGCACACACTACAGTCAGCATGGCAGAGATGATTTGGTATAAAGGAGAGCACGGTCATGCTGAAGGAGAAAGATTAATTACACTAATATGAGGAGGAGGCCGGCCAAGGGCACACAGCAGAAGCCACTGAGGAAGCCCTCAGGAAGTGTCTAATTTGACAGCAGGACTTTGACTGAACGTGATATCAGTAACGCAGCTCATAAGATGAAGCATGACAGATGAAGCTTCTTAGAATGTGAGGATTCAGTGTCAAAAAAAACATTTAAGTGCATGTGATGAAAGTGATACAAGGCACACTTTACATTATCTTAATGGCTAAACTTCACATCAAACAAGTTCCTGTATGTTATATAAAACCTGGAAGAGTTTGTCATGAACATAATCCTGTTATGAGCATAAGTGGACACCAGCTGCACACATGACTGTTACTCTTTTAGTAGGCACGTATATGACTTTGTGGACGCTGGACTAATGTTAGTGGAGACAACCATTTCCATTATCCATTGTGTAACCATTATATATTGAATATAGAAGCATACTGTAACATAAACATATCGACTGTGAGCAAAATAATAGCTCTGCTGTCTTGGCAGCTGCCTACTAAGGGAGCATCCTAACTGAGCTAATGATTCAATACACTAATGAACTTAAAGATGCATAGCACACACACATATTGGGTAAAGTAGTACACTCTTAATTAGATTAAACTATGTTATCAATACTTTTCAGTATGTAATGAAATATATTCACTTATACACTACCGTTCAAAAGTTTGGAAATCATTCTAATTTGGTGCGTTCAAGAAACATCTCTTATTATTATCAATGTTGAAAACTGTTCTGCTGCTAAATATATTTGTGGAAACAGTGATGATTTTTTCAAGTTCAAAACGACAGCATTTATTTGAAATGTCTTTACTGTCACTTTTGATCAATCAGGTGTATGTTCTGTATTGATTTTCTCACTGACTTTATTACTGAGCTCAGTGCAGTGCATTCTGGGATTGCCTTGACTTTGAAGCATACATGAGATGCTGCCTTAGAATTTAGCAGATGAGGCAGAAAATCTTCTGGCTTAGCTTTCATTTCAGAGGCGCATCTGTGATGATGCTTTAAAATGCTGCTCTCTGGGTTTTAGAAAATAGTTCAAATAATAAAATCTCAGTATACTGTTCATACAGTTTTGGGGGCTGAAAGCGCTACTTACCACGACTCCATTGTCTGTAACTGCTTCTCTGTAGGTGAAGTTGCACACGGCCCAGGCCAGGTAGTACGTGGACATGCGGGGCGTCCTGGAGAAATGGTTGGTCACCCATCCATCCTCGTCCGATGTCGAGGCCTCCACTGGCATGTTGGACAGCGACTGATACGAGCTCTCGTGTTTCAGACTCACTCTGAATGTGGCTTTATAGATGGGCTCGTCGAAACACGGGAAGGCCTTTCTAGCGTGAGTCGGTGAGAACTGTGTCACCGCAAGATACCTGCAGAATAAGAACACGAGAGAGGTAAGATGAAAGACAGCTGCTGAAATATATGCTATTTAACTAGTCCAGGAGTCTACAGTGGAAAGTCATTTTGCCTTAACTTCATTACAATGGTTGTCACATGACTTTCATGAATGTAAATTAGCTCTGCCATCTCTGTGTATTTGTATCACACTAATGAGCTTCCTGGAGTGAAGATGGACAAAACTGTTACAGCAACTAAATCACATCAGTTGACAACATACCATAAGAGATACTACACAGAAATAATGATATATCTGATATCTGCATGTCACATCTGAACATTAAACCCATCTGTTACAGCACAACGTCAACAAATTGACAGCGTGAACCAATTTAGTCTGTCAAATTGATCTTACATGTAGTAGGATTGGTGGATTTTAAGTGAAGCATTAATAATCTACATACAGGCACATCTAGGACATCAGAATCAGAACTGAGTCAGAATATCAAAGTAAAGAATCCAGTTAGAGAGCAGGGAAGAAGTGTTCTGCATTCCAGACAGCCACATTAACGGATATTAAAGCTCGTTTCAAACCTCATGGGGAATTTTGCCTTCGCCACCCACAGCTTGACCAGCAGACGGGGGAGGAGGGGTGTTCTGCTCGCTCCTGCATTTCTGTCACAACTTTTTACTCTCATTAGTAGCTTTTCATGAAGTAACAATCTATAACGAGTATATAATGTCCCATCTGTTTTCCTCCTTTTCATTTCATTCACTATTTATAGATTCTAGTACCATTTAAGCATCTTCACACTATATAAAGATAACAGAGGAGACGCAGGCAGGAGGTGATGAGAAATCAGACACACAGGAGGAGATTCTACAGGGATGTCAGAGTGCAAGTTTGTTGGAGAGGTTTTATACCTTCTCATTATGACAATGTGAGGTCGAAGAAAAGCGTGAAGAGGAGGAAGGAAAAACTGTCGAATCTCTGAAAAGCCCAGACAATCAGATCAGAACAACTGTGTGCCCACGTCTAACTATAAACACAAGTATTTTCTCAATCATGCGAGATCCCCGCCGTTCACTGTTCGTGAATATACGAGCAGCCAGCAGGAGCTGATTACACTAAACTCTTATGTGTGTGTGTGTGTGTGTGTGTGTGTGTGTCGACTGTAGTTTTACACTGCCTCAAATTCACAGTGATTTCAGTTAGACAGCACTGAATATCATCTTCATGCTCTTGTTTTCTGGCTTTTGACTCTTTGTCCTCTGAGGGAATGGCTCATGTCTGAATCTTTGCCCCAGGTTTTCCTGTATCTGAGACATGTTTAAGCCTTGTTTTACCCTGAAGGGTTGGCTTTTATGGACACACTTCATAAACCTTTTGTCCGTCCACCAGTTGCCTCCTTGTCTTTCCAATAACTGTTGAACCTTCTACTTCCTTTCGGCTATAAACACAGCATGTTGTATAAGATTATAACTACTGATCTGAAGATTTTCAAACATAAAAACATGTATAAACAGGAGCACATATGAACCGAACACCTTAATGTTGATCATATTGATGTATTATGGTAGTAACCGCATAAATAGTTTATGTATGTAAATCTAACTTTGTGTGTGTTTATGAACGTTTATCACTGTGTTGGAAAACCTCCCATGATTACGTGAGTCTCAGTGTCTGACAGTAAGTGAGTCATTGAGTGCAGCGTCAGACACAGCTGTGACTCCAGTATCCAGAGGTTACACTAGCGTTCAGATCTGTGTGACCTCTGACCTCCCTGAACACCAACGAACAGTTACTGTCTGAGACGAGATGTAAAAAATACATGCAGATAATAATGCTAGAATAGGAGTTACAGATGAACTGCCTAACCTTAACTATAACCTGGATTTAAAGCTGGTAATATTATGCATGAAGAACCAGAGATCGTTGTTTCTTTTGACACTCATTCAGACAGACATTTATTTGCACATTACACGTCATTGTATACAGATCAACACAAATTAAAGCCAACCTCATAAAATTTTGCATGGCAACCAGATTTTCAACAACAATACAATAGTTACTACCACCATTAACCTCCATTTATATAAGAACATCTCATGTTCATTTAATGGTTTTAAGAAGTGATCATTACTATTGAATCTATTATAGTTTGATGTAAACCATAGTAAATACTGGATAATAAATCACAGGATATTATTAGGAGACTGCTACAAAATAGGGCTTTGTTGGTGTTATGACGATGCTAATAAACATCTACAAATCAATGTATATTATAGTTATAGAGAGCATCGTCATAACAGTTTGCATAATACCACTGACACATGAATATTCATAATACAGTTACTGCAGTAAAACTGTGGTAAATTGGGGACAGTAAGATTACAGCTACTTACACTTGAATGACATCATATTTATTATAATTTTACAGTAACATCAGTTAGTAACTATGGCATTTTGGTTACCATGCAAATTTCTGTAAGTGCAAATAATTAGCCAAAAAGGCTTAATTTTTCATATGAACTTAAGGTACCATCAGTAGTTCCCATGGTCAGGGTCGTGACAATTGTACGGCAAAACACGACTGCAGATTTCAACAACCTGCACCGGTGACCTGGACACCCAAGCTAAGACCCTGTCCATGGTAACAGCTGAACATTATATCAACACCTGTCCTTGTCTACAAATGAGAGACTTTTACCTTCTTTCTCCATTCAGCACATAGGAGCTGCGGAAGAAGCCCAAGAGCTCGTGCTCGGTGTGCGCGTGAAAAGTGATGTTGATCTTGTATGTTCTGAGGGGCTTCATCTCTCTGTGCAGCGCGATCACAAACACCTGCTTGGGCTGGTAGTGGAAGCGGCGCTGGATCCTCATGGCGCCCGCTTTCTTACTGTCCGAATACACCAGCACTTTCTCCACCTCCAGCCGGTCCGTGTGCAGCACGATCAACTTCGTGGAGTTGACGCATTCGAACTCAATGTTCACCTCGCCGGAGAAGGTGAAGTTCTCCATGTACACGGACAGTCGGAGGTCGTAGTGGCGAGGGCGCAGGGTGGCCGGTAAGCGCAGATGTCTCCAGGGCTGGTGGCCGTCCTCTGTGTCTCTGTGACTGATGTTCCCGTCCCGGGACTGTTTCCACTTACTGTTGCTGGAGCCGTTCGCGGCCAGAGCCCCGCTGCTCTCCGCGGCGCATCTTTCGAAGCTGACGCTGAGCGTGATGGCGATGGCCGTGACGATGATGAGGGTGAGGATGGAGATGGCGAAGCCCAGCACCAGCCTCTTATGCACAGTGATGTGCTGTTCGGTCGTCCGGGGCCGGACCACCACGCTGTCGGCCCACTGATCGGACAGAGCCCGTCCGTTCCTCATGCTCGCGTCCTCGATCCCCATTATATGCCGAAACTTATGTGTTTTATATTCATGATCAGCCTCCGTTCATGCGGTGCAGTTTCAAACTGCGAGCGGGCTGGTGTAAAGACGGGAAACGACGAAAAGATCCGCGAAACACGCAAAGCGTAGAGTAGAATGAATAACTGATGATCGATGATCTCGTGAATCAGAAGTTCGTTCGGTCAGATGCTGGAGCTCATCGAGTCCTTCCGCACATCCATTTCTCCTCTGACATCAGTCTGATGTGGATGAAGGTCCAGCACCTGCTTCCTGATCAATCGCGAGAGTGTTGTGAATCTCTCATTTCTCTCTGTTCATTTCTCCTGCCTCCATCATCATCCCTGTTTCTCTCGCTCTCTGATGCATCCTCTCTTTCAGCCAGTGGGCTGTGCGCTCTCTCTCTCTCTCTCTCTCTCTCTCTCTCTCTCTCTCTCTCTCTCTCTCTCTCTCTCTCAGCCAGTGGGCTGTGCACTCTCTCTCTCTCTCTCTCTCTCTCTCTCTCTCTCTCTCTCTCTCTCTCTCTCTCTCTCTCTCTCTCTCTCTCTCTCTCTCAAATGAAGTCCAGTAATTCTGTCTACATGTAATGTTCAGTTAAACCACATTTAATTAAACAGTGAAGTATTCAGACAGGCTGATGTGACTCTCCTCTTTCACACAAATCAAAACAGCTGAGTTGCATGAATATTAAACAGAATAATGGAACTTGCATATTAAATGGAAAATTAGACATGTACATGTCAAAATATTACAGCAACGCTATGACAGTATTTTCAGCAGTGTTTATTATACATTGCACGAAACAGAGCATGTCTGTTGTGTACTTTCACAACAAAAGCGTGAAATGGAGGTGTGATTATTAATTCAATAAACTGTATTGAGGTTGTGTGGGGCTAATTTTCCTTTTGAATGCCTACTCTGTGTAATCACTGAGTAAAATGGAGCAGTTTAGTTTTGTGCAATAGTGTGTTATTTCAGTGTCTGTATAGCTGGGCAAGATTTCAGTTTCATAAACCCAAATAATGAAACATATTCATAATCCGCACTGCAACTGTAAATTGAAGGCTGCTGTCCATGGTGCTGAAACAAGCAGGACCATCAAACCAGTTCTCTGAAGGCTGTAATTTCTGCACCACTAGTGCAGTAAACAGAATAAATAATTATTGGTTTCCAACAAGGTTTCCTAAATTCTCCCACAAACTCTTTGTCCCAAATGGTTGAACTAATTGGAAGTAAAACATCATTTATTTGCATTTTCTGTTCACGCAGCTTCCATCCTCAAAAGTTTTCATGAGTGACCTTAACTCCACCTTCACATCTCTCCTCCCTATTTTCCACCACTCATTTGTCTCAGTACTTTGCTGTCATTGTTTCATAAAGGAAGACCAGCGGCGGATCTTTGAACGCAAATAACACCAAATAACACTCTCAATTTGCAGCCGTTGGCATGGCTGGTTAAACAGGACAGCGAGAAGACAGCGGTGAGCGTGTGAAGAGACCCTTGAAGGAGCCGGGAGAGAGAAGACGAGGTGGAAAGATGATGAGGATAAAGTGAAAAATAGAACGGGGGCTTCTAGTTCAAATGATTTTATTCACATTTAAAATTCTCCAAACTAGAACGGTCAGGAAATGCATGTGGATTCCATCCGATCAAGATCTCTCTTTGCCCCTTTACCCCTATGGAATTTGAAAGCTATTCCCATGAAATAATGGGGCAGAGATGGAAAGTCCTTGAATGATTGTGAAATTGCATCAAATGACAATGGAAGTGCATTTAAAGAGAAAAATAAGCAATTTCAATGTCGCATCTGAACACAAAAGCCTGTCATGGTGTGAAAATGTGTGTGAACCATGAACCTCCTGTTGAATGAAAACATACAACACAAGATCAGTTTGGAGGGACTGTGAGGGGGGCTAATTGAATAAAAAAAAATGTCAGTAAAACGTCCTTGAGGGCAGCTGTGACTGCCGGCTCACAGAGGGTCATTTCAGGGGAGAACCATGAAGAGAAACACACACACACAGAAAGAGAGAAAAAAAAAAAACAAAGAAAAGAGGAAAAAAATGATTTGTGTGGAAATAACTATGTAAGCAGGGCAGAGACACATCGCCCCCTGCAGTCCACAAGTAACATTATTATGTCAATCAAAACAAATGGAAGATAACCTGACTGCCTCAATAACTCTCCAGGACCTGATATAATATCATGATAAAGTTATGAAATATTCTCTATTGTTCGCTCAACTGTCAATATCACTGTGTCAAATTTAGTTTAGATTCAATTCTGTAAAGACTGTGTTTATTTTTCTTGATTTTAAAGCACATTAGATAAACATTTTATAAACATGTTGACTAATAATGATTTTTCAATAATACTGTACAAACTGTATATTTTATCCCCACCCTAAACCACCCATCACAGAAAACTTTACATTTTCAAGAAACATCACTTACACTGTAAAATAAGCATGCAAACCGATTGCCTTAAAAAACTAAATGGAATAGGAATAGTATGTTGTACTGACAAATGCTTAGTATAGTTCACATACCCAAGAGTTCTAGTAACTAAAAAAGAAATGTAGAGAGTACTTCATAATTTACTTTAGATTTGGCTACCATTGTTGTTGCCATTGTTGTGTTTTGCATGCTGAATGTTGAAGTCTGTGTGTGACTCAGGCATGGTCAACTGCAAGATAATGTCACAAAAATAACAGGATTATATCAACTTGATTAAAAGTTTCACAAGGTGACACAAGTGTTAGCAATAAAATTGTAAAAGATCATTACTCGAAATAAACAAAGTCTAATGAATATTTTAGTTAGAAGTTAGGTCACTTTTTAATAGCAACCTATTTAATACTTCCCTTCCTTTGAAACCAAATAACTGATTTCTTGTTGCATCACTGTGTCATTAGGAAGACAACTACAATCATATAAATGAGGCTCCAAGCGTCCAACCAAAGGGAACACTGATCACCATAATGGTGAGTTCAAACAAAAACATTTTAGGAAAATCAACATCAATTTATGAAGTCAGCTTATGTGATGGTCTCTCAAATTTTTAAGTTGTATTGACAAATAAATATTCAAGATAACTTTGGGAAATGAGTGAATGCAACTAGCGAAAGATAACTACAGAAGTGAAGGAAATGAGTGAAAAGTCTATTAAGAACTGGCTGCCTCTTTTTTTTTTTTTTTTTCTTGACTAAATGGCACTCAAACCAATCAATTAATCTTAACTTGGGTTTTCTGAGAAAACAAGGCATAGTATGTGAATAGTACAGAGCCCCGCACATTACAGGCTAAATCATGCACACAATTTATTAAATTATTAAGTTATAATCATTTTGTAATTATGTTAAAATAATTTGAACAACTGTTATTTAACAAATATTATATCTGTATAATAAACTGGGGGGCCTACTCATCATAGTGGGCGGACCTTTGCCCGTCAGGCCCGCCCACTGGCTACGCGTCATGTGCGGGGCTCTGTAGAATAGTACAGATTACTAGATTTTTACTATTAAGTTAAGCCTTAAGTAAAGTTAAGTAAAAAGTGTCAGTTAGAACTGTTGGATTTTACAATGTAGTATGATTTTTAAGCTGTTTTCCTCATGGGGACCAAAAAAATATCTGTCATCTTTGTGGGGACATTTTTTCCCCATAATAGGCTCCCCACACACACACGCACACATGTCTGGTTTACTACCTTTGTGGGGACTCTCCATAGACGTAATGGTTTTTATACTGTACAAACTTTATATTCTATCCCCCTACACTAACCCCCTACCAGTAAACCTACCAATCACACAAAACTTTCAGCATTTTTACATTTTCAAAAAAACTAATTCTGCATGATTTATAAGCTTGTTTCCTCATGGGGACCTCAATTTAGGTATAGACAAACATGAACACACACACAAAGATATTTAGAAAAATGAACAGGCTCTGGTTTCCCCTACAACCAAAAGTTTTTTACATTAAAATGATATGAGCAGTGCATCATCTGAGGTTTTAAGGTACATTCACACCATTTTACATTACTTGTAAAAAGTGCTCAGGTTCTTGCAGAACTCATTATTACAACTTGTACCAGCTGACCGCATGAAGAAATACTCAAGATGGCAGCGACTTCTGTAGTAAAATGTCGTGACGTGTTTCTATCTCGTAACATTTCTGTCTAATAATTCAGAATCAGATGAAGCAAACAGCTCCGAGCAGAATGTTCGTATCGAATGTGTGAAATGTCATAATAACGAGTGCTTGACTTTTTCCCAGGTGCAGTTGAAGGAAGCGTAATTATGTTAATAACGACATGCTGTGAACACACATTTAGATCCAGTCACTGATCCACCGGAGTCACTTCCGTCAGTTGTGTGATCTGTGTGGGATATAAATGCTACACTTTCTAGTTGACACGTAAAATAGCCTCTGTAGGTTAGATTTGACGGATGAGCTTGTGCTTTGATTGGACATGTTACGTCAACTGTAATATAAATTTCCAGTGATAAGGACATTGCCATTTTTTATATTTACTTAAGTCAATTGCTACTTATGAAAATGGAAAAATACTGCCTCCGCAAGCAGCATATGGAGGTAGGAAGGCAACAAGGCAAATCCGAATCCAATGATCGTGTCATGTCTTGTCAGCTGAGATATGTGAATATTTTGAAGAAAGCAAATTGGGATATTGTAGATTTGCCACCTACAATATCCCACTATACTCTGTGTGCAAGTCCATGACAGTTGAGCAAAAAGGAACCATGGACAAAAATAACATCTGAAAGTTGCGGTTGGCACTTTTACAAAAAAATGTCCCAATATTTGAATCTATTTCTAGCAAGAAATTAGTATTGTGATTCTTTTGCAGTCTTGTTCATGGGACCTTCATCCTGGCAAATCATTCTACAACAACATCTCAGTCTTTGGGAAGATGTAATCATGCAAACTAATCGATGCACATTGAACAGACAGAGATATGACAGAGATGCCATATAAGAACCTTTTTTGGAGAACCCTTTTCAGAAAAAACAGTTCTTAAAAATATATATTTTTCTGAGTGTGAAGGACATTTTAATAATATAAATAATTATTTTCCGCTATAAAGAAACTTTTCTGTAGTGGAAACATTCTATAGGTGTTAAAGGTTCTTCATGGAACCATCAACGCCAATAAAAAAGCTTCATTTTTCAGAGTGGTGTGTAAGTGAATCCCTGTTGTATGCACTTTGTCTTGTCTGTAGATTTATTTATAGAGTGAAAACTTCTGCCTTCACAAACCACCTCCATCTTTTCCGCCACTTATTAGTCTCAGTACATCTGTCATTGTTTTCATTGCCGGTTTCATAAAGGAAGACCAGCGGCGGATCTTTGAACGCAGTGACGGCTCCAAACACCAAATAACACTCTCAATTTGCAGCCGTTGGCATGGCTGGTTAAACAGGACAGCGAGAAGACAGCGGTGAGCGTGTGAAGAGACCCTTGAAGGAGCCGGGAGAGAGAAGACGAGGTGGAAAGATGATGAGGATAAAGTGAAAAATAGAACGGGGGCTTCTAGTTCAAATGATTTCATTCACAATTGAAATTCGGCAAACTAAAACAGCCAGGAAATGCATTTAGATTCCGTCCGATCAAGATCGCTCTTCACCCCTTTACCCCTATGGAATTTGAAAGCTATTCTCATGAAATAATGATGGAACGTCCTAGAATGATTGTGAAATCTTCGGATCAAATAAAAAATGGAGTTGCATTTAAAGAGAAAAATAAGCAATTTCAATGTCGCATCTGAACACAAAAGCCTGTCATGGTGTGAAAATGTGTGTGAACCATGAACCTCCTGTTGAATGAAAACATACAACACAAGATCAGTTTGGAGGGACTGTGAGGGGGGCTAATTGAATAAAAAAAAAAAATGTCAGTAAAACGTCCTTGAGGGCAGCTGTGACTGAGAGAGAGAGAGAGAGAGAGAGAGAGAGAGAGAGAGAGAGAGAGAGAGATGTGTGGAAATAACAATATAAGCAGAGCAGAGACACATCGCCCCCTGCAGTCCACAAGTAACATTAGTGTAAATATCACAGTCAGCAATGGACAGAATTTTATGGACAGAATTTCTAGCTGCAGCCAAGGGCCCGAGAGTGTCCGGTTTGGGGACCACGCGATTTTGTTGCTGCTTTTTGCTGATGTTTGTAGTGTTGGCCTCCTCAGACCAGGACCTTCAGCGTGCACTGGGACGATTTGCAGCTGAGTGTGAAGCGGCTGGGATGAGAATCAGCACCTCCAAATCCGAGGCCATGGTTCTCAGTCGGAAAAGGGTGGCTTGTCCACTTCAGGTTGGAGGAGAGTTCCTGCCTCAAGTGGAGAAGTTCAGGTATCTTGGGGTCTTGTTCATGAGTGAGGGAAGGATGGAATGGGAGATTGACAGACGGATCGGTGCAGCTTCTGCAGTAATGCGGTCGATGTACCGGCCTGTCATGGTGAAGAAGGAGCTAAGCTGTAAGGCGAAGCTCTCGATTTACCAGTCAAGCTACGTTCCTACTCTCACCTATGGTCATGAGCTGTGGGTCATGACCGAAAGGACAAGATCCCGGATACAGACAGCTGAAATGAGCTTTCTCAGCAGGGTGGCTGGGCGCTCCCTTAGAGATAGGATGAGAAGCTCAGTTACTCAGGAGGAGCTCAGAGTAGAGCCGTTGCTCCTCCACATCGAGAGGAGCCTGTTGAGGTGGCTCAGGCATCTATTTTGGATGCCTCCTGGATGCCTTCCCTGGAGAGGTGTTCCGGGCATGTCCCACCGGGAGGAGGCCCCGAGGAAAACCTAGGACACGCTGGTGGGATTATGTCTCCTGGCTGGCCTGGGAATGCCTCTGTGTTTCCCCAGAAGAGCTGGAGGAAGTGTCTTGGGAGAGGGTAGTCTGGGCATCTCTGCTTAGACTGTTGCCCCCGCGACCCGGCCCCGGGTAAGCAGAAGATGATGGATGGACAATGGACATAGATATACACAACACAGTTTTAGGCGACAATAATATGCCTGACAACTTCATGTTAAAATACTTATTGGTAACAGATACCATGATTTTTGCAATACTGTTGTGTGCTCCTGATGCCACAGAAATTACTCTTCATTTTTCTTCAACACCATGAAGCATTTGGCAATGGCAGCCAATGTAAGAGGATAACCTGAGTGTCAGTTTCCAGGACCTGATATTACCAAATAATGTGATGATAAAGTTATGGGACATCCTTTATTGTTCTCTCACAATATCAGTGTGTCAGATTTAGTTTAGCTGAGACCTCTGGATATAAAGCTTCAGCCCCTGGAAATAAAACTTTGAAATAAGTTTCCCTATCTGGTCTGTTGAAGTGCAGTGTTCCTTATCCAAGCAATCTGGTGAAGTGAAACCTGTGAAAATTTGCAGTTATTCATCATCTCAGTGATCAGACAGATGTCCTTGTCCAGTGAAACTTCTTCAAGCTTAAACAGCTGTTCTGTTTCAGGCAATGAAATCCTACCTCGCACACCTGCTTGTCTAGCACTGGTGGCAAACTGTAGCTGTTCAAAGGTGCCAAGAGTAAAAATGTTGGTAAGTACACATTGCATATCATCCTTGCCACAACATTGGCAACAGTATTTTTATATGGTTTCTTTTCTTTTTCAGGAACTTGCTGTCATGGTGGAGCAGCGGTTTGAATTGAATCTTGCTGAACTAGTTAGTTAAAGGTAAATCATTGTTGTTGTGTTTATAGCCATGTGATCACATTGGAAAAATGTCACAGGCAAAAAAGGTCCATTGTCTATTGTCAATGTTGTGTAGTTATGTATGAAGCACAGCTCATACAGAAGTCACTTTCAAGCAGCTTTCGAACTTGAACACATTGTTAAATCTGCATGGGGAAATATTTTGCCCTCATACAAAATTCCTATTGAACTGTGAATATGAAGTCGTCTGAAGGGAACTCTACTGCTCTCTTGAGTATGGAGGTTTGTTACCACCACAATGCATGAAAAGTAATTTTCAAAAATCCATAATAGGGGCATTTTAAGTTTAAGCTCCATTTTTGCAGTAATATAGCAAAGTAATATAAAGTGGGAGGAGCTGTATCTGGATCCAACCCTGCCCCCCTGATCTTGTGTTCTCCAGTGAGGACCATCTCAATATTTGAGTGTAATGGCTTAAAAAAAAGGGCGAGACTTGATTTTGTCTATTGGAAAATTATTTTCTATTGCTGTGATGTCATGTGAGTGCCCTCATGCCAGTAAACACGCCATCAGCGATGAGAGATGTCACCATAAGGGGAACTTATTTTGATTAAGGATGATGGCACATCATGTGCACGGATAAATAATTTGTAATAAACACTGCAATATTCCATAAAAAAAAATTGTCCGTTTTGATGGACAGAATAACATACATCCTCAAAACTGTAACTGTGAGTGTTTTGCTAGAGGGAAGTTTATTCTGTCCAGGGATGTGGTGATTTTTTTCATCAGTCTAGAATTCATCAGTCAGCACTTTCAGTCACACACACACACACATTTGACACTCATTCATAATTCATACGTCAGTTGGATATGGTATCGTATAAGCAGCAAGTATGACACAGTAAGACGACAGGGAATTGGTATTTTTACCTGCCACTATGATACAACCTGACTGTGAGGCTGATGCAAATGCTTTCATTCACCAGTAGATTGAGGTGCATCTGATTGAGAGAGATGAATATGCTGAAATGTTCTTACATAATCACGATGCCCAAAAGAACCATTTTTTTTTACCCTTGCAATATGAATACATTTGTTTAAGTAGCTTTAAATGAAAAGCTTTTAGCAATGATAAAAATGTGGAGAGAAATGTGCCCGAGGATTGAGACGCTGTTTCTGTATCCGAATGTTAATGGCAGCTAATGTTACCCAGAAGCCCTCGGGTCTCCCATTGGTTATGAAGCAGCACCAAAGAGCCTCGTCCAAACAAACGCATTGGCCACATCTACATCCAGGTCAATAAGTTTGCCGGTTAGCCCAGAGTTCATCGATCTGCAGCCTGTTATCAGTGAACTGCTCAAACGAGGGCTGAAAACGCAGTGGACTGACACACGAGTGCCTGTAATGAACACTCGCACAACCGTGAGCAATATTACATGGGGAAACAAACAATGCAGCTTTTTATTACAGAGTTGTAAAGTTTAAACAACATCTATTAGCTGTGAGTGATGGATCATTGTAAACGGAAAAGTTTTATATTTTTACACTTATGTGGTGATTTATTCCGAGCTCCACCATTATTTATCATAATGCCAAGACATTTAAATAATGGATCTCGTTTAGTTTGAACTTAGAATAAAGTTACATTATATAATAGGTTTGCAAGAAAACTTTATGAAAAAAAGCATTATATTACCATTGTAAACGTTACTGCCATTGTAAACAAAAAAGAAGCTTCCAGACAAAACAAATGACTCATCAGATTTACATGAGACAGAAAGAACTTCAGCAACTCTCACTGGAGACTCATGTCACATTGAGCTGAAGATTCAATATACACTCGACACCTGATCCATGACCATTATCTCAGCTCATTATAATAGAGTATGATAGACATTTCTGTTATCAGCACACTTTTTCTTAAACAACTGTTTCAAAAAAGAGGAAATGATGAATCATTGTGACTTTAGTGGTGATAAGTGCTTTGCAACACATTAAACTCACGCCCGAGTCGCTCCTGAGACGCTCGGCTCTTCTTTTACAGCACAAACGCGGTTCCTCGTGACAGTCCGATGATTTATTGTCCATTCAGCAGCTTTTATCTCGTCATCTTGACTCTCATGATTTCCCTGGATCAAACTGCGCTTAGAAATAAAGCAGCCAGACAGGTTGAAAATGAACAATCGTTTGGTCTCAGGGGCTTTGAGTCCTGCTGTGTTTTTTAGACTGACATCCAGATGTGATTTGCACAGGCTTTGATGGGATGATGATTTACATGATCCCACTAAGCGTCACATGAGGGGAATGATGAGAAAAGGGTCTTTACACACTCTAAAAAATACTGGATTAAAAACAACCCAAGTTGGGTTGAAAATAGACTAACCTAGCAATTGGGTTGTCTTAACCCAGCAATTGGGTTGTTTTAACCCAGCGATTGGGTTGTTTTAAGCAAACATTTAACCCAACCGCTGGGTTCAAACAACCCATTTACTGCGTTAAAACAACCCAATTGCTGGGTTAGTCCATTTTCAACCCAGCTTGGGTTGTTTTTAACCCAGCATTTTTTAGAGCACACTGTTCGCACTGTTAATGGAGGAACTCTGGAAAGAGCACATTGTCCCATGTGTGTGTGGACCAGAATCTTGCACAATATTCTTGTTTCCAGCCCCTCACAAAATCTTTTTTAGCTCATTCTCATTAAATGAGCCATAAAACTTTATAGGTTAAAATGTCCTTTACGTTTAACAAGCGTCGCCTGAACCATAAACAGATACAAGATCGATAATCCAACAACCTCCAACAAAATCTTTCCATCCATTTCTGTGCAAGATTCCATGTGATACAGTATATTCAAAATAAAAATGTTGTTTTATCAAACTCCCGTAGAGTCGCAGCAAACAGGGATGATCCATAAATTGTTTGGGCTGAGTATTTTCCTGTCATTCTCTCCACTGATTAATTACCATGATTTTCTCCACTGGTTGTCAAGGCAACAGCAGTGTTCTGCGCTCTCAGCTCTGTTTGGGCCGATGACAGTATGTAATTAAATATAAGCAGTTGCTATTAGGACTGGAGGAATACACTGTAATTATGAGCCTTTGCTTGCTCCCTGTGGTTTACCAGGCTGCTGGGGAGGTGCTGTCACTCAGATGATCGCCCAGACGCCCCCAAACACTGATACAGAGGTCCGTCTGTTCCTGAGAGTTTGTTTGGTGATAGGAAAATTTTTTTGAAGTCATGGTGAAGTTATAATTTTGTTAACAGAAGCAGACTTTATCACAGACAGATACAGCGTGCATGTGAATCACAAAATGATACCGTGGTGTTGGATTCTAGTTTTCCAATCTTTAACTTTCATTATCTTTAAAACGCTGGCTGCTTTACGTGGACCAGAAGGTGAAAGGAATAAAAAACAACCCATTTATCTTTGCATTCACACTGACATTAGGTCTGAAATTGGATTCAGGTCTCTTTTTGGTGATAAGGTCACCAGTTCATGAGTATATATCTTTCAATGTCTTCTGTCATCTCCATAAAACTCATCTCTCCATATCACTGTGTTATTATTAGCTTTGTATGGTAACCTGTAATAGACAAAAGTTGTTGTAATAACGCCAGTGATAATTTCTACAAAAACATAGATATATGACACATGCAATTAACAATGTATTCAGAAATTTTCCTAAACACGCTAAGATTACTTTCTAATGGGTTTTTCAAATATTAGCCATTTTCCACAATAATATAAAAACTGAAAAACATATTGGTACTCAAATATTAGCCATTTTCCAACATAATATAAAGAAATAAACTTTTGTAAGATATAAACTTGTAGTTGTGAAAAAGTCAAAATTACCTAATAAACTATAATATTTAAAAGTGTTGAACTGAGTTATAAATGTCTGCTGCATTGTTTAATATAAACATAAACATTTGTTATATTAGAAGTTTATTTTATATTATTAAACTATAATCATAAGACTTGCACTGTAGCTTCTTCAACTGCTGGAGTAATGCGCAATGATCGGTGGGTAAATTTCTCTCTTGACTTCATGTGAAATAATGTATCCATATTCCCTTATGCCGTTTGCAATGCCTTTCTAAATGACCATGTGTAGTTCCCTTCTTAGGGCACTTATGGTAGAATGGAACACATCTCTGTGGTTGGAAAACACTGCTTTAACGGTCTAATGGTTTAAATGGTTCTGCTTGAACTGATTTGCTGAAATCAAAACGGATGAGCGCCAGCCAATGAGATTGCCGTTTCTCAAATACTCAACTAAAACAGATACTCATAACTCAATTATTTTATCACACAAGCTATAAATGCTATAAAAGCAATATAAATTGACCAAATGAAGCTTCTTGAGATGTGTTCCAATATTGCCTGCCTGTAATATTCAAGTGATCCTGAAGATTAGCTGGTTCAGGTGTGTTTCATAAAGGTCAGTGGGTCTCCAGAAGCAGGGTTGAAAACCTACTCCTTTTTCTTATGTGGTTTCTGTTAGTGAAATACAATCTGTTTCAGTTCTGCTATCATCATGTTCTCACCATGTTACCAACTGTAAGTAATTTCATATACTCTCATGCACGATATTTAATACAGGAAGTGCTCAAATCCATATCAGCGAAACCAGTAAGTCAAGAAAATGAATGCGGAACAGATATATGTAACTAAAAGAGTGTGAAATGAAGCCGCACTGCACCATAATCATGTTTTCCTATTTAAAGGTATAGCCAAACTGTATGGCTTTCTTTCATCTGTGTAACAAAAAATAAGATATTTAGGTAAGACCACTGTTAAACACACCCACAATAAATCTAAGCAGCATACACTGAAAAAAAGCCCTATATATAGCCTATTTTTGTCAATTTATAATATATATATATATATATATATATATATATATATATATATATATATATATATAGTGCTGGGGAAAAATAATCGTGATCATGCATGTATATATTTAAGAAAAATATGTTATATTTTTATAAAAATATATTTATATATAGTATAAATTATATATACAATATATACATGCAAAAATTTATTAAATATATACATGCGTGTGTGTTTTATATATATATATATATATATATATATATATATATATATATATATATATATATATATATATATATATATATATAAAATTATTATTATTATTAAACTTTTATTTTGAATTATATACATAATAATTATACACAGTACACACATATATTATGTAAACACAAATTTTTATTTTGGATGCAATTAATCGCGATGATTTAATTATTATACACATAATAAAGCATTTAGCACATTTTTTAAACGTTTTTAAAAGTAATATAAAATAATAACTCTAGATTTAAAATGAATCGAGGATCCTGGGTCACATGACCATAATGTTCTTCGTGACAGGATTCAGTTGTTTACTTTCGTTTGGAACGCCCCTACAAATGGCGTCCCCTTCCCGACGAGCTCTTCAAGGACGCAAAAACGCAGATTGGAATTCGCCCTTAAAGACAATGTACGGCAGCAAAATACATCACCGCGATTCGCGCTACAGCAGCGAGGACTACAAAAGACTCGATTTTGGGAGTACTTGGATTGTTCAGCAACTTCAGGTGCAGGCTAAAGCAGGTGGGGGCACATGACATTGAGACATTGAACCAATCATAAACCAAAAGTTTTATTTGAACTTTTGAATGCCACCTTGCAAGACTCAGTTGACTCTCAAGACAGCGCCAAAATAACGCTGAAACTTTACTTCATAGAGATTAATGTATTGGCCAGCGCTGATGTCATGTGAAACCCCCTTAACTGTTGAAAGGACACTATGACAAGATATTTCTCACTGGAAATGGCAAACTTGTTTTTCACGAATGTATTGCTTGACCTGAAGAAAAGCTGTAACAGACACACTGACAAAGATAACCATAAACGCTCAGTCGAGCTCCCTCTCTTCAGTTGATCAAAAGCAAAAGCAGTACTGCTTATATAACCCGTCTTAAAGGCTTTGTAAGACAACAGCAGTTAAATATAAATACAGACACATTAAAACATTAAAGGTAGGGTAGGCAATTTTCACACCCTCCCTTCAGAGCATCTCCAAAGACACATGAACACACACAGCAGAGTCTGCAAAGCATCACGAGAGAAACTACCTCATGTCCCAAAGCACATAACATTACAATAATAATGAACATAAACAACTTAAAAGAACTTTGCATTGTGCCTAACAACGCCCTTCAGCAGTGACCAGGGCCGTAGGGAATTCTGGGCCCCCTGAAAAAACATTGTCGTGGGCCCCCAACGCCCTCCACTCATATGTACGGTGGGCCTATAAGATATAGAGTCCCGCATCTGGCGCCATGCATCTAATGAGGATTTCTTACAAAATAACAAAACAGACAAATAAATAAATGCAAAGAAAGGCTATTGCTTTTACTTATTTTATATGCAAACTTGTATATAAATATATCAAAACAGTGGCATTAAGCGATTAATAACTTATTATTGTTTAAAGTCATCAAGCAATTATGCAAGACAAAAAGACAAGAAATAAACTGTTTTTTTAAAAGTAGGTCGTAACGGCCGAGATAAATATTCAGAAATTAAAAAGAATGCAGTCAAATGTACAATAAAACCATTGAAGTTTCTCACTGTCTTCATTTTTGATGAAGATAATGTGCTATTTTTTTATTAGATAGGTAATACATTTATACAGATTATCATATACATTTTATTTTGCATGTTACACAAACCAACAAACTACGCAATAGCGCAAAAAGACGGAGAGCACCTAATCGTTCGCTCTGCTATACAGAGATGTGACAGTACCGGAGTGAGCGGGGCGGCGGCTCTTATTAGGTGTCCTATTTCGGCGAAAGTAAATCGTCCAGCGGAAACATCGGGGCACAGCACTCCATCACATTGACTCCCTGGCTACAGTGCACTAACCTGTCTTGTTAAAGAATGGTTTGATAGACTGATTAAGCAATTCTCCTGGCCTCCCTCTCCTTTTCATGACATTACTGGTACCCAGATTTTTTCCACTATATTGTTTCACTTCCACTATAACTTTTTCAAACTTCAACTGTTCTCGGTGCAGCCTCAACTCTGATTGGTTCTGTTTTACTAGCTGGGGGTCATTGTGATTGTGATCTCTCTGCTGAAATAATAACCATCGGACTAAACCATTTTAGGGAGGGGAGAGAGAAGAAATCTTCTTTAACTAAATTGCATGTTTTTGTGGTTTTCATTTAACTCTCAGGCATACAAATGTATATATCATAATGACTCATAAGAGTAGGGGAATATAGCATAATTACTGGATTTAGTGGGCCCCCTGGGCAGTGGAGGCCCCTATAATTGTCACCACTTTTCACCCCACTAGACGGCCCTGGCCGTGACTTATTCATGATACAGCCTCTCGTACCTTATTGCTTATTTTTAACTTAAGTGCATTCATAATCTTTAATCAAAATAACCTCCCCATCCTCTTGCAGAGACATCTCTTCTTTTGATGATGTGTTTACTGGCGTAACATGGATGGTTTGATGATTTGTCCGATGTACAAAATCAAGTCGCACCCTACAATTTTTCTTGCTCGAGAAGCGTTTTACTCTGGATATACACCAAAATAGGGAAGAAATACTTCCGTTTCATGCTGACTGAGTTAACAACAAAAAACTCAACCACAAGACTTGTTCTTGTGTTGTTCTCAAAATCTTCAGTTTTCGATGATGATATTTAACAGGTAGATCCAGCTCAGAAAACGGCAAGATATATTAATGTAATGCATTACCATTGATGAAAATGAGCAAAAAACTCAGAAAATAGCCATTTTAGAGACATGACATGCATGTGTAAAGAAATAAGAAGTTAAATTATGCATGAATTTTTCTATGAATTTCAAAAACAGTTCAATATGACAAGCAAATTCTGCCTCCGCAGCTTACAATAAAGTGCCCATAGAGCCTCATACACTGCGTGCCATCTTAATGTGCCACATCAAGCCAGAGCACAAAACCTCCGCCACCGGTCCTACGCAAATGTGTTTCTTTCAAATCCCCCCCCCGCTCGCTCCTGAGCTTTATTATTCTCCAAACATCATGAAAATAGAGCGAGACACTGTCAACAGATTCAAATGTCTTCCTTCCCACCATGTCTGCATGAAACCTCATGCCATTATATCCTTCCAAGATTGACTTACAAACGCCAGTACTATGCCCAAGACTCCCACAAGCCCATTTCCACAGTGGAAGAGGTTTATAACACGGTGGAATGTGCTATGTGCTCTTCTGCTTTTAGACCTGTATGATTAAATAATGATAGAGAAGAAATCTTTGAATCCAGACGCAAAGGTCATTTTATATAAGTACACTTACTGTAGCTAAAAGAAGCTTCCTGTTTATGTTTTATCTGTTTGAAATTTATGTTTTATCTGTTAACCACTTATGCTCTTGGGCCATTTTTGGGGATTTCTGCCTGGATTTGGCCTACCCAAATTGAAAAGCTTCCCATACCCACATACAGTGGTCTAAATACACAATTTTGGTAAATAAAAATGTAATAATAATTGGTAAATAAAAATGGGTAAATAAAAACTAAATACACAACCCTTTGAAGTTGCATAAAACACTGTTAAAAGTGATAAACATGTAAGTATATGTTGTCTGAGTTGTAATTACAGCAGCTCAGACAACATACAGTATACTTACATGTTTGTCACTCAAGACGGAGATGGACAGGTCGATTAATTGAGTTGGCTATTGTAAATATCAGATTTTTATTCATTACTTCATCAGTTTGGGAGTTCGGAGTTTCATTAAAGCTTATTGTGTGTCATATCACATAATAATTACATTACACAAATTATGCATTTTGGAAAAGAATCATTCATCATTCAAGAATCATCATTTTTCTGATGTGGCATGATCCACACAACAGCATCCAGATGCAGATGCTTTTATTGCAATAATCGAAGCTGATTTCTGATTCTCAGATGGGCGTATTGAAAAATGTGCTGAGCATTTTAAATTCTGACTGTCTGGTCAGGAAGAGATGATGCCAGAAACATTTTGAGAAGCTGAAACATGGGAAACTGAAGTGCCTGTGGCTTCTATCAGCGGCCAGGATTGTGATGAGTTATTGAGTTTGGGGGAAAGATTTGAGTTTGTGCTGAGGTAAGCTTGGACTGACTGATACAACTAAAAAACATGGAAACAATCCAATGCTCGATAACCAAGACCCCTTCAGTGGCTTAGTTTGTTAACAAGATTCAATAGAAAAATGTCTAAATCAAAGGAACCAGTTCACTAACATAGAGACAATAAAGCCTGTAGGCAGAACTATTTTTGTGATTGACAGATAAAATTTCTCTTTATCATCAGATTTTTAATGAGTGGCGCTTATTAATAAAAATGCAAATGAAAAAGAAAATGTTTAATTTTGTTCAGGTTGTGAAATACCTTAAAGCTCTTTTAATCAAAAGTTTTGTTTAGCCTCAGTCAACAACATTGTGAATGTGCTGAAAACATCTGAACTTAAATCCGTTCATGCCTCGTTTTTTCTCCTTTGGGTTTTATGCAGACAACTGAAGGTCAAACTGGAGGAGCAAAACAATGTGGCCGCAGTGCCTGAGCAAACCTGTTATCATCTGTGTGACACTAACTAAATGTTTTCATGATATTCGTCCCTATTGACCTCGGACACCAAAACACAGAAGCCACTGCAGTTCATCTCAAAGAAAATAGACTACTTACACCTTTGTCACGTTTAACTTCTCCAAGCTTATTTTTCATCCGCCTGTGGCCTTCATCCATTCCTCTTCTTACTCCTTGCTGGGTTTTTTTTTTTTTTTTTTTTTGCTGTTTGTTTTATTGGGAGCTGGTTCTCATTAAATCTCTTGAACTCATTTTATATGTGTGTTTTCAAATTGAATCTGCATATCTCCAGGCGCTGTGTGGGACTCGCTCGCATAAACCTCCTCATTTGCTCTTTAGACGCTTTAAATTCTCCCCGGCTGACTGGAGGATTTCCCAGACAGATTATCATTTTAATAGTCAAATCGATATGCTTACGTCATGCCGTCGGTTGCTTTACATTTCCAAGTATATGAAACTATTTGCAGCTTTTCCGTGTCTTCTGGGTTATGGACTAATTCTCACACACACACACACACACACACACACACACACACACACACACACACACACACACACACACACACACACACAAACCTGTTGCAACTCGTAGGCAAAAACACATGAGCAGTTCTTTAGCAAAGCTTTTCTCTGTGTGTGTTTGAGTCACTCTGGAATTTCCCCAGAGAGCAGAGAAACACAGGGGTCCAAAGAAAACAGATAATAGATAAACCCTGAAGCTCTCATTGAACTCAGCTGCTAATCTCCACATTTGTATGTATGTGCTCTTCTCTATCACTGCAGCTCCTTTGAGGATGGAGATCTGGAGTGTCTCAGAGTGTCTCGCCCTTGAGCCGGAGCAGATAGACGAGTAACACAACATTTAGCTTTGTCCTGATAAGAAAGATAAGACTGTCTTCATGTGTGAAGGCACTTTTGGGATTACAAATATCTGTTCTTGGTTACTTCATACTTCACACCCAAGATGACAGCTGAGGGAAATGTTAAATATGTGTAAGTGTATTCATATTCTGTACTGAAAAGTATTGTTAGAAAATAATTGCATGTAACTAAAATGTATAATTTTACCCATTATTAGTGTTTGCCACATGTTTTTGCGCATGAAAGTATTGAATCATTATCATTGTTAAATTAAACAATGAACAGACCACTGTAACAAGCATGCCAGACTCCACCCTCTCCCAATCACAGCGCACTCCATCTCCGGAATTCTAATCACACACACCTGCACGTCATTTTCATCTGCAGTCATCACCAGAACTTTAGCCCCACGCTCTCACACAGTCACTGTCTGGTCTCGTTTGCACATAGCGCTGCTAATTCTTGCCTCAACTCTCCTGCGATACTTACCTGCCTTCCCCGTGACTCTCCGTGTGATCTCCAAGTCTCCTGCGTTCTCCTCATCTAGTCTCCAGCGTCTCCAGTGTCTCCCTTGTCTCCTATGCTCCCAATGTCCCCTTCTCCACCGCTACCTGCTATATTCAAGTACAGTATCATCCAGTTATCTACCTGACCCACCAGTATCTACCTGCATCACCCTCACCTGCCCCACTCACTCTGGTCATTCAATAAACTGTCATTCCATCATCACCTGTTCTCTGTTTTGTAACAGAAGACCGGACCTAGATCACAGAGCACCAGAATAAGCACTCCGGATCCCTTCCAAGAGCTTGTCGACGCACTTCGGCGAGCACCCCCGACCCGTCTGCACCTTCACCAGCGAGCACTTCCAAGAACAACGGAAACACCGCTTCTTCGCCACCAGCGTACACCAGTCCCATGGCCAGACCTGCGCCCTTCTCTGGTTTGGTGGAGGACTGCAGCAGATTTCTCCTCCAGTGCTTGCTGGTCCTGGAGATGCAACCACACTTGTATGTCAATGATCGCGCTAAGGTAGCTTTTATAATCTCTCAGCTGACTGGCAAAGCGCTTCGTTGGGCAGAACCATTATGGTCCCAGGGCAGCCCGATAACACAATCTCTCTCCAGCTTCATCTCTCACTTCAAGGAAGTCTTCGGAAAGCCTACCTGGGACTCAGCGATCGGTGAGCAGTTATACCACCTGAAACAAGGTTCCATGTCTGTTAATGAGTATGCCCTCCAGTTCAGAACTCTCGCAGCTGCCAGTGGATGGGACGAGCGCTCCCTGTTGACAACTTACCGACAGGGTCTGGATCCTCGCGTGCGGTTGGATCTCACTGCATACGAGGATACCATCGGGCTCGAATGCTTTATTCAACTCTCCATCCGCCTCCGTGGGTCCAATACAAGTCCAAGTGGGTCTCCTTCATGTGGAACAACTTCACCTGCTGGTTCTAGAGGAATCCACCACTGACATTATCCTAGGGCACCCATGGTTGGAGCAGCACAACCCCATCATATCTTGGAGAAGTTTTGAAGTGGGGCGACAGCTGCTACCCGAACTGTTTCTCCACCCTTCCAGTTCCTCCACATTCCCAAGACCTGCCCGTCTGCACCACGTCCATCGAGAGTCCTGTGGAGAAACGTTCGGTGGACATTCCTCCTTGCTACTCCCCCTTCAGCGACATTTTCTTCCCCAAACGTGCCTCCACACCGGCCATGGGACTGCGCTATCAACCTACTTTCGGGTGAGCCAGTGCCCCGTGGCAAAATCTACCCCCTGTCACTTCCGGAGGAGAAGGCCATGGAGGAATACATAAAGGAGACATCTGTGTCTCTGTGTCTGTCTGTTTTGTAACAACCACAATGCATTTCAGTAATACAGAAAGATAAAATGAATAAACAATATAACCAGTAAAAACAAATCAAATTTTAAACAAATATTATTAGAGTATGTTTTACAAGAAAATACTATTTAAGTTTTTCTACATCAAAATGTCATGTTTAATTCAAATTGTTACATTTTACTAGCAATTTTGAGTGCAAATTGTTTTAAAGTAAATTAAAAATATTGAACTTACAAAACTGAATATAATTGTAGTTTGTGTGTGTGTGTGTATTTTTTGTATTTGAACTGTTTTCAACATTGATAATAATAATCATAAATGTTTCTTGAGCATCGAATCATATTAGAATGATTTCTGAAGGATCATGTGACACTGAAGACTGGAGTAATGATGCTGAAAATTCAGCTTTGATCACAAAAATAAATTACATTATGTCCATTACAGTTATTTTACATTAATAATATTTCACAATATTACAGTCTTTATATATATATATATAAAATAAATGCAGCCTTGGTGAGCATAAGAGACTTATTCTAAAATCATATCTTGCCAATCACAAACTTTTGAATAGCAGTGTGTGTGTATATATATATATATATATATATATATATATATATATATATATATATATATATATATATATATATATATATATATATAAAATACAGTTTTGTAAGTTCAACAATTTTCATTTTATTATACTATAATGCAGATATTTTGAAAAGCTTTGGGGTCCCAAGAACATTGGACCCCTTTCATTGAATGGAGAAAGTAAAAAGACTGAGATAATTTTCTAAAATATCTCCTTTTGTGTTCCACAGAAAAGAGTTATACAAGATTGGACATTTGGAATGAGGGTGAGTAAATAATGACAACTTTCACTCTTGGGCTATTTGTTATTTTTAAAACTACACTGACTGGCAACCCCCCAAAAATGTACAGCTTTTTTGATTTGATAAGTGCACATCAAGAAAAGCACAAAAACAATCAACACCAATCAATGCAGCATCAAGTTCAACAAGACTTGCCTCAAACAATCTAATATGGCATGTTTTAACAAATGCATGGACAGCATTACATTACCAATCTTAAAACCTTTACCTGCCTCACCACAGCCACCACTCTGCTTGTAAAGAGGAACTTTTTAAAGCTGCCTTCAGGATAAATATTTGAAGTTCAATTCATGAACTCCCCTGATTTCTGGAGGCTCCCCCGCCCCCCTCCTTAATTTTTCAGTTATTATGTGACTGAACTGGCACCCCTGGTGTCTCTTGATGTCATCGTACAAGTTTTCAACATTGCTTCATCTGCTTTGCACCAACAAGCAGTGTGCATTTATTGAAAGAGCTCCACTGAGCCCATCTCAGAAAGAGTCACACCACAGTTTTTACACTGATCATCTGATGTAGCCTAGAAATACCCTAGAGGCAGCAAATGTAATTTGCAGCCAGGGCGTCTAGCAACTCACCGTTGGCTTACGAGCTTGAAAAACCAAACTCTAGTCAGGCCAATCACATCGTGTATAGAGTCGGTGGGTGGGCTTAACATAATGACGGGAGAGTCATTAGTCAATGACGGTTCCGTGTGAATTCCCTGCTACTTTAATACAAAGACGGCTGCCGCTGCTGGCAAACAGCGGTCTTTCGAAACGACTTTGGCCGCGACTCTGGAAGACTTGGAGTTAAGCTTTTCTTTGAGAACGAAACAAAGAACGGTACTGAGGTCATTCTTAAAAAAAGGAAGATGTGTTCGGAGTTTTGTCGACCGGATACAGCTCTGGTTGGTTGTAGCGCTATCCTATTGTGTGCAGAGGGAATTTGAAAGACAACCGTTCAGGAATCAGAATAGAAAACAGTGCAAAACCAACTCAAAGTCCAACTTATACACAGAGCAAACATCACATTGCTACAATGTGTGTATGTTTTAATTCGCTTATTACACATATTAATTAAACAATTCAAGTTATTTCCATGCAGTCTATTGTGGCCTAAAGAATTTCAAATAATACAGCCTCCTAATGGAACTTAAAAACAAACTGTGATTGGTTGCTTGTCGGTCAAACAATCTTTTCCTGTCAAAGTGGGCAGCTCTTGGCCAGAATAAGATCAGATATGAACTTTATGCTGATATTCGAAAGCACTTGTAAACTATAGAAGCTCTGAAGGGTAAGATTATTTTCTTTTAAAATAGAGTGAATTCCCTCAAATATGTTTACTTTCGCTTGCAAAATTTTGATGCCTTGTAATGATTTCAAGGTGCGGTATGTAGGATTGACAAAGTGGTCAAAATAGATACTGCAGTCCAAATTCAAAATATTGGAGCTATTTCCCCCGCCCCCCTCAGACTCGATGCTCACGCTGGTTGCCAGCTTGAGGACACGCAACATGAGCGAGCGAAATTGACAATGAAAGCCACACTGTAAGTTGATGAGTTGATTTATCCTCGTTTTAATATGCTGTCCTTCATAGAGATTTGTAGATAGATGCCAAGACTTATTAGGTCAGGTAAATCTCTGACCCAGTTTGTTTGCTGGCTTCCATGACTGCTGCAATACCACCAACTGTCAACCTGTGGTGTCGAAATACTATTGGGTAAACTGGCAGCGTGCATTATCGCACAGACCAAAACAAAAACAGTCGTTCCGACACGGAACACACATTTCAAAGTAAAATAACTGGCTGTAGCATTGTTTTTCAGAGAGACAAGTATGTGAATTTAGAATTTCCTAAATATCTGCAAACATATTATGGTATTTGTATGCTTTAGTAAAGTGAAAAACGTACATACAGCACATTTAAAACGTATAAAACAAGTGTCTGAACATGTTTGAAAACCTCGCTCTGCAGCTGATTTCACTGGTCAACTCAATCACACAGTAATCGCAGTGTTTCAGACGCAAGGTTGTTCCGTGTCTTTCACCCTCCTCTCCAGTGTTGACATACTTTGATGAAACTCGTCCCATCTCTCGTCTCCCCCGCAGAGATAGATTAAATGTCACCGGCCTTCTTGTAGGACAAAATTCTGCCGTTACTCTCCTCAGCTGAGTATATCAGCACCTCTTCACCTTCACGAGCATTTCTGATATATTTCTAATCCTGCTACGAGTGATAGAATAACAATGAAGTTTGCTCTAATAGTCACACTCCAGTGAGGACGTCTTTGTGTCCTTGACTCGTGTCTGTTCTGCTCACAGACGGTCACACAGAAACTACAAAGCTCTGACTGTCAGCCAGTGGATGTTTGATTAGAAACAAAGGCAGATATGCTGTTGAATTGCAGGTGAAAGTGAAATCATGGTGTTCGGTGAAATAGAAGCTCATATTTCAGTAATATTTAAAAAGTTGAATGTTTCACAATGGATGACCATTAAATCACAGACTTACAAACAATGAATAAATCGTTAGAAATCAGTGATTCAGTGAGAAACAGTGAAACTTTCAGCATGTACAGTTCAGCATGAAATGGAAGTTGTGATCGTTTTTTTTTTTCTTCCCTGTTGTGACGTATATAAGTGAAACAGCTTCTGAATGAATGTGGGGTGGAATAAATTGATTGGATCGTTGGATGGTTGTGATTTGCTATTTCTGTGATCTCAATTGATTGACAGGTTGTCCTGCCCTCACGCCAGTAAACACGTCTATAAATCATTGATTATAAACATTGCAATATTCAATTAAGAATAAGGTTTCATGGTTTAAAAATAATTCATGGTGAAAATCTGATGAATGCAGTAGCTCTGACATTAGCATAAAGGCTGCATCATCTAGTATTTGACATTTATGCATTTAACAGTGGTTAATAATGGATGACCGTTACATCACATTCAAATGGTCTTTAGAAAATATCAGTCGGATGCATGTACTGACACTTATTAACTGAACCCAGCAGCTCTGACATGTAATTAGCAGCATTTGACTTTTACCGTAATAACACATGAGGCTTCGTGAGTGTCAATGATGCCTGACCTCTCCAATGCTTTTATTCCAGTCTAGACTCCGCTATGAAACAAAGCATGTATAAATATAATAATGATACAAATATGAAGAAGAACTAAACAGTAAACAATATGTAGAAGAAAAACAGTGGAGATAATAATCTAAATTTTCTCTCTTCTGCATTAATGCATCAGTTTTCACCAACATGTCCTCCAACCAATACGCCTATATAGGTCGTTTGTCACTTCCCTGAAATACGACCCATAGGAACGTTTACTAAAGCTGCGCCCCTATTGACAACAGGACACTTTCATTTTAATTCATGAAATACGACCCATAGGAGCGTTTACTAAAGCTGCGCCCCTATCGACAACAGGACACTTTCATTTTAATTCATGAGATACGACCCATAGGAGCGTTTACTAAAGCTGCGCCCCTATCGACAACAGGACACTTTCATTTTAATTCATGAAATACGACCCATAGGAGCGTTTACTAAAGTTGCGCCCCTGTTGACAACAGGACACTTTCATTTTAATGCTTTGTTTCCTTTTATTTGCATCATATTTCGGGTTTTGCATAGCTCAATTGATAGAGCATTGCTCATGCAATCGTGGGTTCGATCTCAGGGAAAGCATGTGCTCATAAAGTGTATATGCACTATAAATTACTGGGCAGGTTTAGGGGTGGGTGTAGTTGTTAATAAATAATGATTTTTGTTAAATAGAAATATGACAAAAGGTGGTAAAAACTCCACAAGACGACCTATAGACGGTTTCAACAGCAACAACATAAACAAACGTTATGCTTTTGTGGCCCAAACTTAACTTCCGGTAGACGTCCGCAATGAATCAATTACAACAGAGGCTGCGTTATCTTTATCTTTATTTTGCGTTATCATCTTTTATTTTTATTGTGCAACATTATCTTTATTTATTTTTGTTTGTTTGTTTCAGCATGTTTATTATAAATGATCTCCAATTTCTGTCTGCAGTATAGATTGGGGGAAAGGTTAGGGGGAAAGGTAGTTCACCCAAAACTGAAAAGCCTGTCATTAATTACTCACCCTTATGTCGATCCCAACCCATAAGACCTTAGAGAAGAAGAAGAATATCTTAATTTGTGTTCCGAAGATGAACGAAGGTCTTACGGGTTTGGGACGTCATGAGGGTGAGGAATTAATGACGGAATTTAAATTAGTGGGTGAACTAATCCTTTAAGGACCGTGTAATGCCGTTTTCTGTACGGTAGCCTATATAAATGCTTATACGCTCGCCTTTCAATCGTGCAATGCGTCAGAATAACATGTTTCTTTATTTCATAATATAAGATTAATGTTGGGAAACTTGTAGATAAAGTACCCTATTTGAGATTGATTGTATATGAATGCATCATAGAAATCCCGTGCTCTATGGACACTGCCATTAATAGAGGATAAAGCGAAAGTTGTTTTACACTCCGTGATAAAGGCATACCTAATTTAAATATTTTGCGGGAAACATAAATCCGTTCATTTATCCAACTTGATGTGAACAAATGTACACGCGCTGTGTCCTGATTGACTGATGAGCCGATCTGCCCGATGAAACCGTCAATAGAGTCGGTTTTCACACAGGCAGCCGTTCAGCACCAAGGACAGCAGCCAAACACTAGCGTCACAAAGGCCCTGTTTACACCTGGTATTAAGATGCGTTTTGGTTGATCGGATAACAAGTGGATGGCGCTAAACACAGGTGCACAGACCTAACGCATAAACATTATGGGAAGTGCGCTAGCCAGGCGGGATTTAAACTTTTTCGGCTGGAGACACAAGTTTAGTTTGAAGACGAAAAACGTACCAAGCACAATGTTCTCTCACCATTCCTGATTAAAAACACGCACTCACAGAGCTCGGCATGGTCAGAGCAGAAACGAAAGCTGCTGTTCTCCGTATGTTTTTCCGTCATCTACGGCTGCATTTATATGTAAATTGCGCAAGCATATTTTCTCCATTAGATCGAAAGATCTGAAAAATCACATACATTTACCAGCCCATAGACCCTCCTCTCAAAGAAATCAGGACAGAAGTGGTTGAAAGTGGACAAAAGAGATGGATTAAAACACCAGGTGTAAACGGGTATGTGTCTGCCTCGTCTACTTGTTAACCGATCGACCAAAACCCATCTTAATACTAGTTGAAAATATGGTCTTAGATGTGACAATATTAATCAACCACGTGACCTTGAAACAGCAAAATGTAAACGGATTATGCACATTTTAAATAAGCTGCCAGAATGTTGATAAAGGTATTAAAGTCCTCATGAAATCAAAATTGATCTTATTTACTTTGTTAGCACACATTACAGGTCTTGGGGTGAACAATTAACACAGAATTTTTTTTTTACCAGGGTAATCTTTAATCAAAATCTGAAAAGTAACTTCCGGTCTGGAATGATGTTCCCTTTCCGATGATGTCAGTTTGACGACTTTGAATATCCTTAACCACTCCCCTCCAACCGTTAGTCTGCTATGAGCACAAGATAAAGAGGAGGAGTAAATCCCTGCCCTTTATTCAATAATCCTGTCTCACTTGGAAATATGTCACAGCACTGAAATAAAATCAGTTGCAATTTCCGGTTCACTGGGACTTTAAGGTAAAAATATAGTGTTGACCGAGTTTAGATCTGTTGCCTATTCCGTGTCACACCTCTAGTCTACATCTGTGAGTTACTGGTTGGTAAGAGGCAGCATGTTGTTTTATCGTCTCTTATGACACGGGTCATGTGCCAGCATCAGATAAAGAGCATTGGGAAACACAAATCCTCTGATGGCCGTCATATTTATGTGGAATCACCACAGGCCTGATGTCTACAGCATCTGTAAACATCCATTCACCTGTGGTCTGTGACTAAAAGGGGTTTTATTGCTTGACACTCTTCAAGAATCATGAATTATTTAGGAAAGTGTGCTGTAAAGATCTCACCCTTCAGCATGTAGCTGCCTATACTTGAGACGCCTCTGTGAAAATACATCTCTGGTGCTTCTCATTAAGTGGATGTGCCGACTGTGGGATGTGGATACGTGGTATGGGAAATCCTGATCACAGTATACTCAGTACAGATGCTCATGGTCACTTGTGAATCTGGTCGGTCTCTTTCTTTCCCATCTGACACAGTCAGTATTTCCTGCAAGACAAGAAATGAAAAAGAATACATATTTGTATTTACTGAAAACATTGTCCTCTGCTTTAGCTCTTAAATCTCATTTAAATATTTTGTAGTGGGAAAAACTACTTATAGCTGCTGTGTTTAAATAACACAAGTTATTTGGTTTGTCAGGTTTACATGACTATTCACTTTTTATGTACCTTAATCAAAAGATATAACAGAATGTAACATCCAGTGGCGAAACATAAGGCCTTTTTTCTCATATGAATTCCTGCTATTCATGTCCAGTCAGGTGAAAGTTATAAGTGACAGAGCCATTACACCCGCACATAATCGGTGACAAACACGTCTGAATCAGCTGGATAAACAAAGCGTTCGGTGTAAATTTCTGACATGAGATATCTGAAGTTAATTGCTTGTGAGAAATGTTTCATCAAAGCACACGTAGAGATCGGGTGTTGTCAGGTTTATAGTGAGCGTGACTGTGCGTATAATGAACTTTCTTCAGAGGCCTTAAACTTGCATGGTGAGGCACAAAAGTGCTATATTGATTAAAGTTTCTTCCAGCAGCGTCCCATAAGTCCTGTATGCAGAGGCAGGACACACCGTTCTGATCACAAAGACCTTTTTTTCTTCAATCACAGAGCAGTCATTCATGCAAACAGGACTTTTCTCTTTTCTTTGCTTAGTCAAGCAGCAAATGTTCAGCTTTGATACATTTTCAATTTTCCACTTCCTATCTTCTATTTATGACATGCATAAATCATAAGTGAGCCGTGTTTCTTTCCAAAAACGTCAGATATGAAATAGCACACGCACACAGGGAATTCAACCACACTAAAATACAGTAATGATATCTGCTTTTACATACTGCAGCAGCAGCAGGGTGGCTGCTAGTTACCAATTTAACGGCTTTTAAACTGTTCAGTGTTGAATTGCTCATAAATGTAGCAGAATTTCCCTTCGATGTCAAACTTTTGCTGCAGATTTAAATGGGATTTTTGTAAATAATATTAATTTATCATGACTGTGATGTCACACTTAAGTAAACAATAAGAGAACTTCATGAACAGTTCACCTAAAAATGAAAAGTTCCTCACACTATGTCTTGGAATCTAATACACAAGAGTTTTACGGAGCTTTTTGGAGACTGACAGCCTTACTTTCATTATATAGAAATATGCAGCTTGGACATTCCGATAAATGTTCTGCATTCCGCTAGAATTCATTATTCCCTTTAACTGAACTTTAGCTGCCTCAAGACATAATACACAGCAATTACATTATATAAGGATTGTAGAGCTGTTTAAGTAGGTTCCCTCAAGTGTCCTGGGGACCCTTCACTACTGCACATTTTGTTTGTCTCCCTCATTAGACACACCCAATTCAAGTCTTGCAGTCTTTACTAATGAGCTGATAAGTTGAATCAGGTGTGTTAGATGAGGGAGACATGCAAAATGTGCACTGGTGGGGGGTCCCCAGGACAGGTTTGAGAACCACTGGCCTGTAGGAGCTCAAGATATATGAGAGCAGTGAGATGAGGCTGGGCTGCCGTAATATGAACACAGACGTTCCCTCAGAGGACACTGAGGTCTGAGACATCTGCCACCAGATGCTGAAATGTGCTGCACAAATGAAACCTTACATATGCATACTGAGTTTTTTTGTATGCCTGTCAGGAAATATGAATCAGATCCTAAAGTGGTTTTCGTTGCTCTTTGGGGACGGATAAAACAGGCTGAAAGCTTGAGAGAAACTTTGGATTCTGAGAGCCCATCACTGTTTTATCAACAGGATTTCCTGGAAAAAAGAATGGATCTATAAATAGATTCTTGTATGTGATTTACAGTCATTTGTTTTCTTGAAAGTGGAGTTCACAGTGAAAATCTACATTTGAAGCTGTCTTATAACCTGAGCAGAATTATCTTTGACTACTGTAGCATCAGTCTAAAGCCAGCCATCATCCTTAATCACAAAATGCCACTTGGTAACTACTTACTATCTAATTTACTTTCTAATTTAGACATAATTTAACAGCAAAAGTCAAAATCCTTTAGACCTGCAGAGTTTATTGGTGTTTGATTTGACTCCCTACAGCCATATCACTGTGAAGATGACTGACTCGGTTGGGTGTTTGAATCCATGCGCTGTGTTTTATTAAACGAAGCAGCACAATCAAAGTATAGTTCAGGGCAAGAAGCATGGTCAATAACCAAACACAGGGTCGATAACAGTAGTGGCAGTCCTGGCAGCAAACTAATCCAAATCCGTAATCCTAAAGTCGTGGGCAGAGAAACAGACACGTGGCAAACAAACGGGGTAATACAAATGCTTGGTAGAGACAGGGTAAACTAGCAATACTTTGCAGCATAATGCACAAACAACATGGCTTATCACAGGTAGGAACAGGATGCGAAAAGCAGTATTCAGTACTCGGGAGACTCTGGCAGTCGGAGGAATGGATTGCGGATGCAGATGTTACAATCACCCTGTAGCCCAAGAGTGGTTGCCCACTGAAGCTAAGCAGGGTTGAGCCTGGTATTCACAGCAATATCTCACAGCAATTCGTACATTTTTTATGAGGTGGCTAATTCGTACAAATTTGTACAAGCTCATATTTGTAAAATCGTACGTATTTGACGAGTTGCCCAATTCGTATAATTCTGCACGAATGACCTAACCTCAAACCCCGCCCCTAAACCTACCCGTCTCTGCGGTTAGACAAATCGTACAAATTACTACTAGTGAGGTCGTACGAATTCGTACAAATTAGCCACCTCGTACAAATACATACAAATTGGTCGTGAGATAGCGTTAGGATGGGAGACCTCCTGGGAAAACTAGGTTGCTGCTGGTTAGTGAGGCCAGCAGGGGGTGCTCACCCTGTGGTCTGTGTGGGTCCTAACGCCCCAGTATAGTGACGGGGACACTATACTGTAACACGCACCGTCCTTTGGATGAGGCGTTAAACCGAGGTTCTTACTCTCCGTGGTCATTAAAAAAAAATCTCGTAAAAGAGTAGGGATGTAACCCTGGTGTCCTGGCCAAATTCCCTCCATTGGCCTTTACGAATCCTGGCCTCTTAATAATCCCCATCCATTGGATGGGCTCCTTCACTCTCTCTCCTCTCTACCTATAGCCGGTGTGTGGTGAGCGCACTGGCGCCGTTGTACTGTGGCTGCCGTCGCATTATCCAAGTGGATGCTGCACACTGATGGTGGTTGAGGTTGATCCCCCTGATATAATTGTAAAGCACATTGGGTGTACAGTAGTACATACGAAAGTGCTATTTAAATGCCTCATTAATTAATTCAAACTTCAGGTTAAAATAGAGTCAATGCTGTGTTTATAAGTAAAATTTAGCATTTGAAAAAAGTGGAGATACAACTAACACACATTCGCAGGATCATTACAGTAATTGGTTTAGTGAAATACTGTCACACCTGTTACACCAGCAGAGATGGACTGGGGAAATAAACTGGAACTCAGTAGAGTATGTCATTTTCTGCTAATATTGCACCAGTCTTTTCAAGCATTGCTGTCCGCGGCGGTCATGCTCTTCTGTTAACATGAGATAATGGAAATAATCCACTCAAAACAATGGATTCAATTAGAAACATAAAGGGCACATTGTCAGTGTGGTGCGGATGAGTCAGTTATTTAATCCTAATTGGTGTTTCTTTCTTCAGATATCATGTAGCCAACAGCTAATATATAAAAATGAGTTGTAGCAAAGAGCTTGGGAAATATAAAGCTTTTCATGCAGTTTTGTCTCCCAGCCAAAGTCTGACTATAAAAACTGCTTTCAAACTGCTCTTCATTTCGACCATTGCCATTCGCTTCCATACTCTTGAGACTAGATATTTAAAATGCTTTATATCTGAAAATGCGAACAGTGGTGGCCAAAATTATTATAACACTTGGCATCTGGGAGTCTTCTTATTGAGCCTGGATTTATTTTCCGAGAGGAGAATGACCCGAAACATTCTTCTAACTATTGCCGGAACTACCTGTGACAGAAGGAATCTGCTGGAACATTGAAAATGATGGACTGGCCCCTTCAAAGACTGACTGGACAGATCTATTGTACACTCAAAGGAAAGCCTTTGGCTTCAGTTGCAGAAGGCATGGGATAACATTAGTGCTAAAGTTCTCACAGGAAATATATTGACACTATGCCAGAGAGATGTGCTGCTGTAATTGCTGCAAAAGGTGAACATACCAAATATTAAAGTTAAAAGTGGATAAAAGCAGTACGACTCCCTTCATCTGATATTTGATGGTCAGAGCAACCATCTGCATGTTTCATGAACATTATGAAATTAAATCATGTTTTGGAGGCAAAAAAAGGTCAATATTTCCCGATCTGTCAGGTGTTCTAATATTTTTGGCCACCACTGTAAATAATAATAATAATAAAAAGGAAGCTTTGGACTTTTGCGTCACCCGTTTTGACTTTAACAAGGTTTCCTGCTCAGTCAACTGTGACGGCGTGTCAGCATTATTTTGAGCTCTGCGTGTGTGTCTGCACACCAGAGGCATATGATGGAGTCGGCCTGATGCTGCCAAATCGAGCAGGGCAAATAATTCAAATAGCGAGTGGGTGGAACAAGATAATGAGGACCTCCACCAGGAGGGCGGATGATCTGCCGAATAAAAACAGAGAGGAGCCAATATAGCTGCAAAACTATCACAATGATTTTCACTTCAAACTGACACAAGATCTGCTGCTTTGCCTGTTTGGTGAACAATAAGTTACCAGGCTCTTATTATTGCATTTTACGTCTGAAGTACTTTACTATTGTAAAAGATAGATCTGGTTTAGATTGCAGAATGGATTCTTTAAGTCGATATTCCAATAGGCCGACAAACAGTACACAGAATATGGTCGTTCACGGCAGCAGGTGACTTTGAACTGGCTAATAAACAGTTTCAGGATAGCAAGCAAAGGCCTCTCAGTACAACCGACCAGCCAAAGTCACCAAAAGTCATTTGTCTTCTTGTGTCTCAGTCACTCGCAGTAATGAATGCATTTGCTTGTCGTCATTTGTTCATCATAAAACTAATTTGTTTTTCTTTCCACCCTTCATTTTGCCGGCCAGATGTCTGATTTGTCCCACATGTTATGAGATTTCAGGGACTGTTAGCCATGCTGTGATTGTCAACGTAAGACCGACGGCGTCTCACTTCCAATTAGACAAATAATGTGTCCGATAGCAGCAGTCAATGAGAATCTCACCTCGTCTCCTCCATATTTGTTCAGTCATCATTAACACACCATTATGTCCACTGACCACAAATAGAGGCACGTGACGATCAGCGCCCCCATCTTATTGTTTTTGCTTTGTTGCCTTCAGAGGCGCATCAGTAATGTTTCATTACCTTTTGAATGAATCCTGAGGCTGTTATTGTTTAATCTGATCGGGTCGGTGCTGCAATGAAAGTGCAACATATGATAATGAATGAGGTGTTAAGTTTAAATGACGTTCATGAGGAATATTCTCCTCCTTATTGGCGGAAATGGTGGTTGCAGTTAGGGCTGTGACATCAAAACATCTGGCACCAAGATGTTAGTAGCAGATCCCTTAAGTCCTGTAAGTTGCAAGGTGGGGCCTCCATGGATTGGACTTGTTTGTTCAGCTCATCCCACAGATGCTCGATTGGATTAAGATCTGGGGAATTTGGAGGCCAAGTCAACACCTCAAACTTGTTATTGTGCTCCTCAAACCATTCCTGAACCATTTTTGCTTTGTGGCAGGGTGCATTATCCTGCTGAAAGAGGCCACAGCCACCAGGGAATACCGTTTCCATGAAAGGGTGTACATGGTGTGCAACAATGCTTAGGTAGGTGGTACGTGTCAAAGTAACATCCACATGGATGGAAGGTTTCCCAGCAGAACATTGCCCAAAGCATCACACTTGCCTCCGCCGGCTTGCCGCCTTCCCATAGTGCATCCTGGTTCCATGTGTTCCCCAGGTAAGTGATGCACACACATCCAGCCATCCACGTGATGTAAAAGAAAACGTGATTCATCAGACCAGGCTGCCTTCTTCCATTGCTCTGTGGTCCAGTTCTGATGCTCACGTGCCCACTATTGGCACTTTCGGCGGTGGACATGGGACAGCACGGGCACCCTGACCGGTCTACGACTATGCAGTCCCTATACATAACAAACTGCGATGTTCTGTGTATTCTGACACCTTTCTAGAAGCAGCATCAACTTCTTGAGCAATTTGAGCTACAGTAGCTCGTCTGTTTGATCGACCACACGGGCCAGCCTTCGCTTCTCACATGAATCAATGAGCCTTGGCCGTCCATGACCCTGTCGCCGCTTCACCACTGTTCCTTCCTTGGACCACTTTTGATAGATACTGACCACTGCAGACTGGGAACACCCCACAAGAGCTGCAGTTTTGGAGATGC
Organism: Paracanthobrama guichenoti; assembly: GCA_018749465.1. Classification (NCBI taxonomy): domain Eukaryota; kingdom Metazoa; phylum Chordata; class Actinopteri; order Cypriniformes; family Gobionidae; genus Paracanthobrama; species Paracanthobrama guichenoti. The sequence goes on from CM031946.1 coordinate 15,504,732, forward strand.
TGTGACACAGTCATCTAGCCATCACAATTTGGCCCTTGTCAAACTTGCTCAAATCCTTACGCTTGCCCATTTTTCCTGCTTCTAACAGATCAACTTTGAGGACAAAAAGTTCATTGCTGCCTAATATATCCCACCCACTAACAGGTGCCGTAATGAAGAGATAATCAGTGTTATTCCCTTCACCTGTCAGTGGTCATAATGTTATGCCTGATCAGTGTGTACATATATATATATATATATATATATATATATATATATATATATATATATATATAAGACATTTAGGCTGTTTGAGTTTGTGCTGCCAGAGAAAGTGAAACTAACATCACCGGTGTTTGTGAAATGTGCTATACAAATAAACTGGATGCGCCTTACCAAGTCTAATAACAAGCACAAACTGTGTTAAACAGAATTTTAAGTAAAATGGTATCTGTCCTACAGTGTTTTTTCTACTTTACCACAGTAAAGGATGCAAATAGCTATAATAGACCTAAGCAAATGGAAGAAACATTTATAATCCCCTGTGAAAATGGGTGAGATGTAAGTGAAGAACAAAAGAAACAAGATGTCCATGTCCAGTGAAATAAAATGGAGTAGGCCTATTGTTCAAATTTGAGGAAAATCGGGTGACCAGATCGCAAAACAGAATAAAAAAGCTTAAATTGGGCTCACATAGCCTACCTCTCGCATGAATCCAAATGTTTCCATGGCTGCGATGTAACATTTAATTGCTAACCTATTCTTTATTTTGTAAACAAAGCTTTGTGCTTCACTCCTGTGGTAATATTCACGTAAAACAGCATTCAGCAAAAAATAAATAAAAACAGCAAAAAAGTGCCGACTGCCGGTGCTACTCAGCCATCGCAGTGGTGCGATTGTCAAGTTTATTGGTATCATTGGTATTAATAAGGAAATTCACTATAAACAAATACTGTGACTATTTTTATGGTATCACAGGATGGCATTTTGGTGCCTGTATAGTTTACAACTAATGTTATATTGCATTAAGTTCTAAAGCTCAGAAGCTTACACTGCTATTTTGAACAAGTAATCAGAACAAAAAGCAGTTGAAGGATGATGTGTCAGGATGCACTGGAAATAAGAGGACCCAAGTGCAGAGATGAGCAGTGAAAGATGATTTATTAACAAAGGGAACAAGGCGAACAATTGAACAGTCCAGAGACAGTCCCTCAACAGAGGTCTAGACAGGAAACTTGGGCACAGGATTGAGCAGCCCAGGAACCAGCAGTCAGTGGAGTCTCAGGCTGAGCAGGACAGGACTCAAAACACAGACATTCAACACAACACAGGGGAGAAACAAGACAGAAGAACAAAAACAGTCAAACATTAAATAAGTACCAGACAGGGCAAACACTAGAGTTAAGTGACTGAAAAACTAACCTATAAATTAAAGGGAAACTAACAAAAGCTAAAATAAATAGCTGAAGCAAAACAGGACTAGAGCAAAAGAAGGCTAGGTATAAATAAGTATAGACACAGGCTAAATAACCAAAATAAAAGAGTAACAAAGCAAGAACTGCAAGGATACAAAGAACTACAGGAAAAACTGGATAAGCACGCAATACTTCAGACAGGTCTATGACACAAACACAACAATCCAGCAAAGACATGACGAAAGGAAGCACAATATAATGGGAGGAAAACACCAGGTGAGCACGATTAGTGAAGCGAGGGCTGAATCCGAAATCGCCCTCATACCCTCACATAGGGCATTATTTGAGGGGACAGCCATTTGTAGTGGTGTCCGAAACCATAGTGGACGTTATTGAGTGCACTCATTCAATCCCACCGCAATAACGAGTGTACAGCCGATGTACAAACAATGGCTGTCCGAATTCTCGTTTTCATTCACTCCTTTAAGTGAACTGTATTAGTGGACTAACGTAGGGAATAGTGAATGAGGGTTTAGGGGGTGATTTTGACTAAATGAGGGGGTGTGGTAAGGGAAAATTAGGAGGCAAGACCAGTGGAGCACATGGCCAACATAAACAAAGACAAAGTAATGTGCTCAAGCACAAAACAAACATGGAAACGTTAAACAAAGACAGAACAGACAAAGCTCCCAGGGCAGAGCCCATCATTCAATTGTTTATCTGACTTCCAATATAATGTATCTGACTTCAGTCAAGTTTTTGTTATTCTTTAACTTCTTGTTATTTAAAGGTAAAGTCTTATAGGAAAACATAGAATTTAAACTGAACATTTGGATAAAGAAAGTCACAATCACTTTAGCTCTTAACATTGTCGGTGGTAAAAGGGACGTTCCCTTTCGAATGGGAACTCGCACTGCATCCTCTAGATAGAAGACACTATGTGGGAATGCCTCCAGCATGACCGGTGTCTGAACCATGTATTTAAACGCGGCAATTACATTGGGAGCTGATAGCCTACACTGTCAGAAAAAAAGGTACAGTGCTGTCACTGGGGCGGTACCCTAAGGTACAAAAGTGAAAAGGTACTAATTTGTACCTTTAAGGTACTAATACGCACTCTTAAAGCACTGATATGTACCTTTTTAGGGGTGAGTAAGGTACAAAGATGTACCTTTTCACTTTTGTACCTTAGGGTACAGCTCCAGTGACAGCACTGTACCTTTTTTTTTCTGGGAGTGTATGATGTCATTACCAGTGCGATTGTGAGTGTAATACTGTGTCCTAACTACATGCGACACAATAGGGTTCCAGCGACAAGAAACTTGTCTATCCACACAAGACGCGACGCGACTACGAGATGCGACAAATCAATCAAAACCCACAGCCAATCAGAACAGCCTGTGGGCGGGCTCTCGTGACATGTTTATGGCACCAGGTATTAATCTTGACTCGCAAGGAAATGGATAAGTACATAATTAAAAATTCACAAATATTATACCATTTAATAAAAAATTAATAAAAAAATACAAACTGAGTTACTAAAACAATCTTTGTCATAGAATATACAATGTGTGTGTCTGTGTGTGTGTGTGTGTGTGTGTGTGTGTCTTTTTGTGACATATCAGGACGCAAATGCATAATGACATGGGTATGACATAGGTATTACAAGGAGAAGTTGACTTATGTGTCACCCTCTCCTTGTATGTGTTGCAGTCCCATTTCTCTCTGGTGGTATAGTTTTGTATGCAGTACAGAGCAGATTTTAAATTATTAATCCATAAAAATGTTGATCCAGCTTCTTCCCGTGAAGGCGCACATTTCCCATTTCAAGCTTCTTTTACTGTCTATGATTTCAAATGTACATCGACTAAAACACGACAAGTTGCAATCTGTGATGAAGCAGGCGAGAGCCAATGACCATTCGATACCGCTGCCGTAAAGCATGTCGTAACGCTTAGGTGCGCGATTTTAAAAATGTTGAATTCATGACAATTCAAGCAAGCGCAGGATTTGACGTTACAGTCGCTGGCTGGCTGCTTAGAGATGAAGATCGCTGTATAAAGGGCTAATTTTGGATCTGTTCCTCGCAAACATATGGATTCTAAAGATTTGGATTACACCAAACAAATAAAATTGATGTCTCTTGTGGATTTATGTTGTGTTTTGGTGTATTTTATGATTGTATTGTCACTGCATAGGAGAAATATTACAGTAAGTAGATGAGTAAACTGCATTTAATAAATGCGACTGAAAACATGCAATTGATATGACAATTAAATACAATAGAATCAAAAGAAATTCCACAATTTTATTATTCATGCATGGGAGCTGCTACACATTCACACGGATATGTAAATATTTTACCACACTTTACATAAAAATAGACACGTATTCTCATGAGATCACATTGAACTGGCAGACAGGGTGCGCCGCACTGAACAGCATTACATTACTAAACGGCTTTTAAATGGCAGGAGGCATCATGCACATCAAATACAGCCAAAGCAACAAATTAATAATATTCATAATATCCTAGCTTTTTACAGAAAATATTCAGATGTGACCCCCTTTATAATTGTTAACATTTTCATAAGTAACTATTTTAATTAACTTTAACTAGATTACAGTTACATTTGTTTTGTAATTAAATTATAACTAGTTACTCCCCAACAATGCATATAATGTGATGCTAAACCATGTTCTATTTTTCAGTGGCTATGGTAAGATACAGCTGATCAATTAACAGGTTTTACAGTAATTTTCTGTATAGCATCTAAAGAAAGACTAAAAGTGTTAGTTCACCCAAAAATGAAAATTAGCCCATGATTTAGTCACCTCAACTCATCCTAGGTGTATATGACATTCTTCTTTAAAGGTTATATTAAAAGTTATATTAAAAAGTCCTAACTCTTCCAAGCGTTATAATGGCATTGACTTGATGGTTTGTTTTTGTCCGTAAGTCCGTAAAAGTGCATCTGTCCATCATATAACTGCTCCACACGGCTCTGGGGAGTTAATAAAGGCCTTCTGAAGTGAAGTGGCTTGTTTGTGTAAGAAAAATATCAATATTTAAAATTGTATAGTCTAAAATAACTAGCCTCTGGCGGTCAGCGGTACGCAAGTCGACTTGTGCTAAAAGACTGGACTTCAAAAACGAACCATCAAGTCAATGCCATTATAACGCTTGGAAGAGTCAGGACTTTTTTAATATAACTCCAATTGTATTCGTCTAAAAGAAGAACGTCATATACACCTAGGATGACTTGAGGGTGAGTAAATAATGGGGTAATTTTCATTTTTGGGTGAACTATCCCTTTAATATCCATATGCCGAGTCTCACCAGGGGATTCAGACCGAGTTCACCTGACTTGAATGTTGAGCTCTTTCTGTCTTATCACCCACCACACGAGTCCAGCACCTGAGAAGCGTGTCAATAACAAAAAGCAACCATCTAGTTCCTATTCAATTCAACAAACACACAAACATACAGTCGGCCTCTGTAGATGGGTACTTTCAGCAAGCAGCTTTGCAGAAGCAAATGACAATTACCAGTGTGCTTTCAGCAGCTGGTTCATAATTTACATTATTGTCACACAGAACAGGTAATTAAAATATATAAAGCCAGATTATGTTCAGTGTTTAATGTCTGGCTTAGCTAGCGTTGTGTTTTCTCAGCTATACTGTAGTGTAGCTGCAGGTTATTTTGTGCTCTTGCAAGTCGCCATAAGAAAAGCGTCTGCTATGAACATGACCATGAATGTAAACACAGAGTGAAAGACATTTTGTCAGCTCATGCAGGAGGAATGGGAAGTTAGTAAGTTTATAATTAAAACCAACATGATTTAGCATAATCTTTCATGAAAATGTCAAGAGTCCATGCACATGGACGTCTCTCATGTTTCTGAATATTACAGGTGTGTGTTTGAGCGTCCTGCTCTTCTTTCTGATTGCTGCGCAGTCGATTGCCAGACGTCGGCCAGCCAATGTTCCTTGCCAAAACAAATTGACTAGATATCCTGCAATTCATATGCATTATGCATTGATCTGTACCACACCGTAATGGGATCTGACTGCATTTCACCATCGCCGCTTTTCATTTGGAACAAAACAATGCTTTTCAAAATATTCCATTAAAATAAACTCTTCAATCGTTCAGTTTATTATGCACAGAACCGTATCCATTAAAACACAGTGGCCATCTGTTTGGTTTTGAGTTACTGCCATTTGAGTTGATTTGTATTCATATGAAAGTATGATGCTATTGATATGCTATGTTATACAGTCATACTGAAAACTCAGAAAAAACATTCTTATTATGTGGCTTAATAAGAAGCTTGTCATGCTATTATTAAATATAAAATATACACATTTTTGTCGTTTACTCATATCTTTCGTGAGCTTTTATATACGTGAATCAGGACACACACATATTTTCCACCTTTGCTTTTTCTCCGTGTTCAATAACTTGGTGGCCTCTCATCTCTGTTCCCTGCAGACATTAATTGGAATGAATCAGACCCATTCAATTTGTGTCTAGAAACAAGAATATTTCACATTGACTCATAACAACTGAACGTTGGATGCCTCAGGCTTTATTGTAGTTTTACTTCCTTGACTCTGAATAAATAAACGCAAATTAATGCTTCCAACTAAATGGGAACTTCACCTATCACACTTCAATGTTCCAAAATACTTTTCTGACCTACGTTTTAGATCTTGTTAGATGTAACAAGACTGCAGACATGATAACAGACTTGTTTATGGAGATGTGACACTACACTATCACTTCGACAGAGTGAAAATGAAGGCTTTTTCTCTACACCATTAAGCAGTGCTTTTTGAAAGTGTCAGTGCGAGCACCACTGTGAAATCTTTCTGTCATGAAAGGCTTGTTAGTGATGTTAAGGACCTGCTGTTTGTCACAAAACAAGACATCATATCCACCTTTCCTGTTGCGAATCTAAACTCTATTGCAGAAGCTGATCCACTCACTGTGAAATATACATGGTCTCAAAGTTAAGGCTTCAGTTGTATTAAATCTAGATACAGTTTGGCTTGTTCTCCTGCAGAAAGGGAATTGAAATCAGCAGCACATACTAAATGCATTTAAAGTGAGCTCTGGAGTGGAGGTGGTCCAAACTGTAGCTTCTTTAACGCCCACAGCTGTGCAGAGCCACAGAGAGGAGCAAATTGTTCCTCTGTTTTTATGTTCTGCAGTAAGAATGTTTGAACAACAGCTCTGAGAACAGTGCTCTTTCTTTTGAATTGTCAAAGAAAAAGAGCAAAATGTAGAGGGAACAAGCACAGGGCACGATACAAGATGGAGGATGAGGTGTGAACACAGTCAGGAGTCGCACACAACAGAATGACAGGCTGGCAACACACCAGACAATACTTAAGACAAGAGATAATAAAAAATAAAAACAAAAACTATGACTAGAGAAAACAAAAGAAACTCAAAATATAACTTCAGATTACAAAGAAAAGGAGAACAAAAGTAATAACCAAATAATAATAATAATAAAAAAAAATTAAAAAAAGATTTGAGAAATAAATAACTGGAAATAGCAAACAAAATAATTAAATAAAAACAAGAGTGCAGGGAGCTAGAGAGAAAAGGAGATTAAAAGACTAGATGGCAACGAATTCAAAATCGAGAGAAACCAAAAAAATAAGGCTAGGACGAACCAAAAAAAAAAAAAGACTAAAACTTGACTTGACTGGAGTAAAAACCAACAACAAAGAAAACTAGAACTAGCAAAGGAATAAATATAAAAACAGAACGGGCAGGGAAAAACTAAATGTAGTGCCGTCTAACAAAGCCCATAGACACGGGCAAGCAAACACGCGAGTGTGTGTGCACGAGTACCGAATTGAGTTGTCTTTCGCATCTTCTTGCACTCAGATGGTTTCAAATCACGTAAATGTTTAAACTGACAGGACCTAAAACACGTGCAAATGATAAACTTTTGATGGTTAAACTGAGGGTACGCTTCGAACCGTGGTGTCTGGTCCGTACGGATCAACTATGGTCCTTATACACTGTCAGAAAAAAAGGTACATTGCTGTCACTGGGGCAGTACCCTAAGGTACAAAACCAAAAAGGTACTAATATGTACCTTTAAGGTACTAATACGCACTCCTGAAAGTACTGATATGTACCTTTAAGGTACTAATATGTACCTTTAAGGTACTAATATGCACTCTTAAAATACTGATATGTAACTTTTAGGGTACTAATATGTACCATTTAGGGGTGAGTAAGGTACAGAGATGTACCTTTTCACTTTTGTACCTTACACTCTCAGAAAAAAAGGTACAGTGCTGTCACTGGGGCTGTACCCTAAGGTACAAAAGTGAAAATCTTTGTACCTTACTCACCCCTAAATGGTACATATTAGTACCTTTTAAAAGGTACATATCAGTACTTTAAGAGTGCGGATTAGTACCTTAAAGATACATAGTAGTACCTTTTGGTTTTGTACCTTAGGGTACCGCCCCAGTGACAGCACTGTACCTTTTTTTCTGAGAGTGTATTTTGACATCGCACATCCTGCGATGTGACTATCATGGATGAGCATCATTGCAGTATCGGTGCTAAAATGATATATCATTTATCATTTTTGATCCTGAGACTTCCACAGAAGATATATGTACGTTTTCATTTTTAGACCACCTCTATTATTGATTCTATTATTGAATCAATATTATTCTATTATTGATGCTATTAGGATGTGAAGAGAGTTTCAATAGGGCTGGAATGATTTGACCTAAAATCAAAATCTTGATTAATGTAACATTTTACCTCGATTACGATTAATGAACGATTATTTAGTTCTTTTTTGTTTCTTTTTTTTTTTTTACTCAAAATTCACTGATAAGGTTTGTATTGTAAATAAGTTCAGCTATTAAAGGTGGGATATTTTTTTCTAATGAAAAAGTGTATTTCATTGTGATTTTAAAACAGCTCACTTTCAGCAGTTATTGTCTATGGGTCGTAACATTTCTTACAGATTTCTGTTTGTTGTACATCAGATACAGAAAAATTAGCACAGTAGGGCCTATATTACATGTATTTGAATGCATTAATGAGACAGTGATTGTGTGTGTGAATTAGTCATACCATCTCTATTAATTATGAAGCTGTGGTTTGTACACTCTAAAAAATGCCCAGCGATTAGGTTCTTTTTTTGTTTTAAGCAAACATTTAACCCAACCGCTGGGTTAAAACAACCCAATTGCTGGGTTACACCATTTTCAGCCCAGCTTGGGTTGTTTTTAACCCAGAATTTTTTAGAGTGTAGTTACTTCAAAGGTAGACAAATCTATGCTATAACCATTGAGTTGCTAAGCTACTTCAGTGATAAATCACAGGATTGAGTTTCTGCGCTCATCTCTGCACACACGATCTTCACGTGATGTGCAGTGTGAGCTATTGTCTGTATGTTCGTGTGTCACAATATATCAGGCATTAGTTCAACATAATACACATCCGGTGGGCTAAAATCTCTTGAATGTTCAAACTGGCAAGCATTTAATTGACAAACTTCATGAGGACGCAAGTGAAAGTAATCTGGCTTCAGGGCTTGTACCAGCGCATATAAGAATGCTGATTAATTTACCTGTATAAACTGTGTAAAACATGCAATTACCATAGTAATTCTGAGCATCCAGACTGTATAAACAAAGATAACTGCTCTTGAATCTTTCCGTGTGCCTGCAAACTGCACTTGATGTGACTGACGGGGCGGAGTCACGTGACTAAAACCGAAATAACCGACATGGGAAAATTACGTAGAGGAAATTTACATACGGTAGAGGTTCTGAATTTACTTTTCGATTAATCGTCCAGCCCTAAGCTTCAACCAGTATAACAAAATGAGTTTATAAAAAACATTGCCTGGCTTTAATAAAGCAGACCATGCAATAATGCATATGGATAATGTTAATTTATTTTAGATGATGAATTATAGAGAAATTCTTGAAGTGCGCTGAAAACTACAGCTACAGCAAACACTGCCCAAGTATTTGAATGTTGAGCAGCAAGCTCATTGGCTGCTGATGCAACAAAAACCAATCAGATGCACTGTTATGATGACCGGCAGATGGTAAACAAAAATGACATTGGGAAAACTGTTGTTTCAACTTTAAGAGCTTTTATTGTCACCGCAGCTCACACAGCCAAGACAAACTACCATTACCTCTCATACTGTGCCCTTGAAGCCATTTTATAGGCCTAACTCCTCCCCCTGGACTGTACCATCTTAACATCAAATATACTAAGACACATACTTGACATAAGAACCACATATGCAGTAATAATAATAAACAATAACAAACACATGCATGCAATAAGCAATACATAACAGTACAGACATACAAAAACAACATAATCAAAATAAATATATACATTTTACAAACAACAAATAAAACCCCCTGTGATGTCATACGCAAGTGAGACACACCACCAAATGGCGGCAATCCAAATCCATAAATACACCAGACTTCTCAACTACAAAGGTTTGGTAAATGCCTCTTTGACCATTTACTCAAATTATGGTGGATCAAATATGCCGGGTAATGTGGTTCTTACAACAATGCTCAATACATTTAGAGACAATACATTTAACATTGTCAATGCGGTGTGGTAGTAGTGTTAACAGGGCATGGGTGTATGTGTGCGTGTGTGTTAGTCACCGGCTTTCACCGTGACATGCACCATGTAGAGAATGGTGTGATTTCAGGACCTATCAGCTTGTGCCATCTAGAGAGTCATGACAGAACTTTGTATTTATATATTTACCTAAATAGACAGAAAGTACAATGTAAGACATACATGGTGTTTTTGGAAAAATATTTTTATGACTAATAGTTTAGAATTAAATTTTCTGAATTCTCAAAATGTTCATTCATCTAATCTGAAATAATTTAAATCTTTAAAAATGCATTTATAAATGTCTCTATATACGCTAGTTCATACTTAATAACGGATGAAATGTTGTGATATAAATTGTCTATGTCTTGCAGCAGAGATTTACAGACTGGTCTTTCTTCTCTCATTTGTAGCTTCAACTATTTGTTTTCAATCAACTCTCTTCTTTCCCCTCACAGAACAACCGGCTAAACAACAAGTCAAGATTTCAAAAGCGGATATTCAACAAAGACTGCCTTGCTGTCCATCACTAAAGCCCTGTGGCTTGTGAGAACTGCCTCCATCTATCCCCATTCTGCTGGATCTGTCTTCAGCACAGTAAGTCACCAGATCCTCCACTATATGATAGGTCCTAGTGATTGAAGTATATATTGAGAAACAGAGGGGGCCCAGCACCGAAACCTGAGGTACCCCTGTGGATAGATTATGTGAATTAGACACCACTCCCTTCTAAGATGACGTTTTACACATTATATAACAACATTGTAGAATAAAGTGGATGTTATAATTGTTTAATTCCACAATGAGCAGCACATTCTTTTTTTGATGCCAAGTGTCTTTGAAAATACAAGTTTACAAAACTTCTTATATATTTATAGCAGCAGCAGCAATGTTCCATGAAATCTTTCATTGCTGGCTCGCCATGATGAACAGTGATTTAATGATTTTGCACTTTTGTAAGAGAGAGAAATAAAGAGAAGGTAAAGATTAGAGAGTTTTGAGGCTAGCTAATACTGAACCGTAAATGAGCATGCCCTTGCTTCCTTTCAGCCAGCTTTATAAGCTCACCACAGTCAAGTTGAATGCTCTCCAAAAAGGCTCAGAAAGACTAATGAAGCTCTGCATTCGTGGTTTCCTTGGAGTGAATCGTTTGATGTTTTCAAACTGGAATGTCTACTTAGGGCCCTGCAAATAGAGAATTTATCAGAGGCAAATCTAAGAGTAGAAAGGTCTTTCTTTGTGAAACCCTTGGCCCATGCCGTATGATTGCTACACTTTATTATTTCCTGTTCAAACACAGAATGTCTCGTGGCCTTAAAGGGCCAATGAAATCAAATTAGTGTTTCTTGGCTTTTAGTCAAGTCTGATATTGAAGGTCATCTAGTGTAAAGTTGGCTAAACAAACTTTCTGGAAAAAAATAAATATCTATTTGTAACAATGTATGACTCATCCTGTATGCCGGGCACAAAGTTTTGTACAATTAAATACCCTTTAGAATGAGAATGTTCTCTCTAATACTACATGCCACCAAGTAGCTAATCACTGGCACAAATATGATGCAAACTGATGTAAACAAGCTTCTCTGCAAACAACATTTGTTCCAAATAAATCGTTTTTGCAAAGAGCTTTCAGCCCTTCAAACCAGCAGAGACAAGACCACACCAGAGGGGGTTTTTATTGCTCAGATTACTCTTTTATTTATTACAGATAATTTGATTTTGATGATGATTTGATAAGAAATATTTGCGTTAATATTGATGTCTCTCAAAATTTGTCTGCAGTATTTATCACAGTTTGAGAGGCACATTTACATGCATATTCTTAACCCAGTTATGCTTAAAGGGACCTATTATGCACAATTCACTTTTATAATTTGTTTGAACACAGATGTGTGTCCACAGTGTGTGTAAACAACCAGCCTATAATGGTAAAAATCCACCTGATACTTTTTTATAATCCCCATCAATCATTATCAATCTCTCAAAACTCACTGTTTCATATTTCCACCTAGTCCTACGTAAGAATAGGGAAACCCCGCCCATGACTGTTGATGAGCTGCCCTTTTAGCATAGACACACCCCTGAGTAAGAAGCACAGAGACCACCATTTCGGCTAGCTAGAGTATTACAATGTCTGCCCCAAAAAACATTACAAATGTTCTGTTGTTGGATGTACCAACGAACATACGAGTCTCCATAGACTCCCGGCATCCGAGCCACTGAGGACACTGTGGTTACATTTCATTTTTGAAGGAAATGTGCCAAAGAATGTCAGTAAAATGTCAGTTAAAAAATAGGTTATATATTTGCGCAAATCATTTTACACATTGATTGCTTCTCCAACGAGGGTCAGTACAACACCAAAAAAGTTGTTTCTGAAAGATGGCTCAATACCCATGCTCCGTGTGCTACTTCATACCCAGAACAAGCAAGGATGTCACTTCATATTTTGTGAATGTTAGAAAATTTATTTTCTGAATGAGCTTTCTAGAATATAATATGGCAAGTATGGCTAATATGGCAAGTTACCATTGTCTCTGACTGTATTCACTACTAGAGCTATGTCATTAGTTTTATCCCGAAAACGCTCACCGTCTGGATAATTCAATAACGCATATTTATTATGCATTATAGTTGAGTGACAGACACACACAAGCACCTATACAACAATTTATAGATTAACATGACAATACATGTTAGTCAATGAGTTGAATCAACATAACTCCATAACAACTAATGTTACATAAATGTATCCACTATTTAGAAACGTTCAGACGTTCAAACGTGGAAGTTTGTAAGTTTGTAATCACAAACATGTACTCCACATCTTGTTATTTCTGACATTTTAGCTGAGTGAGATTTGTTTTGTTGTTGCCGTTGTATCCGAAGCTTGTGTAAAGGAGCCGCTGGAAGGGGGGCGGGATTTTTGCCCCTTACCCCGATTTTGCCCAGCATGTAAACACATTAACCTGCGTTCTGTCGGCTTACTGAATTGCGCAAGTGTAATGTGACAGGAGAACATCCCTACTGCGTATTTAAGAGCATCCAGGCAGAGTGAGCGTTTCGCAGTAAGGGAGGAAGAAATATATCGCAAAGTCAGACTCTTTCTTGATCCAAAAAAATCATAAACATGTATTCTCATCAAAATGCTGCATCTGTATCTGCATGCATATGAGCCGTACTTTTCCTGCTGACATGTTGCAATACTCTTTGATTTTTAATGCTTTATTTAATATCACAACCAGAATAACAAATAGAATACTTGGAGTCGGATACATGAATGATTACGTTTTGACGTCACTACCAGGAAATAACCTGATTTATTAATAGTCTTGTAAATGTGGCTTGTTTGCATTGCTGGGTTATTGGTTTGCATGTAAACCGTTATCAGCGTACTGGTGTGTATGTAAAAGTGCTCACTGAGAAACTCTACAGGAGACTGCGAGAATGTTAGATTACTTGAGTCTTTGAGAAAAAATGTAAAAAGAATCAGGAGACATGAGTGGAGCTTTTCATTATTGTGTAGAGATATGAAAGAGATCTTTTTTTGTTTTTTGTTTTAGATCAGTGGTACATAATTTTTTTCTATTGTTTGGGGCCAGATAAGTAGACTTGTTTTCTCTGATGCACTGCCGCACAACAAAGTAGGAAAATGTAAGACATTTGCATCATTATTCACATTAGTGTCAGCTTATGAAAATTTAGGGATGGGACTAAAAGTTTCTCTTAATAATATGAAAAACAGAAGCATGCTTGATGTTAACATTGACTAACAGATAGTTTGTATTTCCAGAATGTCTCTTTTAAATGCATTCATCAACTATGCGGTTGATTTAGATTAAATGTCTTCAGGTCTCATGTGCAATTCCTCAGCGTGCCATGGGGGAAGATGGTTGCAATCAATTCAATCTGTGCAATATTCTGAGAAAAAGAAAATTATTGATGAGGAGCTGCATGCCGAATTAAAGATTCCCTGCACAGGCCTTGAGGGTGGTGAGGTGATTTGTGGAAAATGAAATGTTTAAAGGAAATTGCTTGTGTTTCCTGAAGTTTAGGGCATGTTTTTCACAAATGTGACAAGACGAAGCTGAGGAGCTAGGGCAATTATTGTAGCTGTCTGCATAGATGGATGAGCAGTCGAGGTATCTCTCCCAGTAGCTCTCTCTCTCTCTCTCTCTCTCTCTCTCTCTCTCTCTCTCTCTCTCTCTCTCTCTCTCTGCTTTCAATTGCCTTCACATTTTTTCATTAATCCTGTGGATTGACTGAAAGACTATACATACACGAGCTGATTCCAGGAAGCCTTCTTACACCAAGACCCTTAGACTAATAATAAATACAAAGATAAAAGTTTTAATGCTTAAAGGATTTATTCATGTTTATTTTTTTTTCTGTGCATTAAAATAAGTGCTTTTTGGATTTGCTTCTGTTTAATGCACAAACAGAAAAAGAAACTACAACGGAAGAAAGTGTAAGGATTGCCAAGTTAGTGTTTCGTTGGTATTTACTCTTAGTAGTTCATATCATTTTTAATGCAATTGCATCATTTCTTTAATTAGTATGAATCTTTATCTCGCATGTATAAAGTACAATGCATGTATAACAATCGACAACAATCGTAATTTCTCTCGATGAAAAAAAAATAAAGGTTACATTGCAGCACTTACAGTGGAGGTAAATGGGGCCAATTGCTGGGGGGTTTAAAATCAGAAATGTGAACCTTATCATTTTATTCAAGCGCCTACACTCTAAAAAATGCTGGGTTAAAAACAACCCAAGTTGGGTTGAAAATGGACTAACCCAGCGATTGGGTTGTTTTAACCCAGTAAATGGGTTGTTTTAACCCAGCGGTTGGGTTAAATGTTTGCTTAAACCAACCCAGTCGCTGGGTTAAAACAACCCAATCGCTAGGTTAGTCCATTTTCAACCCAACTTGGGTTGTTTTTAGCCCAGCATTTTTTAGAGTGTACATTAATTATATTAAAACTTGTGTATTATTTGAGCTGTAAAGTTGTTCTCACCATGATTACAGTCTTTTTAGGGTTTTGGTATTGTCATAACAAGTTGTTAAGAATACAACAACAAATTGTTAAGAATAAAGAAAATGTGAGTGGTGCTTCGCGATGCAAAACTCACCAGAACAATGCCAGTTTGTTGTAAGTGGTTGGCAGGTCTTTGCTATGCAGTTTCTAAGGTATTCTGATATATTTTCTGAGTGCTGCTATTTGGACACTCTGCTTTTCTGTGTGGTTGTTAGGGTGAATATGATCAATTGTAATAAATAAATTATTAAATAAACAATCAGTTAAATACGCAGGAGCTGAACCATTTAGGAGCTTATAAGTCAGTAGCAATACTTTGTAATCGATGCGGAACTTAATAGGTAAGTGTAGACATGATAAAATTGGGGTTGTTTGATCACATTTTCTTGTCCTGGTGAGAACTGTGCATTTTGCTGCTGCATTTTGGACTAACTGTAGTTTGTTTATTGAGGATTCCTTACTGGTCATCCAACATTTTATATCTTAACACAGTCCGCAAACTTGGATAATTTAGAGATTAAGGGCCAGATTTACTACACTGTAAAAAAAAAATAACTGGCATAACTTAAAATTGTAAGGCAAATTGCTGCACAGCTTTTTTGAGTTTACTCAACTTTTAAACAAAGTAGTTCACTTAACTCAATTAACTGAGTACGGTCACATGTCTCCCAATTTAAGATCTTTTGTTCAGCTAATTGAGCCGGTCTCTGGCTGCTGTAACTGATTTTGCTATGGCAAGAAAAGCAAGAAAAAAACACAATCAGATGCTGTCAGCTGCTCGATGATAATATAATAATAATTCACAAATTTTATGATTGAGTTTAACATGAGCAATATATTATTAACTTTGTTTTATTTTGAAAAGATCCAGCACGGTTTTCAGAAATCAGAAAAGCTGAATAAGGTTTAAAACCGATTGTACACTAAGCTCTTTGACTTAGATTTACTCCCACAGACATCAAGAATCACCCTATGAATCTCAACAATGGTGACATGCTTCATGCCACAATGCATTCTGGTAGCCATGGATGAGTTTTGCATGATGCACCTAGAATGCATTTTTAACTTGTTGCAACTTGTGTGCTTGTTAACTCGCATTTACAATTAATACTAGGTTGGTCCAACGATTGTTGAACCAACTTCTTTTCACTGGTTAAGCCAAATTTAATTTGCATTTAATTGTCCAGTTAACTAAAACATAATCATTGGTCTAAATTTTTGTGAGTTGGATTTTTTACAGTGTAACAGCTTGCACCAGCACAAAAGACGCACAGTGAAATTAGTGCTGAAAAGGCATGGACAGAGTTATTTTTGCGGCTGACCTAATTGCATATGTATTTGTAGAAGTTTCCCTTTTAGGCACAAAATGTATGGGAGGAGAGTATTTAAATGAATCGCGCAATGTATTTACTAAGGTTTGCGCTTGTCAGTTTATTGGTGTTTGCACCATTATTTACCACCCAAAAAAACATGTCTTAACGGGTAGATTGCGTTGGTCATTATGGAAATGATCCGGTTGCGTCCGGTTGTGTGCTTAAATTTGCACGTCGTCAGTAGATCACACTCAGAAATAATAGCTTTATCTTAGATTCTACCAGGTTCTGCCACGTCATTCATTCATAATTAATAGGTCTGCCTAATCACTGCTTGACACCTGAAGTATATAAGCACTGAATTCTCTTTCACGTTCGCAGTTGATGATGCTGAGGTTCCCCTCCATCCTCCCCACCACCACCAGGTTGGCCATGTCCATATCTCGGGGCTAGGCTCCACCACTGTTTTTATCTTCAGGCAGGATCAGTCAAATCTGCATCCCCAGGATTTGGACGAGGACAGGGCCTACACCAAAGAACTTTTCTACATAACTAAACTCTCACACTAATTTGCCCTGTTTAGTAAATCTGGCCCTTAATCTGGTTGTGATGAAATATCTTATAACTTGGCATAACAGTGAAAACTAATTCCAAGTTTTGTAATAATATTACCAAGAGGCAGCATACATATTTAAAAATAGCAGAGGCCCTAACACAGACCCTTGCTTCACTCCATAATTTACTAACATTACCTTGAATATCTCCATGTTTTAATAAACAAATGGCAATGGTCAGATAGGTACGATCCAAACCACCCTAAATGTCCCTGAATACCAGTGTAATTTATGTTCATGGATCATCGATGTTTAAAATGTCAAGAACGTATTATCTCTGAGTTTACCTGGATGTATTTACCTGCATTTCTCATTGTATTCCGAGACTGTGGATTTCCATTGCGATTGTTACATCGATTGTTACATTTTTCCAAGTCATCTCAATGGCAAAAAGTGTCCCAATCACCCTGAATTCACCCTACCTATGTGCTCACCTCAAGATATTTACCAGCTTAATGAGTTTTGTGTCAAATAAATTCCTGCATCAGTGTTAGTCATTAACTTCTGTGTTGGTGTCATTACAGTCGTATTCCTATGCAGATAGGGGGGGGGAAATGTTTTTAACATTGATAATAATAAATGATACTTGAGCAGCAAATCAGCATATTAGAATGATTTCTGAAGGTTCATGTGTCTGAATACTGGTGTAATGATGCTGAAAATTCAGATTTGCCATCACAGGAATAAATTACATCTTAACATATATAAAACTGAGAATAGTTATTTAAAATGTTAATCATTTAAAATATATAAGAGACTTCAAGTACACACTAGTGAACTAATACATGTTTCTGCATGAGTCCTGTTGTGGAGTTGTTTAATTTAATGGCTTTTATTTTTGTCACCATGTCTGCAGCTCTGCTTTTTAGCTTTAAGGAAGAATTCATTTATTATGTGCATATAAATACATGAAGATTTTGTTAATGGTGTATGTGAGAGAGTCTTTCTCTGTATCTTTCTCTGTTAATGTTCTTCCTTGATGTTTCAGGTATTGCTGTGCTGATTTCCATATGCTTTTGGGCATGTGTTACTTGCTGCTCCACCTCTACATTTGTCTCGTCTTCCTCTCTTCCCCTCGGCCTCACTGTTTCATTTTCAAGTATAATAGACTCAGATAATGACACATGAAAAAAAAGCAACCAAGCAGCTAATTGAGATCTATTCTAGAATAGCCTTGTAGTGCCGTGGGGACCCATCCACCAAATGTTCAACATGTCGTAGTTCATTTCACTTTGAAATCCCGAGTAGTTTCTCTTAACGGCTGTCTTCAGAGCAACTACTAGTCAGGAGGTTAATATGATGTCATTTTATTTGAATATCCCTTCCAAGATCTATCTTGGCATGTGTGTAAAAGGTTGCAGAGTCCAAAATAAGTCCATATGCAAGGAAATGGCAGCTTTAGAGATACTTGCCACTTTGCTGGTATCTTTATTAGGAACATCTTTTTAATTTATATAGCATGGAAATAACAATACTGGTTGAAAAGGCTCTTTGTGAAGCTGTTTCATACCTAGATAGCCTAACTGCTTTCTGTGGGCAAAACAAACGCAGTTCTGAATGTTCTGGTGTGATTTTGTTATTTAGGAATGAGATTGTATGGGTGTTTGAATCGAGATTGTGATCTTTAATAATATATACACTATATTGCAAAAAGTATTGGGACACCCCTCCAAATCATTGAATTCAGTTGTTCCAATCATTTCCATGGCCACAGGTGTATAAAATCAAGCACCTAGGTATGCAGACTGTTTCTACAAACATTTGTGAAAGACTGGGTCGCTCTCTGGAGCTCAGTGAATTCAAGCGTGGTACCGTGATAGGTTGCCACCTGTCCATTCGTGAAATTTCCTCACCATTCGTGAAATTTCCTCACATTCCACAGTCAACTTTTAGTGGTTTTATAACAAAGTGGAAGCAATTGGGAACAACAGCAACTCATCACAGAGTGGGGTCAGCACATGCTGAGGCGCACAGTGTGCAGAAGTCGCCAACTTTCTGCAGAGTCAATAGCTACAGACCTCCAAACTTCATGTGGCCTTCAGATTAGCTCAAGAACAGTGCGTAGAGAGCTTCACGGAATGGGTTTCCATGGCCGAGCAGCTGCATCCAAGCCTTACATCACCAAGAGCAATGCAAAGTGTCGGCTGCAGTGGTATAAAGCACGCCGCCACTGGACTCTAGAGCAGTGGAGACGTGTTCTCTGGAGTGACGAATCACGCCTTTCTGTCTGGCAATTCAATGGAAGAGTCTGGGTTTGGCGGTTGCCAGGAGAACAGTACTTGCCTGACTGCATTGTGTCATGTGTAATGTTTGTTGGAGGGGAGATTATGGTGTGGGTTGTTTTTCTTAGTTCCAGTAAAAGGAACTCTTAATGCTTCAGCATACCAAGACATTTTGGACAACTGCATGCTCTCAACTTTGTGAGAACAGTTTGGGGATGGCCCCTTCCTGTTCCAACATGACTGCGCATCAGTGCACAAAGCAAGGTTCATAAAGACATGGATGATCAAGTTTGGTGTGGAGGAACTTGACTGTCCTGATCGCAACCCGATAGAACACCTTTGGGATGAATTAGAGCAGAGACTGAGAGCCAAGCCTTCTTGTCCAACATCAGTGCCTGACCTCACAAATGGGCTAAAAAATCCCCATAAACACACTCCTAAACCTTGTGGAAAGCCTTCCCAGAAGAGTTGAAGCTGTTCTAACTCCATATTACACCCTACAGATTAAGAATGGGATGTCATTAAAGTTCATGTGCATGTAAAGGTAGGCATCCCAAAACTTTTGGCAATATAATGTAATATTGCTTCATGCCATTTACCTATATTTTATTTAACATTATTTGAACACATTTCATATAAAATGATAATGTAAAATATAATTTCATGGCCGGTAAGAAATATTTATAGCTGGTCATGGTTGTGGGGATTGAAGTTGAGCAGCAACATGATTTACTTATGTTATGTTCTGCATTCTTAATCTCTTTTGAGTTCAGTGTTTAAAGTTGATGCTTTTTAGATACTAGTTTAAAAACCAGAAGCAGTAACTTGGCAACCCAAATTCATCCACTGAGATTCTACATCTTATCCTTCAAAATCTAATCAGTCTGTCCAGTGTCCAGTCTCACTCCACAACAAACAGACCGAGAAATGTTCTCCTCCTCATGGGTCATTAACCTCAACATAATTCATAACCAACATCTGCTGTTTACAAAAGCAAAACCATTCCAGCCATCCCTACTGACAACCACATACACAATCACAGTCAAAAATAAACAACTCTGCTGGCTGAGTGGAAATTGTCCGGTTTGTCTGAACTAAGGTTGAAACACTATCAGTGAAGCAGGTGAGAGAATATATGATATGTAGCCTGTATCAAGGAATAAGTAATGCTGGAGAAAGAAACAAAATCCTGCTCTTGTGTCATCCTCAAACAAGGCTTTAACCCTCTATATTTCCCTCAGATATAGGCCTACTATAAAAGTCTTTTCATTATCCTCCAAAAAGAAAACACACCACTCCACAGCATCTTTCGTTCACTCTCTTTACTTTTACTCTTATCTCTGATGATATCAATCATCTTAGCCCAGCAGAATGCAGTCAATAATATGTACTGGATTTTGAACAGCCACTGAGCATTAGAGGATATACTAGTCTTATACTAGTAGCTGTGTTTTAGAACATGGTAGTTGGTTTCTACCTGGTTTCTATCTAGTCACTGGACGGCCGACCAGCTACAGCTGCCTCAAGCACCATCCAGATCACCTTAAGATAGTATGAGCCAGGGGTTTCCGATTCTGATCCTGGAGGGCCACTCTCTCTCAAAGTTTATCTCCAACCGCAATTAAACACACCAGCTAATCAAGGTCTTACTAAGGAAACTTCTAGGCTGGTGTGTTGAGGCAAGCTGGAGCTAAACTCTGTAGGACAGTGGCCCTCCAGGACCGAGTTTGGACACTCCTGGTATCAGCTGTTATTAGCTGGGTTGTTGCTGGTCCAGGATGGTCTATTTTTTGGGTGAACTATCACTTTAAACTAGACTTTCCAGCAGTAACTGATTTGGGACATTTTAGACAAATGCACCACAAAATAGCTCTACTTGTGAAGCACACAATTGAGTCCAATAGAGTCTGCTGTTAGCATGTTGCTGAGCTAATGATGTGATTCTCTAATAAACATAAACAAAAATAACACAAATATTGGGTAAAATTGTCCATTTTAATTAGATCGAACTGTTTTTATTGATAGCGTTCCACATTTAATAAATATAAGTAGTTCTTTCAACTTTTCGGCCATCGTAGATTTTCACTGAGCTTGTAGCCAGTGGTGTACATAGTGATCAAGTTATTTTTAAAGGCGTACTGAAGTGTGTTGACGTAATTTCCCCTGAAACAGGAAGACAGGGTGGGACGTATCAAACATGTCCTCCCTTTTTTTAAAACAGCCAATAGCGTTTCGTTTATATCACAGCTTATATCTTCAGCTCTGTAAAGCCGAAGTTTCCTCCTAATCTATAACCGTTTCTCGTCATAATCTTCTCATTATCACTTTGAAATACAGCATTCTGTGCAGCATTCCGTATGTTTTCTGGTATGCACCGACTCACGCATATGATCCGCTCTGTGCTCTCGTGTTTCTGGACCAGAGCAGACTGTGTGTGTGTGTGTGTGTGTGTGTGTGTGTGTGTGTGTGTGTGTGTGTGTGTGTGTGTGTGTGTGTGTGTGTGTGTGTGTGTGTGTGTGTGCGTTGCGGCGGTGCGGGTGAAAATAACATGAAACCAGACTTCATTCTCCTCAACTGAAAGCATATTTACACTATCTAAATCATGCACTATGTGCCATTCACCATGTAGAAAATAGTAAATGTGTGAACAAATTACCGATTTCAGCCACAGCTTCAGCATCAATTTTGGGACACTTTAGATTCTACAGAGCATTTGATCGGACAGAAAATCTGATGAGAAGCTGAAGTACAGAGTGATCAAAATTGTTGATCCATACTGGCAGAAATGAGAGACTGTACGTTTCGAATGCTTATATCTTCTTATGATTTTTGTTTTGGAGCACACTAGCTTATAGATAACAGTAAGGCTAACATATTCATACTAAAAGCCAAGAAACTTCAGTTTTGACTGTAAATCAGGGGGAGTATGTCAAACTTTAATAAAAACGGTAGCCAGAGCCATAGCCTTGTGGGCAATGCACCTCATACCATATAAACTGCCCGAGTCTCGCTCTGTCCTATTTCTCTGTCACTGTACTATCAATAATAATAATAATAATAATGATAATAATAAAATGGCAAAAATCTGCATTTGATTGTGTGGTTTAACATTTGAATGCAGATTACATTACACTGAATGCCAGCTATGTTCAGTCATGTCCATTTTTAGCAATGATTATGAATAAAAAGGACGTGCTTTAGGTCAAAGACTGTTGTGGTGAATGATGAGGTTTCACACAAGGACAAATGACCACAGCTTTGGCCAACTGAATATTTTAAAGTCATAAGTAAAAATGCTCATCGCAATGAATTCTGAGTTAGAAACGATTTGTAAATCATCACAATATTAACAAATATAATTAATGTCGACCTGATTGGTTGGATGTATGACTCTAGATTCCGATTTAATGAAATCTCCTCAACATTGCAGAGCTCTAATGAGCCCAATGAATTTTCTAATTAGAAGAATAGCTCATTTACTCTTGGCCTGTAATAAATGCTTAATGATTATGCATACTTCATAAATTCTGTGCTTTGTGGGGGAAAAAAATATTCATAATTTGGGCATTTTGATTAACGGTACCTCTAATTAGGCGTGAGTAATTATCGTTGAAGCATTTTGAAGAAATGCTTTAACTATGTGGCAAATTTGTTGTTGAAAATGAACGCCAGCGATTCTCATCAGGTACCTGGTGAATGATTAATATGGCTCCTTGGAGAGAAAAGCAGAGAATCACTATCAGAGCTTGTGCGACATCAATCAAAATCAACTGAAGTCAACACATTCTGCCTCTAACATTGTTAGAGATTCTCTTTGAAGTAACACTGCATTTTTATGTTCATTTTCATTTATTCAAAATTATTCCTACCTCAAAATTAGAGGTGATTCCTAAACACTATGCAAGCAGCATTTCACATTTTAAAGTATCTACTTTACCCTGCCACTGCTTCATTATGAATCACTGAGAAAATCAGAGAGATTACGAGAGCAAAAGACAACCTAATATAGACAAATCACGCTATATTAAAGAAATACTCCGCGCTTCATAAGGTCGCCTTGGTAAAATCTACTTTCCGGATGAATGCACGGCTGGAAAGACAGAGCAAATGTCATGGACAGCTGATCCCATTTCCGACTTTCCTGAGCATCTTCTTTATGCCAGTATGGAGCAATAAGCTTGTTTGTTCCACTCTTTTAATATTCTCCGAGTTATCCGCCTTCCTACCAGATGCATCACGCTAGTGTCTAGCCTGTGGCATCCTGATTCTCATTAGAATGCAGCTTCAGTGCACCTGTCAGCCATCAGCAGCATGCATTAAGAGCTATAAAAGACAACATTTTAGTTTTTAAAAGAAAGGATCTGGACGAATCACAGTTATTGACTTAATATGAATTCCTGGCATTGTGGATGATTCAAATATTTCATCATATTTCTAACATATGTATTACCAGAATTTTAGAGGACGCTTAAAATGTTGAAATTGTATTTATTTTTTTATGTCTCGTTTTTTTTCCTGTCAAAGATGCAAAGATGATAGCATGCAACCACATACATCAGCGGGTGTGTGTTCCTGCTGAGAAAATGCCATTGAGATGAATGGGAATGTTAATAGTGATTTTAATAGTGAAGAAGTCTGTCAGTGACTTACATGTGGTTTCTTTCCAGTTCAAAGAAAATGATTTAAGCTTCTTGTACCCAAAGCGGGAGAGCTTTGAAAGGGATTTTCATTTGGTTGACTTGCGTTTGGGAATCTGTGGCCTGTTTTCAGAGAACAGAAGCCCCTCCGCCGCTGGTCATTAATCTTTTATGTCTTGTAGCATCTTAATTCTATAAAGAGAAGCACAACAGGCCTGATGGATTTCTTGTTTACCTTTCCTCTTTTGTGGTTTCTGCTACCTCACATGTTGAATAAAGATTCTCTGTAACCTCAGAGGTAATTATTACCTGATTTATAACTGAAGGACATACTGCTTGAGTGGAACTCAATTAGTCTCTCGAAATACAATAGAGAAATTTCCCAGCATGACAAGCAATTAAGCCAAAATGCATTCACGGAACCAAAATCAAAACCTCTTTAATCTTAAACTTTCTTTCTTTCAGTGTCATGGTAATATATTACCACACCTCTCTTTTTGTGAAAACATTGTGTTTGTGTTTAAATAATTAACTGAATTACAATTTGAGACAGCAGATTTGACATTAAAATTACTTTTTGAAAAAGAATCTTAATATTGAACGTTGATAATATAAATATTAATGGACCCACTTTATATTAGGTGGCCTTAACAACTATGTTTTAACATTTAAATTAATAATTTGATACAATGCACTTATTTGATACAATGCACTTATGTTTTTACATTGTACTTGGGGCGGCAGTGGCTCAGTGGTTCATGTAGGTTGGCTACAAACCAGAAAGTTGGTGGTTCAATCCCCGGTTCCACCTGACCAAGTGTCGAGGTGTCCATGAGCAAGACACCTAACCCTAGCTGCTCCCGACAAGCTGGATGGCGCCTTGCATCGGTGTATGAATGAGTGAATGAATGGGTGAATGCGAGGCAATATGTAAAGCGCTTTGGTGGCCATGGGTCTGTTGAAAGCGCTATATAAATGCAGTCCATTTACTTACATTTTTAAAAAATACCTGCATGTAATTACATCTGTAATTAATTTCTGTAGCTACATTTATAATTGCACTTCCCTTACACCAAACCCTACCCTTAAACTTACCCATACCACACCACACCTGTCCCTAACTTTACTCTTAAACGTACCACACCACACCTGTCCCTAACTTTACCCTTAAACTTACCCATACCACCACACCTGTCCCTAACTTTACCCTTAAACTTACCCACACCACCACACCTGTCCCTAACTTTACCCTTAAACTTACCCATACCACCACACCTGTCCCTAACTTTTACCCTTAAACTTACCCATACCACCACACCTGTCCCTAACTTTACCCTTAAAAACACACCACCACACCTGTCCCTAACTTTACCCTTAAACTTACCCACACCACCACACCTGTCCCTAACCCTACCCTTAAACTTACCCACACCACCACACCTGTCCCTAACTTTACCCTTAAACTTACCCACACCACGACACCTGTCCCTAACCCTACCCTTAAACTTACCCACACCACCACACCTGTCCCTAACTTTACCCTTAAACTTACCCACACCACGACACCTGTCCCTAACTTTACCCTTAAACTTACCACACCACACCTGTCCCTAACTTTACCCTTAAACTTACCCACACCACCACACCTGTCCCTAACCCTACCCTTAAACTTACCCACACCACCACACCTGTCCCTAACCCTACCCTTAAACTTACCACACCACACCTGTCCCTAACTTTACCCTTAAACTTACCCATACCACCACACCTGTCCCTAACTTTACCCTTAAACTTACCCACACCACCACACCTGTCCCTAACTTTACCCTTAAACTTACCCACACCACCACACCTGTCCCTAACTTTACCCTTAAACTTACCCACACCACCCCACCTGTCCCTAACTTTTACCCTTAAACTTACCCACACCACCACACCTGTCCCTAACTTTACCCTTAAACTTACCCACACCACCACACCTGTCCCTAACCCTACCCTTAAACTTACCCACACCACCACACCTGTCCCTAACTTTACCCTTAAACTTACCCACACCACCACACCTGTCCCTAACTTTACCCTTAAACTTACCCACACCACCACACCTGTCCCTAACTTTACCCTTAAACTTACCCACACCACCACACCTGTCCCTAACTTTATCCTTAAACTTACCACACCTGTCCCTAACTTTACCCTTAAACTTACCCACACCACCACACCCGTCCCTAACTTTACCCTTAAACTTACCACACCTGTCCCTAACCTTACCCGTATCCCACTTCAATATCAGAAAAAGTGTTTTGCAATATGAACACAATAGTACATTGTACTTATGTTTTGATGTAAGTACATAGTAGTTAAGACCACCTAATATAAAGTGGGACCATATTAATGATATAAAATACCACTAAAGTGTACTCAGTGAGAGTACACTTTCATAATTACGTTTCTTAACACTTTTACTGCAAGTTCACTTTTAAGAACTGCACTTAGTAATGTCAAAAACATTTTACATTAAGTACATTTTAAATCATTATGTTTTAATCAGTTTTGTCATGCCTTAATGAAACACTTTTGCGTTGACTAACACACTAAAGCAAATGTCATTCTTGATTGTAATTTGAACTGTAGTGTGTTATTTGATATTACATATACATATAAATACTTTCCGTACAAGTTTCAATAGAAATGACATTAAAGTATATTTTAGTTTACCATAAATACTTCAGCTGATTGCATTTTATATACATATAAACTAATACATTTATTTGCAATTAAGAATCTGAAAACATTACTTTGTTCGTATTAAAGCATGTATAATATTTCTGTAAGTATTTTTTTAAAGTGTGCTAAAGTAAACTTCTTTATCACAAGGGTCTTTGTACGGTCTTGGTAGGAACATACACCGAGATGATTGAGAAGAGATTTAAATCAGATGTTGAGCAAATATGCTTTTCCCTTTCACAAAGCTATTGTATGGATTCAGACAGCTTGGAATGTGCCTCACAAGCCAAATAAGCGCTGTTCACACTTGAAGTAGGGTCATAGTAACCCTAGGTAAACAGAATCCTGGGTTTCTTTATTCATATTTCACACTGCTCATACATGAAAGCTGAAGTTTTACATGGTACATTCTTAAACCCTAAACCTCCTAACATCGAATGCAGCACACGATAACGATAAAGGCTCTAGCATTGCACATCCTCATATTATATATTGTACATTGTACAAGTTTAGCACCAAAACACAGGGTTACAATTGCGAAAGCGGTGCTAGTGAAGGGTTTCATATCCCCAGGTAAACAGGGTTTCAAATCCCCTGGTAAACTCTGCTTCTAAAGCCCTAAAGAGGGGATTCATTTTACATGGAGAGATGGGGTAAAGTAATTCAAGGCAAGGCACTTTACTCCATGTTGCTCCAGGGGGATTGTCCCTGTAATAAGTGCAAAAAGCTTGTGCCAAATGCATAAATGTAAATGTTAATGATTTTAGCCTCGTCCAAATGTGCCATCTCAGTAATCATTATGGACAATGTCAGTAAAGATTACAGCGACTTTTACCTTCTGTACAAATGTCTGGAAAAATTACTTTCAGGTAATACTAATCCTGTGCGAATGTCAGTGATTGCTGATGTTGTATTATCCTAACGCTTCTCCTCATGCGTTTGTTTGCACACCAATTTTCAGCATGCTTTCATTTAATTTCAATATGGAAAGGTATCTGACGGAAAAATTAAATGATAAAATGAGTCAGATACCCATTTTAATATCAGTTAAGAGTAAGATGCTTGTCTAGATTTACTGCCCACTTATGTGGATTTATTATAAACAGCCACTTCTATAAACTAATGAAGTTTACTTAAATAGGGTTAATAAATTAAAATTCAAAATGTCTACTTTTGTGTTCGACGGAAGACAGTCAGGTGAACTTGTCCTTTAAAATTATTATAAAATCTTGGCTTCACGTGTACTTTTACAGCTGCTCAGTCATGATGCACTTGATTGAACCGACAAAAGAAAAAAAATTCTATTAGGCGCAGGTTTTTAATCAGAGCCCGCGCAGCTGAAAAGAGCTTTGAATTCATGCTTTACAAAAGGTCCACAGGGGTTACAATTACACAGAGAAGGTTAGTTTAATAACATCCAGGAGCTATACAGGACAGATTAAATTTCATATTCTGTTTGCTTGTTGAAAATACATTGTATATACATGAGTGGTCCCATTAGGCTCTGGCTTTAAAATTAGATGTCCTGTCAGAATTCATATTACTGGGTAATCAATATAATGTAACTGAAACCGTGAATAAGGATGGGGAAAAAACGACAGATTAATGCTGATATTTCCCTTAGACGTAGCTGGGCATTAATAAACAAGCCTTTTGTGTGGGTTCATTATCTAAGGTGTGTAGCATGTTTGTCACTGTTAGACTGAGCGCGTTAATGCATCCACATTTTCCGTCGCATGATGGGAACAATCTTTAAGCAGGGGTAAAATGAACCGTAATCACTGCAGGCCACATTTTGTCTGCATGATTCATTGTGATCTTAGGCAGTTTGTTCAACCTGTTTAGTTTTTAATATCCTCTCTGCGTGGAGAAGGAAAAAAATGTTTTCCACTATGTCCATTTCAGGAACAACCCTAATATGACGGATTTTGGCCTATTTAATGGTGACAGATGGGTGACATTATAGACCCAGACTAACCTTTAAAGATGGATGATGAATATGTGGAGTGTTGAACGGATCGTCTTTCATCTTTGCCCAAATGAGGGCTCAAAGTCCAATAACTTCTGTGTTATGAAGATTAAATCACTGTGCATGATGGTGGTAATGTTTTCTGGGTTTAATAATGTCACATCATTTGTATGAAGATACATAAAATGAAGATTGATTGTGTGTGGAATTACAGTTCTCGTTCTGTATTTTATTCTGTAGCCTTACAGCAAAAACATCTGCTGGACAAATATGAGCAACCCGTATAATGGAACACGCCATTAACTGGACGTCAGCATGAGTTAAAGGGGAAATGTTATCTTAGCAGTAATGACTTTTTTATATTCCGTAAAAGTAGATTACAATGTCCATTTTAATGTACTTTCTAATGTACTTTCATTTGGTCTGTGCAATGAAGCCTGATTCACTTACTTTTAGCACTTTCCTAATCATTTCCTAATAAAGTCCTAATCAACAAGGTCATATAGCTTATGCATTTGTGCTTACTTTACAAAAGCTGAAATTCCAACTCCAGCTCATTGAAAAAAACGTGCCTATGGCAACATTTCTGCAATATAATATTCATTTGCTAAAGTAAAATGTCTAGTGAGTGTCGCTAAATCTGCATTTAGTTTTATCTGAAACAGATGAACATTTTATTATGCTGGTTGTTGTACATATCGCAGCAGTTTGGAAAATATATTTCTGGTGAGTGGCGCTAAAAAGTAACAAAATAACGTACCATCTACAGTAAACCCAAACTTTAACCTAACTGATAGTGTTACCAAAAGCAACTGTGGGATATGCTGAAGCAACCATGCCATTTCAGCTTGCTTATGCAAGCTTTTGAGCAGTTTTCTTGTGACTCGTACCCTGGCGTTCTCTGCATCGCAAGTGCAATGCTGTACCACATGAGCTACGAAACAAGTTTACTAGACCTAAAATGCCATACATATGGAGCTGGTTATGTTATGTGAATGTCAAATGTATTAGTTGAGTACAAATGTTACACTCTAAAAAATGCTGGGTTAAAAAAAAAAACGAAGTTGGGTTGAAAATGAACCCAACCCAATCGCTGGGTTAGTCCATTTTCAACCCAACTTGGGTTGTTTTTAACCCAGCATTTTTTTAGAGTGTACACTTTGGTAAAAGTGATTTAATGCCAAAACATAGTATTGTGCAAGGAACCACATGAAAATAAGTGTTTATTATTTAATTGATAATCTGCCCCTATAATCATAATTTGTGTGAAAAGGAATACAGGTTGTTAGCGTTTTACCGCTACTAGCTGGAAGCTGCAGTCAATATGTTTAGGTATGGTTTTGGAGAAATGCAAACACATTGCAAAAATGTATAGGTAGAGGCAATCATCAGCGCTCTTTTACGCGTTCCTCTTCTATTAAAAAGAAGCATGTTTATGCATAAGGATGTTGTGTTCAGAACGACTTGAAAGTCTGGTAGTGTGTGATCCTGTCGCTTAGAGCAGTGCTTCTCAAACCTGTCCTGGAGGACCCCCACCACTGCATCTAAGGCTGGCCACACACAGATTTTAAGCCTGATTTTGAGCCTGATTTGCACCCCTAAGTCATCTGGGGGTATGGCCCAATTGGAGGCTTGTCGCAAATAACTTTTTGTCCAAAAAATCCTCAATTATGTGGTGTCATTAGGATTATTTTACTGATTTTACTTATTTTTCTCTACTGAAGTGGAGAATTGAGAGAGAAGATCACCCCTTTTTTTTTCTCCTTAGTTTTTCTACCCGTAAAACAAAACTCACGCCAGGAGAACCAGCTGACAACACTGATAATCCTTCTTTTTTTTTCTCAAGTCACGTTTGATCTTGCGAGTCTCCGTGAGATCTTATCTCGCTGTAAAAATGTTGGGTGTATCCAATGAGGGAGACATGAGGAGTCCTGGATCCCCAGGACAGGTTTGAGAAGCACTGGTTTAGTGTAAGATGCCCATATTTTCTTTGTAAACAAAGTGGCAAGTGATGCCTGGTGTTTAGTCTATGGATTTGTTTCACCCATTTCGTAACCCACCAGGTGAAAATCATACATCTGATCATACATCTCATCACAAAGTAATAGTACACTTTTTCTCAACAATCCCCATGATTTAAAGATTAATTTGCATCAAATTTACAAGTAATGGTCCAAAGTGTTTGTTCAGCATCCTGCCTTGGCAAGTAACACTAATAATTACACATTAACACTTCATGAACTGTTACAATTTAAAGAAGGGTGACATCAGGGATATTTAAAGCAATGTGACATCTTGCTAATTGTTGCAATTAGGCAGATGCTGTTCCTGAGCAGAGCTTCTGGAACTGTCTGAGAGAGTCTTCAATAAACTTTTCCAGCAATATACTTTAAACAACCTCTGTTTCACATACTGTATGCTTTTTGTATCCTGAGACCTGAGAGTAATTGTGAAAATCAGCTTGACAGACAACCCAATTTAGCCATCAGGTATCAGTCAGTCTGAGGTAGAGGCGGCCTGGGATTTCGCACGAGGCACCACCGGAGCTAATTTGAGTGATCCTTGGGTCCACAGCAGTTCTATCAAGGCCACAACGGGCTACACAAGTAACTTTATATGACAAACCATCAACTTCTAGTCAAACACAAATTGGCTCACACAAAATACGCTGTCCGTCAAAATACGGGGAAAGTACGGTAGGCCGACCCAGAGGATTTGAACTGCAAACAACAAAAAACTCCATTGCTATTCTGCCTGCAAGTTGTTCTTCGAAGGTGTTTTGGATGCTAACTTTGTAAGAGTGAAAGATCTGCCTATCTATTTGATCTGTCAAGGCTGTCGCAAGAAGAATGGAGTGTAGACGCATATTCAGTGTTATTTCCCCAGAGGGGCGTTTATTGTGCGCGACAGCGACTAAGGTTGAATAGGTAAATATCTCATCGTGGATTGCGGTGTGCTTTGGGATCTAGGTGAATTATTAGGGTGCTCTTTGGTGAAGTGCTCCGGTCAAGGTAAGTGACATGTTTTCCCCTTTAGACAAGTGGGGGATGGTCTCGTAGCTTCAGTCAGTCCAATCCCACTTGCTTCCTGCAATGATATGCCTTGAATTCAGGTGATGGTATGGTTGTTAAACATTGCCTAGATGCCCTTACAGGGCTGACAACTACTTTCACAATTCGTCTAGTTCTTCTGAGGCTCCCTTGTTTGGAGCTCGTACCAAGAGCTGTTCTAGCTGCGAGGTAATTGGAACGAGCAAAGAGCTGCCTCTTAGCTAAGTGTCGTTCTTCTGTTGATCTGTAAACAATTGTCTCGTTGGATTCACCGTGACTAATGATTATGGAGTCCTGCTGTGACTAAGTGGCTCACAAGGATGCTTTTGAGCCTATGCTTCTGTTCCTAGATCATCTCTTTTTAACTCACGGTGAGATTTAGATTGCTAACAAAAGGTGAATCGCTTTCTCAAGAGCACTGTGAAATAACAGTGGGAATGTACACAGATAAACAGTGGCAAGCGAGTAGACTTTGCTCAGTCACTGCGAATCTACTCTGCTCTCAGGCACTAAACATCATGTTTCCTATCAGTTGTGGCAAGATGAATGAATTTGCACATCCACTAATTAGTGTCTGTTAATTAGTGGTTCTTGCTAACAGAAGCATTGCTGTTGGGTCAATGAAAAATAAGGTTCAAGATGTTAGAACCGATAGCCTTGTGGGCAGCACTCTGACAAACAGATTCTACCCCCTACCTTCTCTCTCTCGCTTTGCTTCTGTCCTATCTAAAAGCAAAAACAGCCGAGATGAAGAAAATCTTTCAAATGTTTAAAGCACAGTTCTTAGATGTTATCTTTTTTTTTATATAGTTTTGAAAACGTACATTTTAAAAGGTTTATTGACTGAAAATGAAATTTTCCCCTTAAACGTTGAATACATGTTAGTGTGCATCAAAATAAATTATAAAATAAATCAAAATAAAACATTAAAAGCTGAATATAGTTTTTTTAAGAGATTTATTGACCTTGAAACGCAGTAATGAGTGTCTGCAGGGCTCCTCCCTTGCATATAATTGTATTTATTTATTTTGCATGTTGATTGGACCACCTGACTTTGGTGAAAAAAACTTAAATATTAATAAGCAGTGAATCAGTTTTGTTTAAATATTTATTAAACATTAATAAAATATTATTATAATATGCTGTCAATCGATTTTAATTAACTAGATTAATCACACATTTTTTTCTGTGATTAATTGCAATTAACCGTGATTAAAAAATTTAAATTTTATATGTTTTTAATATATTTTATTTTAATCTCCAAATTAATGTAGAAACATAAAGACAGTATATTTTAAATACTTGTTTTAATGGCTGTTTAATTGTTTGAGGTGTTGACTTCCAAATTCCCCAGATCTCAATCCAATCGAGCATCTGTGGGATGAGCTGAACAAACAAGTCCGGTCCATGGAGGCCCCACCTCGCAACTTACAGGACTTAAAGGATCTGCTGCTAACTTGGTGCCAGGTACCACAGCACACCTTCAGGGGTCTAGTGGAGTCCATGCCTCGATGGGTCAGGGCTGGTCAGCACCAACACAATATTAGGATCAATGATTTGGAGGGGTGTCCCAATACTCTATACACTATATAGCCAAAAGTATTGGGACACCCCTCCAAATCATTGAATTCAGGTGTTCCAATCACTTCCATGGCCACAAATGTATAAAATCAAGCACCTAGGCATGCAGACTGCGTCTACAAACATTTGCTAAAACATCATAGGAAAGGTGATGTATGCATGAATTTAATTTTCATGTATTTTTGAATAAACTAATAGATCTGATAATTAGATAATTTCACTGACTAATATAATTGTATTCATTTCATAATTTCATTGACCCTAGTACTGTTGCTTATACTTGGTTGAGATTTGAACAAGTACTAAAGAGTGCATCCCAAACCACCCACTGCTGTAGCACTCAAGACTCTGCAAAGGTCTGAATGATTCAGAAAGTGCAAATATACTTTGAAACTTTAATGGAGTTTAGTTTCACGTCAATGTCACGCAAATATCCACAGCACACACACAATGCGTGTTTCCAGTCCAGAGACACAATTGTATGGGGCGGATCGTATGTGCAGACCACAAAACAAAGACTCTCAAGTCCATGAGAAGACCAAGACCAGGAAAAGACCAGACTCGACCACAAGTCATATTTTAATGGTCTTTGTCTTGTCATGAACTAAGTCTGGTCTTACAACACTGCCACCCACTAAAAATAGGGCTAACCCACAGTCTGCAGCAAAATGGGACATGAGGTTTGATATCTTGAAAATCAGTGTTGTGATGAAGCTGCATTTGAGATGGGATGCAGACAGGAGCCTGACCTTCACATCACAGCCAGACCGGCATGCATCAAGCTAACAAAGTGCCTTGATTCCTCAAACATCCATAGAGTCTGATTGCCACAGACACATAAAACTCAACAAATGGGTTTACATGCCATCTGCTCAAATTGGGACTTAAAACGCCTTTTGGATACAGAAAGAGCTACAAAAATGTCTAAAAGGAGAGAGAGCATGAGACAAATCTCAGCTGAAGCAGACCAAGCCAACACATTGTTTTGCGCTCGCACTCCCTTTAAAGTCATTGATGAAAGAGAATGCGTGCAAATGAAAAACAGTTTTGGGAATCAAAGGAGTGCCTCCATCACTTCAGTCTTCCCCTCAGGATGTCATACACCATAGCTACTGCAAGGACATTTTTCAGTCATGTAACTCCAGGGTGTTGTTTATGGACTTCAAAGTGAAGCATACAGAGAAGCCTGAGGTAAATGAATGGCTCTCCTAACTTTGATTTGACAGGCGTTTCCACTCTGCCCTTCCCGTGCACTCGAGGGCAATATCGCTTTGACAAACTCTTCATCTAATGAGAAGCTACAGAAAAGACAGGAAATGAGAGACATGGAAAGTCTGTCCATTTGAGGGCTGTTTCCCCTCCCAGGCGTTCCTGTAAAGCTCCCAACCTTTTAAAGTCACACACTGATGGCTTGCGGTCCATTGTAATTCCGTCCTTACCGAGAACAAATGAAAAAAAACCCAGCAATTTCCAAGTTCTTCCACAAGAGGATTCACGTCCAAATGACAGAGTGCTCCAGTTACTGTCAATTACCATTATCTCTCCAACCAGGCACACACTGAGCCTACAACTAAAACAGATGATAAGAACGGACATAAAAAATGCATTCCACATTTCTGAATGACCCTATTACATGAGGGACTATACAAGAGAAAATCATTTTAATCCCACTGCCACAGGATATTGGGAGAAAAGAACATTTCAAAGAACCATACATTGGGAGGACACTGAGGAGAACATCAAGATCAAATCCAAATATTGCAAAACAGACATTAGATCTCTGGAATACTTGGTTCTGATTGGCCATTTAAATGATCCTGAAGTCAAATATTCTTGAATAATAACCAATAAACATTAAAAAGCCCCTATTATGTATTTTTTTAAAATTACCTTTCATGTAGTGTGTAGCATAGATGTAAGTGAACTAAAACGTCCTGCAAAGTTTTAAATCTGAAAGTGCAGCGTATATAAAGTTATTGTCTCTCAAAAGTCTCAAGAGTCAATTAAATGAATTTGTTTTTCAAACGAGTTGCAAGCCGTTTCGTTGTGACGTCACAACGAAACCTTAGCATATTTCCCATCGATTTATTCCGTGCGCAGACACCAGGGAAAACTTGAACCACCTCAAACACTGCAGCGAGCAGATACTGGATAGCATCATGTCGAGAAGACACTGTGCTCTACAATGTGGTTATTGTGTTTCATATTGCGAAGGTATCCGGCTAACTCGCATTATTACTGAGTCTTACTGAAATACTACTGTAAATCAGCTGTGGGCTGCAGTATTACCTAAAACTGTGTCTATTAATGCAGATTGTCTGTCATTCTTACTACTTTGAGTAAAGATAAAGAATGGAGCTAGATTTGTTTTGCAAACGTTAATGTTTACATCAGCTGGGCTAAAGTATGCACTGTTATTGATACAGTTCCCACATGTGCACCTTAATGCATTAGACACACACACACACACACACACACACACAGGTTTGTTGATAGACACGCACACTTGTTAATGCTGATGTTGAGGAATTACAATTGAAACATTACAATGTACCTCAAACTGAGTAGCATCACTGAGAAACGTCCTGCTCAAGGTTCAGGTTGAATAACTATTTCTTCCAATGTTTCGTCATCGATTTGGACTCGTGCTGGGCTTTAGTGTAAAATCGGCGTCATTATAACTGTCTGTACAGTGTGTACAGTCACTGAGCTTTAGGAATAGGAAGCCTCCTGAACGGAGCTGAAGATCACTTATGGTAATGGGCGTTTGTTTCCGAAATACGCACTGTACACGGTAGTACATTTACATTTATGCATTTGGCAGACGCTTTTATCCAAACTGACTTACATTGCATTCAAGGTACACATTTTTACATTTTGTCAGTTCTTGCTTTCCCTGGGAATCGAACCCATGACCTTGGTGTTGCTAGCGCCACGCTCTTATTGTTTGAGCTACAGGAAAGCTCAAACAAAAAGTATTGTCACTATACTGGAATTTCTAACTTCGATACGATACCTAAAAATATTCGATACCACAGGGAAAAAACAATGCGTATACTGTCAAATAGATATTTTTATATCATTTATTTTTTTGTCCGTCTATTGAAAGTCTAGGCGATTAAAAATGTCTTCTGAAGAGATCACTTTATATGATAAAGCTTTTAAGCTTTTTCTCATATATAAGCAATCATCAATTACCATTAAATTATCTCACAAATATTTGCTGACTCATTTTGTTGCAATAGCCTACACAGCACAAGGAAGCTGGATTTCAAATTGAATTTAAAAAGTATTAAATTAAGAACAAATAAACAAATTACTAACAATAGCACAAATAAATACAATAGAATAAAGATACAAATGAAATAGACTGCTTTATGTTTTCAGGTAGGTCTAACAGTATTCAGGTAAGAAACTGAATAAAAAAAACAAATTAATCAAATTTAAAATAACATTGGATAATCTTCATTGTAAAAAAATAAAAATAAATACAGATGAATCCATCAGAGTTACACAAGTTAATCAGTCAAGTGATCGTTTGTCATTTTGTATTTTGAATAACAAATAACTGCTGTCCTTTTAAGACCTGACGCACACATGGATCCCAAACACTGTTCGGCATTGAGACCATTAATAAGCTGGAAAAAGGATCTCTTTTTTGCACTTGTATGTCAGAGATGGCTTTATTACGGTGTGTGTATGTGCGCTTCAGATGTGAGCGCGAAATCTGCGGGAATGAGTAGAATTATGTGCAATCCCGCGCGAAATTCAAACCCGTCACACCAACACCAACACTAACATGCTAACATGCTGGAAAAATCCAGCAGAACACACGTTCGCCGTGTTCAGAGGGTTAACCGGACTGAATGACAGGAGGCGGGTGTGTGTCAGCTCGCTTTCAGGCGAGAGGAGAGCGCTGCTGGTATCGATACTATAGAAAAGGAGTCATATCGTTTCAGATATTTCAGTATCGATACATATCGAAATATCAATATTTTTGACAACACTAGTACACGGTAGACCAATCACAGCAGACTGGGCCATTTGACCAATCAGAGCCGAGTAGGCTCACGGAAAGGAGGGCTTTAGAGAGACTGATTCATCCATCGAGTCGTTTGAGAATCATTGAACATTATGTGATGTGCAATGTACACTTCACCTAAAGGATTATTAGGAACACCTGTTCAATTTCTCATTAATGCAATTATCTAATCAACCAATCACATGGCAGTTGCTTCAATGCATTTAGGGGTGTGGTCCTGGTCAAGACAATCTCCTGAACTCCAAACTGAATGTCAGAATGGGAAAGAAAGGTGATTTAAGCAATTTTGAGCGTGGCATGGTTGTTGGTGCCAGACGGCCCGGTCTGAGTATTTCACAATCTGCTCAGTTACTGGGATTTTCACGCACAACCATTTCTAGGGTTTACAAAGAATGGTGTGAAAAGGGAAAAACATCCAGTATGCGGCAGTCCTGTGGGCGAAAATGCCTTGTTGATGCTAGAGGTCAGAGGAGAATGGGCCGACTGATAGAAGAGCAACTTTGACTGAAATAACCAATCGTTACAACCAAGGTATGCAGCAAAGCATTTGTGAAGCCACAACACGCACAACCTTGAGGCGGATGGGCTACAACAGCAGAAGACCCCACCGGGTACCACTCATCTCCACTACAAATAGGAAAAAGAGGCTACAATTTGCACGAGTTCACCAAAATTGGACAGTTGAAGACTGGAAAAATGTTGCCTGGTCTGATGAGTCTCGATTTCTGTTGAGACATTCAGATGGCAGAGTCAGAATTTGGCATAAACAGAATGAGAACATGGATCCATCATGCCTTGTTACCACTGTGCAGGCTGGTGGTGGTGGTGGTGTAATGGTGTGGGGGATGTTTTCTTGGCACACTTTAGGCCCCTTAGTGCCAATTGGGCATCGTTTAAATGCCACGGCCTACCTGAGCATTGTTTCTGACCATGTCCATCCCTTTATGACCACCATGTACCCATTCTCTGATGGCTACTTCCACCAGGATAATGCACCATGTCACAAAGCTCAAATCATTTCAAATTGGTTTCTTGAACATGACAATGAGTACTAAAATGGCCCCCACAGTCACCAGATCTCAACCCAATAGAGCATCTTTGGGATGTGGTGGAACGGGAGCTTCGTGCCCTGGATGTGCATCCCACAAATCTCCATCAACTGCAAGATGCTATCCTATCAATATGGGCCAACATTTCTAAAGAATGCTTTCAGCACCTTGTTGAATCAATGCCACGTAGAATTAAGGCAGTTCTGAAGGCGAAAGGGGGTCAAACACAGTATTAGGATGGTGTTCCTAATAGTCCTTTAGGTGAGTGTATATTACGAGAAAATGAAATCTGATGCATGCAAACCTGTTGTTGGAGACTTTAAAATAGCATAATAGGGGCACTTTAAGTCTCAATCCCTAACCGTGTGTGCTCACTCAGGAATTTGTGAGTGAAATCTATGTACGAAAGTTAATACGAGGTCTATTATCTAGGACACTTGCCATAGCTTGAGGATTTCAGCAGAGTGTCTTGAGAGAGTGTCATATCTTTGCTGAGAGCGAGGAAAGGCTGTAAAAATGTGTGCTGAAAGCCCGTATAGGGCATGTTTATGCAACCGGTTGTGAGCTTCATTTGTGATTTGATTGTAAAGTTCTTTGTTCTGCCCGCTACTCCTGTTTGTTTCTTTGATGCTTTAGCAACCTTTCATTTTCGGAGTCCCTACAAGCCCTTTTTATCCGTTCATATGTGTCAGCAGGCTGCTGCCGCATCTGTTGTGCTGAGCGTCGTAGTCAAAAGCGAATTAAAGCAGGTGAGTCCAATGGACTGCACGCAGGAAATTGATTTTCTCTTCAGAAGAACTAAAGCCTTCACTAACGCGAACAAGATATTTCACAAGGGAAGCAATGCTAGTGGAAAGAGCAGATTTTTCCTGGTTGCTTAATCTCTTGTTGGACATGCTATGTTATCCACACATCTGCTATTCTTGAGAACACTGAGCAAGCATATGTAAAGCAGCCTTGGTTTAATGATTTATCGTCCCTCTTATTCAATAAATCATGGGCTTTAAGTGCAAACCCATGAGGGAGTTCTGAATCAGAACATGATCCAGCAGATGTTCTCTAATGGAGGGTCACAGGTCTGTTCTGAAGTGCTGCAGTAGGGAAAACACAAGCATGAATTAATGCACCACTAACAATATTGTGTGTCAGACAGACACACAAAATCTTTATAATGTTCTGTTGTTCTGTCTATCTGTTGTGCTGTCCGTCCATCTATCCATAATTTTGTGTATATATATATATATATATATATATATATATATATATATATATATATATATATGTATGTATATATATGTGTGTGTATTTCTGTTATTCCATCCATTGTCTGTCACTTTTGTTCTATCTATCTATCTATCTATCTATCTATCTATCTATCTATCTATCTATCTATCTATCTATCTATCTATCTATCTATCTATCTATCTATCTATCTATCTATCATTCATCCACCCATCCATCTGCCATTCTATCCATCCAGCCAGCCATCCATCTATGTTATTCCATCCATCCACCTGTCATTCTTTCTTTTCATCCATCCATCCATCACTTGTCATTCTTTCCAGAATTCTTTCTCTTCCTTCCTTCCTTCCATCCATCATTCATCCATCCATCCACCCACTTGTCATCTTTCCAGAAATTATTTATCTTCCATCCATCCATCCACCTGTCATTCTTTTTCATTCATCCATCATCCATCCATCCATCCATCCATCCATCACTTGTCATTCTTTCCAGAATTCTTTCTCTTCCTTCCTTCCTTCCATCCATCATCCACCCACTTGTCATCTTTCCAGAAATTATTTTTCTTCCATCCATCCATCCACCTGTCATTCTTTCTTTTCATCCATCCATCCATCCATTCATCATCCATCCATCACTTGTCATTCTTTCCAGAATTCTTTCTCTTCCTTCCTTCCTTCCTTCCTTCCTTCCATCCATCATCCACCCATCCACCCACTTGTCATCTTTCCAGAAATTATTTCTCTTCCATCCATCCATCCATCCATCCATCCATCCACCTGTCATTCTTTCTTTTCATCCATCCATCCATCCATCCATCCATCCATCCATCCACCCACCTGTCATTCTTTTGTTACATCCATCCATCTGTCGTTATATCCATCCATCCATCTATATCTATCTAAATGTATTTGGCTTTTGCTATTAGGCACTAATCAGAAGGCAATGAAGTTTGGATGTGCCCTTTAATTGCCTCGCAATATCAATATGTTTATGCAAACAGCTTTTGCTCTGGAAAATTAACTGTCAGCTTGTTTGCTGATGTACGTAAATAAACAAGAAATGGATACGAAGACAATTTGTTTTCAGTCCTTTCATCCTGTTATGGGGTAACTGTCAAAACAGATAAAAGGAAATGCGGAAAGTTTGCCAAGTGAGGGAACAAGGATGGAATGAGGATGACACAAAATCATAAGAGACCCCATTTTTCTGCCTTGATAGCA
This sequence comes from Paracanthobrama guichenoti, assembly GCA_018749465.1. Lineage (NCBI taxonomy): Eukaryota > Metazoa > Chordata > Actinopteri > Cypriniformes > Gobionidae > Paracanthobrama > Paracanthobrama guichenoti. The sequence continues at coordinate 15,545,487 of CM031946.1, forward strand.
GTAACACACTGAATGTTGGGATGAAAGATGCCTCTCAGCTTTAACATCCTTAACTCTACTTACAATGTACCCGTTCTGTATTGGAGATTCACTATAAAACAGTCCAGCCATGAAATTGCGAGGCTGTTTTCATGTAGAGCTCCACTGCTTCATGTTTACCCTCTAATAGCAAAGGCTAATTGTGTTTAAGACAATCACTATTATCATTGCTATTACTCTGAACAAACCCCAAAAAAAGTCCATAACTCTTCCTGCATTTATTTTCTACATACATGTTTCTCAGACATTTATGATGCTTTAGGAGCTCAATGAGAACAGAAACAAAAGAGATGGTGCATCCTTCTGAAACTTTAAACGCTGGTGTCCCTTTTGACATACTTGATTGTCTTCATATTGCACAACTTTGTATCTTGCAGTATGACTTTGTATCTCGCAATTACAATTTTATTTTCTAATTGCATGTTGTTGATCTTATTGTGACCCATTCAGCTATGCGTATTTTTTATTTCACCTTGCAATTTTGAATTGAAATGTCACAACTTTCTGTGAAACGTCAGACTTTTCTCTGATGAATTATGCCAAACTTCTCCGTTCATTTTACCTCCATCCAATCAACAACCGTTGGATAGAACTGAGTTCCCGCCTTACTTTTTTTTCACTTTTCATTATTCCATTTCAGTCAGATGTATATCACAAAATGACTGTGTTCACAGTCGGGACTCTGTTTCTTGTGAATGGAAATCGCTGCAAGGCATAAATGATAAATCTATTAGGCAGTCTTTTAGCGAAAGCCCTTTTCTTCCGGTCTTCTTCAAAACAAAAAGTTGCATCGTGAATGACGCAAGCGTGCTCCGGCCCGGTACGTTAAGTGCAGTGTGAGTGCAGGCCAGTGGGGGAGTGGGGAGGGGGGGGGACAATCACGCTCGGGCACGGTACAAGGCAACCGTGCCTATGTGAGTACACCCTAAAAACACGACCGCCATAATGGTATCCAACTGCAGAGCGCAATGCTGATGAATGGAAAACAAGGCTGGGTCTCGAGCGCAACACGTTGAAAAAGCTGCGAGGCGTGGCGCAACGGTCAAAGATGATAATTTAGCGCAGAGGTCTTCAACCCTGCTCCTGGGGACCCACTGTCCTGCAAAGATCATTTCCAACCTGCTTCAGCACACCTGCCTGTGTATCTTCAACAAGTGATCCTGAAGAGCTTGATTAGCTTCACCTGTCTTTGATTACGGTTGGAGCTAAACTCTGCCGGACAGTGTGTCCCCAGGAGCAGGGTTGAAGACCTCTGATTTAACGCATATTTAAATAGAAAAACTATTAAAAACCTTATTGTAAACAGCGTGGAGTAATCACATCATATTCACAAGTCTTTACGATTGGCCCAAAGCAGACTTCTTACGTCAGCGCGTTTTGATTTCATACGTGAATATACCAGTCATCTTCATTCTGTGTTCACACAGCGCACATTACCGGTAATTTACTGACATGTGGGAACCAATTTAGCTGTTGGTCCTGTTCACACATGATCTGTTACCGGTAATTTACCAGTAAATCTGGTATGTGTGAAAGGGGCTGTGGTGACTGTAACCTTTTTCTCTCAATTAGCAGTTTTATTTTTTATACATTATTTAAAACAAACTTTTTTGGTATTATTTTTATGTTTTCTAGTGATATTTGTGAGGATGCCTCATCTGACTTGACTTCTCCCTTGAGAACTCGTACATATTAACTCACCTAATATGGTTATAAAATATACATAATTGTAGATATAGTCATGCAGACAGCATGCAAAAAAATGGTATCAGCGAGTAACCGTTATACATAATTTATACTGAGGGAGAAGCAATATTTTCTTGGATGAGAATAACATAGTGATCGCTTATGTATTTTGACACAAAATCAGTTTGCTCTTGAATTCAAAAAGCCACGAAGGCATTGCAACTTGCCAGTAACACAATGGTACTGTTAGCCCATGAGCATTCACAGCTGTGCAACAGTCAAGGCCTTATACAAAAAGTAACTTGCAGGAAAGAAAAAACAAACATAACAGGACACACATTAAACTGCCTGTCACTAGATGCAAATGACGGGAGCTGTTGGCATGCTGCAGGCTGGCACGACACATGTCAGTGTTTCCAGACACCAGCGTATAAACAGCTTCATTGTGCCCTGACTGTAACAAACGCTTTAGCTGACAAACAGGACAAATGGGTGTCCAAGATCCGGTTGTACTCGAGTGACCGCACCAGAACACGTCTGATCTGGAGACGTGACCCTCGGCCTGCTCGTAGCCAGGAAGTTCATCCAAACCTTCTGCAAGAGCGCGATAGATAAATGCGGATTTAGACGCTCAGTGGCACGTGTAGCGCAGCCGTCAAGCAAGATACTGACGGGTGGCTGTTCAGCATACACAAACAGTTTTTCTGTTGAGCCGTTTTGTTTTCCCTTTTTTTTTTTTTCTATGACAAATGGCATGAATTTTCCTCCAGGGATAAATAAGGAATGCGTGTCTGTTTTTCTTTATAGTCATTTCAGCAACAAAGGCTTTTATTTCAGTCCGATGACTGCTGCATTTTATTTTTTTCGGCTGTGTATCATAACTGTGCCAACATTTTATCATTATCCTTGCTGCAGAATACAATGGATTGTACTGCACTAGTTTAAATTATGCAAACATGAGTTATAAATATGGAATTACGTTTTGAATATACAGACATAAGGAAAAAAAAAAAAAAATCTCAATTTTCCAGCACAGTTGGTTTTATTTATGAGGATTATGGATTTGGGTTTCCAATATGTTTAGAGGAACAGAGAGATTAGACGTTTCATTTCACACACACACACACACACACACACACACACACACACACACACACACACCAAGAGCAAGGGAAGGGAAAAAAAAGCACAGATCTTATTATAAATTAATAGGAGTTTCCTTATACATATCACATGCCATCAATAGTTTGTTTTTCTCTTTGAACTGCTTTATACTTTGCATACAAAGGTTCAGCCTTTTTATTGGCAGAGGAACTGAGCTCTACCTCTTTAATGATGAGATGAAGCCTCTGGCTTTCACTGGAGATAAAATCAGTGTGAGGCCCATTTGAGAAAAATAACCATGCTACCGTTTGATAAATAATAATAAAAAAAAAATTCTTAAATTACCATGTGAAAATTGGTTTAAATTACTTATTGATTATACAAATGCATTTAAATAGGAGGCACAAATTATCGTGGTAAGGTGGACTAGAATATAAATGTATGCTGTGAGAATGCAGTGTCACAGTGCCCTCTAGCGTTGGCACTGTAGAACTCACTGTCGAGTCCAGCACCTTGTACTGTATAAAAACACGTCATATGCTGCAGTTTAATTTAGATGGTTCGCGTACACTCTTAAAAATAAAATCTTCTTTAATGGTATCGACGGGTCCATAAAGAACCTGTAACATCCTCAGAACCTTCTTCAGATTATTCAAATGTTCTTCACACCAAGAAAAAAAAAGGGTTCCTTTAAGAACTGTTCATTGAAAGGTTCTTTGGGCAACCAAAAATGTTTCTTCTATGCCATGGCATCGCTATTTCTTTATTTTTAAGAGACAACTGTATTATTAAATGTACAACCTGTTACAAAAGCGAGCGGGAACGTCGCTGGTGAAACGCCTATAGCATTGTTACCTCAGCGAATGCGGTAAAGAATAGGCTACTAGATGCTGAGACTCAGAGTTGGTGGTGGGTTTACACTTTTCACTTTAAATCTTCATAACTGGGAAATCGAGTTAATTTTAAGTGTAGTGTCTCTGTGATTTGAATTACATATTTGCGTGGAAGAAAAATCTGGCAGACTGACAGCATCCGTGTCTCACAAGATACGAGCACACGTGAAAGATTCATTTGCATCGCTTCGAGAGCAATGCTGTGTCGTGCTATGGACCCTGTTTTTATTATTTTACTAGGAATTGCCAGTAACCTAAAAGTGTCCTAAAAAAATCCTTGTTTTAATAGAGGAAGTGCATTGGCATGCACATACACACACTCGTGTTTGTTTTTTATACTGTAAAAACTTTACTATCCCCTATACCAACCCTAAATCTAACCTTTAGTGAAAAAATTAATAAAAAAACATGCGTTTTTACATTTTTTAAACAAACATCATTTAGTATGATTTATAATTGGCTTCCCACTGGAGAGACTGAACATTGTAACATTTAAAATGTGGAAAAAATGAAGGGGTTTGAATACTTTCTTGATGCACTGTATATATTGTGTTGCATTTATCAGATAATAGGTTCGTGTTGCCAATTGTGGAGCCTTAAAGTTTAAAAGCATTTCAGATTTAAAAAAAAAAAAAAAAAAAAAAAAAAAAATTTGTGCTAGCTACTCAGAATCTGAACTGTCAGATGAAAAGCTTAGCAATAAGATATAAAGGCTAAAAAGCAGTTCTGCATCTGATAGTTGGCAGATTGTACACTAGTCAAACAATATACAGTATGCTGCTGCAAAGATACTTCGAGCAATATTGGCTAATGTAGATATAGCTTGCATGACCCCAGACAAACTCCTACCTTTTCACATACCTGAGTATAAGCCACAAGTGGAGATTGCACAAACTTTGCATGATGAAAAGTCTCAGTCAGTGCAACATTTTCTTTGAAGTGCATTTAGGCATATTTCAAAACCCCTCAAATGCAATCTAATTAAATAATTTTATTAGAAAAACCTAATTTCTGTAAAAGATTTGAATTGCATGCTGCATACTGTATAGTGTAATGACATAAATAAATCTTCCATTCAGGGAACAACATTATAGAGCATATACTGTATGCTGATACGATTCTGGGCACATAATGAGAGTTTCAGTCTGAAAACGCCACTCGTTTCCCAGAAATGTCCAAGCGATGGGGAAAAGAAAATTACATTTTTGTTAACAGTTTACATAGTCAAAAGGTGTTGACACGGGGCAATTATTTTATCATCAACTTTTATTCAAGCATTTGTAATAACTTGTTTGTAAAAACATCCATTATGTCACATGGGTACAGGAAGTGTATGGCAAGATCTTGCTGAATTAAAAGAAACGGTATAGAATTGAATAAGCAGCCATTGCTTTCATAAAGCAGTTAAAGGGATCAAACATGGGTAAACTGTCAAAAGACCAAAATGCAATCGATGCTACTTTTTGAGTTTTGAACTGGTTTCATTCCAGTGATTTGGGTTGTTTTTACCAAGTCTTAGTCTGATTGTAATTATTCATGTTGTTGAGTGTAGAAGAGAGTGCAGAGAGAGTGAAGTTACATACCTCAAGTCTGAAAACATCTGGTTTCAGCAATCAACTTCTGATTGCACTTCATTTGTAGAACATCTGGTGAATACACTGTTAGAAAAGGGAACAGCTATTAGTGGAAAACTTTCAGGTTCATTTGGCATGTTGCTACTATTTTGCTTGATTTAACTGGAACAACTTTACGTGAGGACACATTTGCACTATAATAACTTGTAGAAATAGACAAAAAAAAAAAAACATCCTCTGCAGCATGTTGAAGTAAGCATGTCACCATGTCAATGAACTTTTTTCATTTCAAAAGCAAAATTTCAAAACAGAACTGTTAAAAAGGTGGTGGAACAGATATTGAACTAGTAAACAATTCTAGTAAACTAGTAAACAAGAGAATAGAAATGATTCACTTTTCATGTTGAGACTTTTTACCAACTACACAATAGATTCCCGTTGTAGTGCTTTGGTGTGAGAAGTGCAGGATTATGAGGGGGGATTTTTGTTGGGGAGGTGTGGGGTTAAATGTAAGGAGGCCAAAGTTTGTGCCAAGTTGCTAATAGACAGAGAAACAAGTCAGAACTTGTTTGCGGATATTGAGTGAAACGTGGGTCCCTAGTAACCAAAGCTCTCTCTGGGTTACCAATGCGTACTACCCAACAAACAACAGCACAGGCAACTGACACCAGCCACCTGAACCACCTTCTTACAGCCCATCGGCTACTCTAAACCATTATCATCGTTAAGAAAACATCATTCAAAAGAGCAATCACCTGTACTGTAAAAGTGTAAGAGCCTCAAAACAATCATTTATTATGCCTCACTCAGTGAAAATTAGACAGTCTTTGCAGCAGACAACAATGCAGGAGAGCATTTCCTTCAAGCGGAGGAACAATTTAAAAGGAGGTGTCTCAAGAGCTAACTCAGGAACATTTCAGTGCAGCAAAGAACTCAAATTAACATAAATCAGAGAAACCTATATACATCAGCATGTACATAAATTAAATTATTACAAACATTTCCAGTAGATATGTATACAGCGTCACAGCAAGTCCATAAGTAGTTGTTTTATTTCTAAGCCCTTAAACTCAACCCTAAAAACCTAGATGTGTGTATTTGCCAACCAGCATGTGAGTGAAAACCTCGCTTGAGTCATAAATAAAATTAATTAATCATTAAGAAAAATATTACACTTGAACGCAAGGCAACTATAGATACAGAACTATAATACAAGACAAGGCAACATGAGCCTCTCAAACTTCATGTGAGGAAAGGAGAGGATTGGACTGGAGGTATATCTGCAGTGCCTCAGCTCACGTAGGTCAACACAACTGATTGAATGGGCTCTCGGCACACCGGACACAACTTGTTCCGGTTCTTTAATTTCTTGGCGCAAGTGTAACACGCCATAAGGTGTCCAGTCCTTCCGTGGACGATGCAGCCATTCTTGGGCCGACTTTGACAGATGACGCAGGGCTCTAGGCAAGTGGCGGGCAGGCAAGCCTCCAGGCTGTTAAAGCGCTCTAGCTCAGGTGTATCTTCCTGGCTGCTGCCCCCACCAGAAGAGGTGGAGGGTTGCGATGATGAGGTCTGAGAGTCAGTCAGGGAGCCGGAGGTGGCAGAAGAGGGAAGTTCTTCTTTGGCAGTGGCAGGAGATTGCAAGCATTTGCCGTCGGGTACATCCACTCCTTCGTCTGTTTCTGGAAGAGGGCTTGAGGGTTTGGAAGAAAGCATTTTGTCAACTGAGGCTAAGCTAGGTGTTGTGGTGATGCTGGTGTCTTCAGTGCTGGTTTGAGTGTTAGTGGAGGGATTGTCATTGTTGGAGTCTGATTCTGGAAGCCAACCGGGTCGGACATTCCAGCAGCTTTTGCAATGTCGAGGAAGAGGAGGGTTGAGCGCGTCACATTCAGCACACTTCCAGTAGTCCTGAGTGAACACATTGTTACATTAACACAGATTGTTCATATCTACTATACAACAAACATTTTTCTTGCTTTTTTGGTTGGAAATGGACATGAAAAATATGGTCAAAGTTAAATCAAAGTTATTAATACACATTCCTGGTCGTATTACACACAATTCATAAGTGCACAAAGTTCCTAAGAGAAAAAAAAAAAGTCTGTCTTCGTAATCATAAACAAAATATCATAACTAGCTGCTTCTCTAAAACAGCTGTTCTTTGTTGGCACTCACAAAAGCCTTTTATAAACCCCAACCTTTGAACCAAATGTGCACCACAATAGTATGCAACACCCACTTTTCATGATCCAATCCAAAACATTCTTTTTTTTTCATTATTGAAGTAAACTGCTACATACTGCCTTAGTTATCTCAGTATCCTCATCAAACGAGTCTTCATCCTCAGCGAAGATTGTGACTTCATACACCTGAATGAGCAAAAGGAAATTGCAGTTAGTTAAGGAATGTTAAATAGGTTAGGCTATGTCAGGAGTGTCCAAACTCGGTCCTGGAGGGCCGCTGTCCTGCAGAGTTTAACTCCAACCTGCCTCAACACACCTGCTTGAAAGTTTCTAGTATGCCTAGTAAGACTCTGATCAACTGCTTCAGGTGGGATTAATTGGGGTTGGAGCTAAACTCTGCAGGACAGTGGCCCTCCAGGAGCATGATTGGAAACCCCTGGGCTACAGCTACACTAATCCAGATACAAAAAACATCTTTTTCCTCTCTACGTTTTGGCCTTCCGTCCACAGACACTCTCCCAAGTGGATAAATTTGAAAAGGCTTTTTCTTTTCACTAATAAAATGATTGTGCCAGAATAATTACAAGAGAACGTTGTTTTGTCTCATGCGCAGTAAGAAGATTTGACCATTTTCCGATGTTTCAGTGTGTACAAGACATTTTTGGGAAATCCTTGAAGACGTGTGGACGGAGAGCATTTTGAAAATGCTGTTTTCAAATGTATCCAGATGTTTGTTAATCTCTCTCTCTCAATAGAGCAGGAGTTTGAGTTGAAACCTCGTTCTCTCCCGGCACCGAATCCTCGTCGTTCTCACTGTAGGCGTCTGAGTCGATGGACTCCACCTCAAACTCCACACTGAAATTATCAGAGTCTGAGTCCTCACTTTCATCACTGCCCTCACTGTGAGAGATACCTACATCCTGTTGAACAAACAAAACGCTGGTTAGAAAGGGCCACATGATAGCACACAGAAAATTGTAAATGTAACCGCTGGTAAAACAAAACCACGTGAAGGACCGTTTAAAGTTGCTACTCACAGAGATGCTGTGTGTGTCCGAAGACTCGCTGTTCCCCCTCTCCCGGTGCAGGCCGCCAATCACACACCAAGACAGGCTGTCATCAAATGTCAGGGAGAAGCTGTCTGACTTGTGCCTCTTCCTGCGTTCTCTAGGCTCGTCTTCGGCTGAAGAACTCTCTATTGAAACCACAAAAACATTTTAGCACTAATCTGTTTTTGGACACTTGCATGTCCATATGAGGGTTTTCACATTTAGTTGCCCTGTAGGTGAACCAGAACATGCTGCTTTTCAAACATGTCTCTTTTTCTGTACGTTTACAAAAACACAAGTTTGAGTGTATACTGCTCATTGCATTAGTGTGAACCAGTTTATTTGCTGATGTTCCTTTTCTATGCACTCAACTTTGGACAATTATGGGCCATGCAGGAGCAATGCTCAGAGCAATAACCCTTTTTTAATGGTGCATCTGGTGCTGCTTGCTCAACAAACTGCCTTTGTGTGCATAGTTGAGGTTTTAAAATGGGCCATTGAAGAGCAGCAGTCATCTGAGCACATTCTGCACAGCCTCCAGATCTCAGTGTCCTTTAGAGAAGCTCAGTCAGAGTGAGAGCAGTCATTGTGGGTAAACATGTGGTACCATATAGTCCGCTGTCAGTACTGAAGGAACAGTACAAAATGATCCATTATGAGGGAAGTCTTCCCTGCATGTATATTGGATATTTCACAAAGGATATAAGGCAAGAAAAGCAAACAGTTCTTTGAGTCGCCTCAACCTTTCACAAAATTCGCACAAAAAAAATTAACAAGCTGGAAATCTAAAAACATGCTAAATGTTTTACATGCAACTGGTGGTACTTGATTTATAAGTTCATTCAATTGTACCAGTCCAGGCTAAAGCCAGCTGGCTAGCAAAAAGAAAAGAAAAAGGGACAAGCCCTTCTTGTTCCAACAGGAAATATGCCAACACTGGAAAGAAAACTGAACATTAAACTTCTCAAAACATTTGTTAAGTGACAGCTGAATGAAACAACTCTGTGTGAAATCCCATAAGACCCAGCTGATCAAGCATGTGCTTTCATACACACCCAACAGGACACAGCAGGTGTGTGTGTGCTTACCAGGATCACTGCTTCTCCTTCTCCTGCGCTGCTGTGAGGTAGATGAGCGAGAGTCTGAATCTGTATCCTGGAACAGACAGTTGGGTTTCAGTCATGCTTCAATCTCAAACACAGCAGGGGCTCTATAAAAACCCATTCAAGCACAAACACAGCACTACCAGGGCAACTCTGTGGAATGGGTCAATACTCTGTGGTTCTAAGTGTGTTGAGCATAAAACGTTTACCCCAGGCCCTCGATCTGGTTCACTTTGACTCCTGGGTTCAGAGAAGGTAGACTGTGTTTCTGTAAAAGGAAACAAGGACAGGTTTTGCACAAAATAGATAAGAACATTTGTTCAAGACAAACAATATTATTAAAGATGAAGCAGTGGAGATAAAACAAAAGGTTTAACGGTCACAGTACCTGGATTTTTCACTGTCACAAGGTTTCTATTGATCAAGCAAAAGAGGGCTCTGGTGGAAGAAAAAAAAAAAAAAGGTAAAATTAACTACTGAAACTTTAATTTTCATATAACATATTCCTTATACTGAAAGTGAAATTTGCGGCCCCAAAAAGTATGTATGTGTGTGTGTGTGTGTGTGTGTGTATGTATGTATGTATGTATGTGTGTGTATATATATATATATATATATATATATATATATATATATATATATATATATATATATATATATATATATATGTATATGTGTGTATATATATGTATATATGTATATATGTGTATATATATATGTGTATATATATATATATATATATATATATATATATATATATATATATATATATATATATATATATATATATATATATATGTATATATATGTGTGTATATATGTGTGTATATATATATGTATATATATATATATATATATATATATATATATATATATATATATATATGTATGTATGTGTATATATACACACACACACATATATACACACACACACACACACACATATATATACACATACACACATATATACACACACAGTCAACTAACTTTACTAATCAAATATCTTAAATCCAGTTTTAACCTTAAAACAGGTTATAGCAGATGCATTCAGAGCTAGGTTAAATATCCCAGAAGCTGCCACCTGTTGCTTTAAAGCCCCACCCTGATATTCTCAGGGGTCATTTATTAGTACTGCAGCTGTTTCTGCCTTAGTGAAGTTGGAGTCAATACGCACGGGGCTCCTTGACTGAGAAACTTTTCACCCGAGAACGGCACCAAGAGCATCCTCTCCACAGTGAGCGATGTGTTGCTGTTGCTTGTCATATAACTCCTTGCTCATGATATACTTCCCCAAATAAAACATAACCTAAACACACAAACAAAAAGAGTTGTTTAGAGAGCCACAGGGAAACCATTTCCTGAAAGGATGGTAAAGATGTGGCTGGTATTTGAATACAGATGAGTAATACACTCCTATTAGTCAGACACAACCACAACTTCCACTTATAAAAACAATGACTCATGAAATCAAGCTAAAGTTGACAACAGATGAAAATATATCAAACTTTCATAAGTTAAATGGCATACCAATTATCTATATTACTGCATACCATCAATGAATTAGAATTTGTAGTTAATCACCTATGCAAAAGCTGAGGTGTTCAGAGTGGTTTCTTACTGGCCTAACTTAAAAAAAAAAAAAAAAAAAAAAAAAAAAAAAAAGCCCACACTAAAGTCTCTAGGCATGACTCTGGTCCTCCTTTTAATGGAATTTTAATGGATTTCTGGCACATTCTATCATCCTACAATCAATAACTTAAGATTTTAATCACTTACAGAAGTAATAAAGCTGCAATATTTGAATTATTATTCATCTGTAGCACAAACTGAAGCGTAATACTTTAGGTATTCCCCCCCAAAAAAAAACACACCAAGAATGAATCTCACTGAACAAAAACAGTAACTAAATATAATTCACCACCCACTGCCCTAGAATATGTAGACACTATATGCAGTGTGTACCATACACACAGATGAGCAGTGACACATGAAACTGAAGGATTATTTTAGCCAGCAATGTCAAACCACAGCCATATGACCAAAAACTCATTTCAGAAAACAAGTGCTCATATGAAAAACTATAAGCAAAACATACAGCAAGGTTCAGCTACTAAAATAACTGGCATAATTCCAATTAGATATAATGCCATAAAGCATGACATGTATACTAGTTTAAAAGTTTGAATGGACTAAAAACTGTCGTTAACAGACCTCCTTCATGGTGAAAACATCTTTATCTGCACCTGCATCCTCTAACAGCCTTTTCAACTGCACCTTTGGTCTTACCTGAGGAAGTTACAATAAATAAAGCTCAGTCATTACAAGGCATAAAAACACATTTTAGTTACACAAAAGCACAATCTGAAATGCTACATTACCAGTTTTTCATTGTCAACCTTGTTGATTTGAGAACTGCTTAAACAACTCTCTGTTGCCATATTTGTATTTATCTGTAACAAAAGATAAACAGTTTTTAAATAAAACATTTTGGAAGCAATTCATTACACATGAAAACTTGAGAAAGAAACATTACCTGTGCAAATGGAGGTAAATTGGATATTCTACCTAAGACTCTACTCTGCTACCTGTACATAAAGTGCTTGAGCTCTGGGTTAGTGGAGTGGGAACCGGCTGAGAGCCAGTCTATGGTTTAAATAGACGCAGGGAGACATGTCAGGGCTAGAATCCACCGCACAGATCACCATGTCCTGGGCGGGTTCGGGCATGACAAGTCAAAGCGTGACTGGCTTTCAGACGCCTGACGATCTTTCGCTGAGCTGTCTGTGTCTCTGTGATCATGTCCGGGCATGTCCCGACTCACTACGCTACAGCCGCCCATTGCTGGCTAAGCACATGGATTTGAAGCTTATCAGCACAGTAACAGGTGAAATAACGCAGTGTTTGGACCAAAGCGATGACCAGTCTGGATCATTAGAGCCTCACTTAAATAAACCAAATAAACTAAATCAAAAAGACCAAAAGTTCATCATTACAAGTGCTACGGATGGATGGATGGATGTCATTTGGAATACAACATTGCTGTATATTTATTTATCCGCAATGCTCAGCAAACAGTACACACGAAAAATACTCACTAAAACACAACAACCTCGAGTTTGTTGTCTTCGGGATTTATATCTGCCATCTACGTCCATGGGAATATCTCCACTCAAATTAGATGCACATAATTCATGTAAAACCTGGAGCATCCATTGCTTTCCCCCAGAGGTAACAACATGGAAATAGATCGACGTGTAAATGTTTTACGTATGAGATTTACATGTGGCAGGTTTCAATATGACTGTGACATAAGAAATATTGACACCTGATAAGACGAATAACAAAAACATAACGCGCGTAATGTGCTTCTCTACAGCTAACAGAATCGACACTGACACTATTGCCTTTTTAAATATCATATATGACATAGATTACATCTTTAAATTAGTCATAATTCTTCCTGTTTATCACCCGTTAAGTTAATTTGAAATATTATAAAGTGCTATTTGAATAAAGGCGACTTGACTTATACAGCATAAACGTCATGCAAGCCGCTGCTGTATTTGTTTACGTAATACTTAAGTTACCTTTACACATTTCTTAATTTCTTTACGAGTTAGATTAGTAATAATAGTATTAAATAACCAACATAAAATGCTTCTCGCCGAATGTGGAGTTGCGTATTTGAGCGACAATTTGTAAGCCGACGTTTGATTGTAACAACGCCACAAACGCGCACACCAAGGGTGTCTATTTCCCGCTCTGGGCACTCAGGAAAACCAGAGGCTGCAGTAGGCCGCGCTTACAGAGCTAGCGCTAGGATAACTGAGGCGAATTATTTCAGCCGACTACACGGACATTACAGCTTCAGACCGTGTTAAAATAACAAGCTGGAACGTTTAGCAGTATTTTCAGATATGTGCAGCCTGATAAGAGCAGTAAATATAGGAGAAAGTGCGAAAATCGTTCAACTGAAAATGTTAATAATGTGTCTTACCTGCTGGTGACCGTTGAGAGTCGCGAACTCCATCTCCCTCTACTGGCCCCCGTTTGAATTTGAAATGTTCCAGCACGTGCGATAAGCGCGGGGTGTAAACATTAAACAATACACTCAAGTGAAGGCGAGTTGGACATTTACACTGTCTACTTTAGCTGTTTTAATGTTGTTTGGGTAATACTTTTAAAATAGCTCAGTTTTACTATGTAAAATTGCTTTTATATTTTCAGGTTAACATAAGATTGAGCATTTTGTGTTGTTGTAAAAAGGTTTTTGTTTCATCACACTGGATGAGTGTCAGGATGAAAATTGAATTGAATTGAATTGACGTTAATAAGAGAATATGACAACAAAGTAGAAGTAATACCAAATTGTTTTTTAAATTACATTTAGGCTTGTAGAATATTATTATTATGTTTGCTATTTTAAAAGCTGTATTTTAAGAAAACGTATTGAAAATGGCAAATTGAGGATTCATTGAATTCAGGGCCAATGTTTGTTTAAAGATCTCAAATAAAAGATTTTGTAAAAAAAAAAATGTTTTGAGATACTTCATTTTATAAAAGTTAAGGGGACAATTCACCCCAAAAAAAGGGAGAAAATTAATTTACTCACCCTCATGTTGTTCCAAACCTGTATGAATTTCTTTCTTCTGTTGAACACAAAATATGATATTTTGAAGAATGTCTGTAACCAAAAAGTTGTTGGGCACCATTGACTTCCATAGTATTTTCCCCCATACTATTGTCAAGGGACACACTTTATGAGCTCTATCCAGCTTTTTAAAAATACTTCAAAATATATTTTCACATACTTGTATTATTATTATTTTTTTCTTTTAAATTAAATATACAATCAAATTTAAACCCAATCCTCTTGGGTTCAATTTAATCTGTGTTATATGACATGCACATTAAAACATTATCCCTTATTTTCATACTTATTAGGTGGTGATTTAATTTATGATCACTTGATAATATTAGGCTAATCAAACCACTAGTTAATTAATACCTCCTTTGATTAATTACTATTCTGCATGACTCTATTGTGTTAACTGAAAGAACTTTCATCAGTTGTTTTGATTTCTTGAGTAATGATGATATGATGACTGCTGTCATGACATGACCCTTGTACACCATTGTGAATGATAGACCACTGGTTAGCTAACTACACAGAAACCTGCTAGTTAGGGGAGGTACTGTTTTGGAAACATTGAAAACATGCCCTGTACAGTCCCTGTGACAGGATCTGATCTTTAGGGCAGGGAAAATGACTCAAGAGTTTAAGTACAACATGTTCCTTTACGCTCAACATGTTTGGGCTTGTACGTCTGTAATAATGAGGAAATTCCATGGACCACTGAAGTCATCAGAAAAGCTAATAATTTAATTAATGGAAGCAAGGATAAAGACAAATCCCAAAGATTAAAGTTGAAGGCATTTACACTGTCAAACATATGATCCAGGTTTTAGTTCTCATAAAATATTGATCCTTTACTAAGGCACAAAACTTCCTTCCACTTACAGTAATAAGTTCACCAAAAAAAAAAAAAAAAAAAAATGTACTCCCCTTATGTCTTTACAAACCTGTATTTAGTCCTTCAGTGGTACAAGATATTTTGAAGAACACTGAGATCTAAACAACATTGAAGCCCATCAACTTTGTGTAAGAATAAAAAATAAAAACACTGATGCATTTCTCAAAATATCTTCTTTCAAGTTCCACAGAAAAAAGTAGGTCATTTTGGGTGAACTATCCCTACTTTCAGCATTACCACATCCCTTCTGAAACTGGGACAAATCTAATATTCATGCAAAAAGCAGCAAAACATCTAGATTTGAGCCTTGAGACAGGACTTTGGAATGTGACTAATGTTTAAGTTGCTATTGCAAAAGAGAAAAACATGTTGAAAAAACCTCATCATGAACTGAACAAATGATTGACATTCCATTCCATTTCATAGACAGCGAAAGACTCAAGTCTTTTTGCCAAGTAGGCAGTGACCCTTGTCCTAAAAGTTGTGACTAGACTCAATACAAGATAACATTCCATCCTTGAAAAACGTGACCAAAAAACGTGTTACTTTCTATAAAAAGTTTAATTGTTGTACAAACCATTTGAAAATACACCCAAATAAAACTTTCAAAATAAAAAGGAAATGCTTCAACATTCAGAGTTTTTCTTTCAAACGGTCTGCATGTTTATTTGCAATTATTGAATACTTGGGATACAAATGAAACTCTTGAAAATACTGAAATGCTATCAAAAGTTCTCAGCCTCTATATGGCGTAAGCCTACTTCCTTCCAGTCTATGTTTTGGTTAGTCTTCACACTCCTGTGCAGGAGCTATCACTATACATTCCTGAAGAAATCAGGCACTGAACACCATCTGTCTTATCGATTGGCACATCCGCAAGCCTATGGTCTCTGTGTGAGCTTGCTTTTGCCCTCCTCCTGCTCTGCCAATTTGAAATGGGTATATGCCAGGATGCCAATGAGGGTGCAGAGGATACCCAGACCTTGGTTTAAAGACAAGGGGTCCTGGAAGAGAACATACCCACCCAGTAACGTGATGCAGAACTTGAAGTGTCCAAACATGTTGTATCTTTGAAGAGAAATGTTAAGGGATCTTGTTTGACAATGACTTTTAGTAATCTCTTGACGCTTATGACTTGCACTTGAGTCACAGACTTTGAGGACATGTGACTTGAGCTTCAGAGATGAGTGTTGCACTCTTTATGAAAGTTAAAGGGAAAGTTCGCCCAAAAATGAAAATTAGCCCATGATTTACTCACCCTCAAGCCATCCTAGGTGTATATGACATTCTTCTTTCAGATGAATACTATCTGAATTATATTAAAAAATGATATCCTGGCTCTTCCAAGCTTCATAATGGCAGTTTCTGTTTTGAAGTCCATAAAAGTGCATCTATCCATTATAAAAGTAATCCACATGGCTCTGATGGGTTAATAAAGGCCTTCTGAAGTGAAGTTTGTGTAACCTACGTTCACAAGAGAGAGCCATTCCAGTGCATGACGTAGGACACAGGCGTAGCGTAAGTTCCAGTGATGAACACGGAAGCTCAAAGGATAGAGCAAAGCAAAACTTGGTTCTCGCGAGAGCATATTCTCATAGGAGCGTCCTGCGTCCTACCCTCTCTCGTGAACGTAGGTACGACAGTTAGTGGAAGTTAGAGATTACAGTTTGTAAAGTTTTAAATATGGATATTTTTCTTACAGAAACTTATCGCTTTGCTTCAGAAGGGCTTTATTAACCCCCGGAGCCATGTGGAGCAGTTATATGATGGATAGATGCACTTTTTTGGACTTCAAAAGTGAAACAGCCATTCACTGCCATTATAATGCTTGGAAGAGCCAGGACATTTTTTTTAACTCAGATTGTATTTGTCTAAAAGAAGAATGTCATGTACACCTAGGATGACCTGAGGGTGAGTAAATAATGGGCTAATTTTCATTTTTGGCTGAACAAAACCCCCTTTAATGCTCTTTGGATCATTTTATAGTTAGGCTTGTAAATATGACATAAAAGAGTTAATAAATCAGTTAACAAATAAACAAAATAACGTTATTTTGGTAACATTTTACAATAAGGTTTTATTAATTAACTAAATTTAATAAATGCTGTAGAAGTTCATGTTAATCTCAGTATTTACTAATATCTTTAAGATTAAAAGTTGTATCTGTTAACATTAGTTAGCACTGTGAACATGAACATTTTAAATTAACTCATATTTAAAAAAGTAGGAATATTTCTCATTGTTGTTAGTTCATGTTTGTAAATGCATTAACTAATGTTAACAAATGAGATCATAATTGTAAAGTGTTACCGACATCATTATCTTTTAATATTGACTTATTTCAGTTTTGTGAAATCTCTTAATAAAATACAAATTATTTTTAGTATTGATTTATGGCTATATCAGCCTTGTGAATAAGTAAAAATTTTATAAATTGGTTTAAAATAAGAAAAAGGTTAATAAAACAGATGTTATTTTTAATATTGGCTATGTCAGTCTAGTGAATATGTACACATGTAAATGAATCGGTTCAAAATAAGTCATCTGTTAATACAATAACAGATGTTATTTTTAATATTGTTTTAAGCTATATTATTCTTGTGAATAAGTAAAAACGTTAATTGTTCAAAATACATAAGTATAATCAGTTATTAAAATAACATGCTGCTTTAACAATGATTTATGAACTGTGTTAAATCATAAAATCTAAATTTATTATATGTATAATTTATTATATTATTATGTTGGATGCATAAGTTTATGACTTGGGTAACTGAATTTGTTATAGATATAAACTGTAAAAATCATGAGATTTAGTTTAAAATCCGTTAGTTGACAGAACACTTACCAATAAGTAGCCCAAAAGTGCAGTTTAAAACATGAGATAGTAAAGTGCTCCATCTGCTGCTTACTTTGAGAAAGGCCTCGCTCATGAACTCACTCTCAATGGGTGTATTCAAAACCATGAAATGTTTCTGTTATGGCTCAGGGATTTAAAAAAAAAAAAAAAAAAAAAAAAAAAAAAAAGGTGCCGTGATTTACAGCTTCCCCTTTCATTATTAAACAAGTGTGTAACTATGCATTAACCATTTGCCCAGCTTTCAGGCTCTGTAAGCAAACATTTGCTTGCATTATAGGCCTAGCCTGAAAATTAACAGACGAGTCATGTTATAGAGCCCGGTTTACAGATATTTGCCTATAGGGTGTGTTCTGCACCAAGAATAGAAGAGAAGGAAATAGCCACAGCTGAATGAATGGTATTTTAGAGAAGTAGCTGAAAGGATACGTAACAGGAGACGTGTTCCCAATGATCCAGTAAATGGACAAATTAACCAGAAAGGCTATAACACTAGACAGCAGAACCATGACCTTGATGAAAGGAAGAAAAAAACAAAAAACATGAATCAACCATTTGAAAATGCAATTAATACTTATCTTAGAAAGAGCTTTGTGAACGGTTTACCCAATAAAGGCAACATTTTTACTTTTTTCCAGGAAATCTCGGCAATAACACAAGGCTTTCTCTGTCACTGTGTTTGTCTAAGTAGGAAATTCCTTTGGATAGGTGTAGGGGGAGTGTGTGAGCCAATGAAAGAACAGGCACTTTCTTGCTCGCTCTCTTACCAGGGCCTGAAATGACCAGGGGCCAAAGATACCACCCTCTCCGCTCAAGGGTTCGAAGAATGGCACCAGGACCAAGAGAAATGCAGACGACATGGGTGCCTGATAATACAGTAACTGCATAGAGTTCACCTGCAGCTCATGCTGTTTGGCACCGACCCACTATATCAGGAGAAATAAGTCAGTTCATTAAATTCAGCATAATCACAATATCTGAATAATTATTGAGGGAAATAATTATTTATGGTCAGGAATTTTACTGGGGATCTGTGGAAGTACTTTTATATTTATTTTATATACTTCATATTATATATTTTGTATAATTGTGGTAGATTTGTTCTGTAGCTACTTTTATTTATATTTATATATTAAAAACAAATAAATAAATACATAAAATATATAAACATTTAAAAAAAAAGACTAAATAAATCATAAATACCATAAAAACAGTAATATTGTGACATTATTACAATTTATATTTATTCTTGCAATGCGTAAGCTGAATTTTCATTATCATTTTTCCAGTATTCAGTGTCACATGATCCTTCAGAAATCAAGAAATGTTTCTTATTATTATCAATGTTGAAAACAGCTATGCTGCTTAATACTCTTTTGTGAAAACTGATACGTTGTTTTATTCTTTGATGAATAAAAAGTTCAAAAGAACAACATTTATTTGAATTAGAAAGCTTTTGTAACGTCATAAATGTCTTAATGTCACTTTTGATCCTCAATATCAATAATAATATTAAACAACAATAATTTAGTTTAATAATATATTAAATAAATCAATGCAAGTTATTATACAGTAAATACCAGAATTTCTAGATCGGAGGTCAAAATTGGCCAATATTCTGACTCCTGATTTATGGGAATGAAGGAATATGAATGTTTCAACATAAAGTGAGAATGCCATAATACTTACCACTTGATACAGTGATGTTACAAAGACCCCAAGTGTGGCAAAGACCATCCCCAGAAGATTGAACCTCACATCATAGTAAGAGTTCAGTATGACCCTATAGTGATTGGCACCTTTTATAACACACACACAAAATCATTACATTAAGTGTGGGAAACATGATGTAAAAGCAGATCACAGCAGTCATGTGACCCATTACCCTGCATAAGCAAATCTGCATATAACCATGACTTGCTTTTATCAGCATTTAGCCAGAGCATAGTTCAAACATGTGCATGCTATAAAATTGATGAAATAGGTGACAGTTATAACACTCAATAATATTAAAGGTATTTAAAAGGTAGGCTACAATTCTGAGAGAGAGAGAGAGAGAGAGAGAGAGAGAGAGAGAGAGAGAGAGAGAGAGAGAGAGAGAGAGATAGAGCATATATTTGCAGAGAGAGAGTGAGTTCACAAGCCTGAGATATTATACAGTATGAAACAAGCCTGAGTGATTATAAGTATGAAACGGCCGTTCTGTCTGTGTGTTCAAATTTCATGAACACATGTAATGATGTGTTAAGTAAAACTTTTGAATGACTT
This sequence comes from Paracanthobrama guichenoti, assembly GCA_018749465.1. NCBI lineage: Eukaryota > Metazoa > Chordata > Actinopteri > Cypriniformes > Gobionidae > Paracanthobrama > Paracanthobrama guichenoti. Next base: position 15,565,777 of record CM031946.1, read on the forward strand.
CTTAAACAATATACCAGTCAAATAAATGAAAACCCACTTACTAGAGTCAGTTTAATCTTTGTGGAAAATGTCTTTCTGTAGTACATGGTCTGGATGGCTATAATCACGGGTGTTGTCATGGCCTTGGCCAGCTGATATGTTCCTATAGTGTTGCTTTGGAGAGACAGATTAGTGAAAACAACAAAACCACAGAAACTCAGAGCCAGCAGGATGATTTTAGAAGGTCTGAGACTCTTGGGGGAGAACATATCCATCTTCTGGCACATATACAGCCCCAGCCATGTCACTATGAAATGAATGAGAGTCAGGGTCATGTTGGGAAAGCCATAGTGTACATAGATCCATTTGTTGATGAACACTATGCAGATTGAAGATAGTAAGTTAGCCAGCAGTCCTGCAATTATCCGAGTGTTTCCAAACAAGTCGGAGAGTCGCGTCGCCATAGCTGAACTAATTCAGACGCACTTTAGTCTTCTGGATGCAAATAATTCTGGAGAAACCGTTTAGGTGTCTGCTTTGGTGATGCATTAGCAGAGAGAAATAAAACTCCACTGCTTTCTGTGGCTGAATGTGTGAAAGCGTTTTAGAAGAGCTTTCATTCTAGAGCGCCGCATACACTCAAAGCGCTGCCACGGGCGTGACGTCCTTAAACGCGACCCGACGCTCGCAAATGAGGGATGTTCTTGGAAGGTAACGGTCCAAAGCGAAACTCTCGCGAGATTCACATGCGCACAAAAATAATACCAACGATACGCATGCGCGAGAATTTCGCAGCAGGACGGTTACCTTCCTTAGACAAGAGAGACACGCCACGTCACAGCTCTTATGTGCAGTTTAGTGGACAAAATGAGAAAATAATTTTACCAAAGATTTGCAAAACGAGGACATAATAGATCAAACACAATAGGGCTTTCTTAAAAATTTCGAACAATATTAATTTTGTTCTTGATTTGTTGGGCTGTTCAGAGTTATTGAGGAGGATAGCCTATGCTTTTTCTGGACTTTTACAAAGTCTTTGATTCTAACGAATATGGTTTTATATTCAAAACTTTTAAAAAAAAAAAAAAAAAGTTTTGGAGACCTGTTATCTAAAGCAGGTAATACTGTAGACTATATGTGACCCTGGACCACAAAACCAGTCATAAGGGTCAATGTTTTTGGGTCAAGGTCAAGATTTATAATCTGACATAATCTCAAAGGTGAATAAATAAGATTTCTATTGATGTATGGTTTGTTAGGATAGGACAATATTTAGCTTGAGAAACAACTATTTGAAAATCTGGAATCTGAGGGTGCAAAAAAAGTCAGTAAAAAATCCAAATGAAGTCCTTAGCAATGCACATTACTACTAATAATACATTTTATATATGTGTATATATATATATATATATATATATATATATATATATATATATATATATATATATATATATATATATATATATATATATATATATATATATATATATATATATATATATATATATATATATATATATATATATATATATATATATATATATATATATATATATATATATATATATATATATATATATATATATTACAAATATCTTCATGGAACATGATCTTTACTTAATATCCTAATGATTTTTGGCATAAACGAAAAATTTATCATTTTGACCCATACAATGTATTGTTGGTTATTACCACAAATATACCCGTGTGACTTATGACTGGTTTTGTGGTCCAGGCTCACATATTGTAATTTTTCTGTAAAGCTTAAACATGGCACCGCTCCAAGATTTGAATTTCAGTTTATTGACTATTTGCTAATTACATGAAGACAAGGAATACAAGGAATTATTATGGGAAAGGAAATTGTCATCATCAGTCAATTGGCTGATGATACCCTTTCACCAGGTTCCTTAGCTCTTAATAGCCCACTATTAAAACCTTTTCCGATGATCCTGCGCTTCATCTCAATGTGCTCAAATGTGAATTAATGCCAATCAAGCAATTTTCGGTATCAATGTATCACTGTAAAATAGACAATGACCTACCTTGGAATATATAGTAATTCCAAAAATCCAAAAGTTAGGTGTGATTTGTATGTAATCAGTGTCTTCAGATTCAGACTTATATTTAAAAGGACGGATTCTTCTCTCTACGGTGGATGGCATTTCACGTCTGCAGCCATCTCTTTAGATCTCGATAGAATAATGTGTAAAAAGATTGGTAATTTTTTCTTAATTTTGTTGATTTTTGCAACTTTAAATAATACTTTTATATTAAATTCCAGTATTTGGAATATTATACCAGAATATATAATACCTTTTCTCAGTTGAAAGGTTTGAATTATATATATTATTATTATCATTATGCAACTTCCGTACTGAAAAGATTCCTGTTGCTCTAATTTCCACAAGCAAGCGGTATTAGCATGGGCTATATGATTTTCAAACACAGTTTTTATCCGACCAATTACTTAATTTAGAATAATAAGGATATTTGTTATAAAAATGGTTTACATAGCCTATCGTTGCTCTCTCACTATAATCTTCCTGTTACTCCAAAACAGTTTGCCATTGTATTTGGTGCTAAAGGGTTATAATAGAGTTTTGTGAAGTTCTGAAATAGGCCTATCCCTCCCAGACCCGGCTGACTCGTATATATTTTAAATCATCTACATCCAAAAAGAATAGAAATATTATGTTTTGTGTTTCTTAATGATTATGTCTACACTGCTCATGTCGTTACAAGATGTAACAGGTTGGTGGAAAATATTATGTGGAAGAAGGTTTGGATGCTTCCTAACAAGTATCTGTTGGTTAGGTCATTCATCGCTACCGTCCTGTTTAAAACTTTAATGAGTCAAAATGTATTCACAACGACATTCTGTCACCGTCATGTTCTATGTTTTCCTCCTGGTCACATGTTTCTTTGTTCTAGGTTTCCGGCCACTCGTCTGTCGTCATGGTCACCATCATTATTAGTTTATCTGTGTCAGCTGTGTCCTGTTAATTATTTTGTTTGTATTTCCTATGTAGTTCTCCCCTTTCTCCCTGTCTGTGTCTGATTACTGTTATGTATAGTGTGTTTAACCTGCCTGTATTGGCTCACCTGAGGGTCCTGTATTATTAAACGTCATTGGAGAATTGTATCAGCCTGTCGTCTTCCTGCCTACACACACCCATGACAGATTCACAACCATTTGACTTTTTTGGCATGTGATCATTCAAGAAAACTCTGGCAAGATATTTGCCAGTTCATTGCAAACTTCATATATAAAGGCTTTGAGATTTATTTTAAGTATGTTTTGTTTGGGGTGTTCACTTTCGTGAAGCAATATGAAAGTGTTTATTTTGTTTGCAAATGAATTATTTTGCTTGCAAAATATTTTATTAACAAATATAAGATTATAAAAGTTACCCCGGATTTTTGTCACTTTCAAATAGATGTTAAGATTTTTTTATTTTTATCTTTATCTACCTCCTGCAAAAAGCTACCAAAACTCTGAATGTAAATGTAAAAGGATTTGTATATGTTATTCATTCATTCAATGCATTCATTCATTCATTAAAAAAACGAGCCCACAACCTTCAGGTTACCATTTAATTTCAGTTTTATTTAAAGTAACAGGTGATATTTTGTTAATAGTTTTAGTTAATGATAATACAGAAACTCATTCTTTAAGCCTGGTGTTGGACAAAAACTGGTTTAGTTACTTGATATAATGCTAGAAAAAAATCATGAAAATCTTATTTTATTTTTTAGTTATTATAATATGTGAAAATTAGCAAGGAGAGACACACTTCTTTGAAATAGATAAATGGCAATTAGCCTAAATTTGTCCAATCGGTCAGGCATGGCAAATCACATGATACATTTTTAATCCTTCACCTTGCATTTTTAATTTAGAGATGTAACACTCTGATTAAATATTATAGGACAAAGCATAAAGAAAACAAACACACACACACAAAGGCACATTCTATCCCCTTACATTACCCCTACCCCTAAACCTACCCATCATAGTAAACTTTCTGCATTTTTACATTTTCAAAAAACATCACTTAGTATGATTCATAAGATGTTTTCCTCAAGGTGACCAAAAATTGTCCCCCATAAGGACAAGGATTTCGGATATAGCCATCTTTGTGGGGACATTTTGTCCCCATTAGGTAAGGTTTACCAGGCCACACACACACACACACACACACACACACACACACACAAAGATTTACCTATTTTATATTCCAGATTTTCATATATCCAAGTGTTTGATAACCATGGAACAGACTGACCTCTGTTCGGAATACCCAATGTCACCAATAGGTGGCAGCACAGTCCTGCCAACTCACTGAGCCTGCCTCCTATGACGTCATAGCACACTTCCCCTCAGTATATAAATGACGTTTATTGTGAAAATTGGACCTGTTCCCAAAATTCTGCTGATGTGCAATATCAATATGTTGATTTTTTCCTCTGCTCGTTTTCTCTTCCCCTGGCCTGATGACTGTAATAGTTCATGAGTAAAGATATATTAGTTGCCTCTAACTGTGTCTGCACACAGAATTCCTCCTGCAGACAGTGTGTTAGTAGCGTGATGAATCTGCTACCAGCTCATCACAAATGAATGTGTGTGTTTTCAGTGAGCTAAATGCCGCGAGCAATCGTTCATCTGCATGAAATTGTTTCCCTCTTAAATCATTAAGGGGGCCTAATTGACTTTTTAAATGAAGATGAGCTGTTTGCTGTATTGATTCGAATTTCAAGGAAGTTGAATCTGTGCAGTTACTAATGCCCTTGATAGATGTTTATTCATCGTTCTTTCCCGTAACCAAATATGAATAATCTTCCAACCCGTAAAGACACCAGATTCACCCACTATAATCCATATGAGGACATTACAGCAGCATTGAGCCATAAGAAACAGTGTTTCTTCATTGTTTCTTTTCTGTTTTCTGTTGCTAAACTGGTCGCCCTTATTACAGAAATAATACAGTCAGGTTATGTCTTGTTTTTTCAGTGTTTGAGTTTCACTGTGAGTTGGTTTTGCTCTGGTCTCTGTTACCTTTAACAGTCTCCTCGGTTACTCATTGTTTGATTAGTGTTTGCACCTGTGATTCATTTTGTTGATTGGTTTGGTTCTGAGTATTTAAAGGGATAGTTCACTCAAAAATGAAACTTCTGTCACCTGTAGCAACTCGTAATAACTACACATAATGTAATACGTATTACATTATTATTATTATAATGAAATGTTCATAATGTAATAATTTTCTCAAAATGTAATAAAATCTTGAGCTCATAATGTAATACAAATTTGTACATTATGAGAAAGTTATTACATTATAAAACTCGCCAAAAACTTTATATTTAAGTTATTTTTGCTTTTAAATTTTATATTTATAGCTTTTAAAAGATTAAAAAAATTGTATTCCTTTACAGTACATTTTTAAAACTGTCTTAAACTATATCTGCAAAATGCAACATTTAAATATTCATTCAATTATTATTATATGTTTATTATACATCGCCTTTGGCTTTTGGCTTGCTCAGTTGGGGACATTTAAATTTCATCTATATTACCGATCTGCCCGCATTGACACTATATGATAATTGAAATTAGCTGGATAACATCACCGTTTTCACCAGAACGGCTGTACAGCCGAATCAAATTCTGTTGCATTGTTTTCCTGTTAACACTGTGAAGCTGCTTTGAAACAATAGGCATTGTAAAAAGCACTATATAAATATAGCTGACTTGACTTTATTAAACATGTACAGTGTACAGCATTGGTATTTCTTTACAGTACATTACAGTACCTGTAATGTACAATACAGGTATTCCTGTACTGTACATTTTCCTTTACAGTACATTTTACAGTATTTTGCACCTTTAAACAATGACTACTACTACTACTACTACTACTAGTAGTACTAGTAGTAGTAGTAGTAGTAGTAGTAGTAGTAGTAGTAGAATTTTGTAGGCAGGTTAATATTGGATTTAGATTTTTAAAATGTACTGTGTAAAGGAATACCAATGCTTTGTTTAATAATAATAAATAGCATGCATATTTAAATCTGTTGCATTTCACAGATAGTTTAAAGGGTACTTCAGCGCTGGGAAGATGAATGTGTATTTAAACTGAAGTAACCCTTTAAGACTGGATTTTTTTTTTTTAAATGTACTGTAAGGGAATACTAATATTTCTTATGTTTTAAAAGCTATTACAATAATGAAAATATGACATGTTTTTGTTGAGTTTATAATGTAATTAATTTCTCATAATGTAAAAATTCAAGGCTTTGAGATTTATTTTAAGTATGTTTTTTTGGGGTGTTCACTTTCGTGAAGCAATATGAAAGTGTTTATTTTCTTTGCAAATGAATTATTTTGCTTGCAAAATATTTTATTCACAAATATAAGATTATAAAAGTTACCCCAGATTTTTGTCACTTTCAAATAGATGTTAAGATTTTTTGCAAATAGCTACCAAAACTCTGAATGTAGAAATGTAAAAAATTCTTCTTTTGTTACAGTAATGTGGCCATCATCTCTACCATGGTAATCTGTTTACAGTATCACATGGCATACATACTGTAATGTAAAATGCTGTATTTGATTCCATCTGTCTTATCCATCCCTTATACTTTATTCTGTTCACTCACACACATTTATGGGGACATTTTGTAGAGCTTTATGAAAGGCGGTTACTGTGATGAAATGTTTATATAAATGAAACACTTATTTTGTGCAGTGTAAAGGATACTTTGTGGTTTTGTGTATTGTACTAACACAGATGAAAATATGCTGAAATGTTTGAAAAAGTGCACTTGATCTGTTGTGATATTAGTACTATGAGTTTTGAAAATGTACACCTTGCTTGTGAAAATGGTACCAAAGCGAATAAAAAAACTGTAGTAAGGTGGACAGCAGGGGAGAAAAAAACCAAGTAAACCCTTGAAGAATATTTGAAAATGCTGATTTTAATTCAGAATAAGAAAAATGCTATTATACGATATACTTTTAAGTAAGATTTGAAGTACACCACAAGTGCACAATCAGTGATCACACTTCTTTTCACAAAGGAGAACATTTTACTATGAACTTCTGGGTCATGGGTTCAAATAACAAGGAATAAACCAGATTTTACCCAATATCTGTGTCCACCTTGTATTTTTAATTCTCATTAGAGTATATTGTGTATTGTGCTTTTATTATAGCAACATGCTAACATAAAACTCTTTTGGAATCAATTTGCCAGTTGATTCCAAATATGCTTTACAGAATCACATTACACTATGCAGTCAAGCTGATTTTGAGAAAATCAATCCTAGCAGATCTGTTGCTACTCCAAGCTCTAACCAGCTGCTTTCCGCATTGCTTTGAATTTGTCAAATTCACAAATGCCTCTTATTTTCAGTCAATATTCACTGCAAATCTTCATAGTCATATAAAAGCAGTGTGAACAGTCTGCTAAACTTTGCTAAACTGATATTTGATATTTGCTTGTTGCAATTGTCTATGTCTATGCGTGTGTGTAAAATATGATTTCTTAAGTTCAGCATTAACCTTTTCAAAGAAAAAGATATTCAGAAGTTTTTATGGACTCTTATACAAAATGAACTCTTGCCCCGTGACACTATTTGCCTGTTATCATTAAGTGGTCAGGTTCAAACTTTGACTGTTCATCCTCACAACTGCATTTTTGGAGACAAGACTGTGCCAACCAAGTCAGCAGTTTAACAGAGACAACATGGGTGTATGATCCCTTGCGCTTGAATGAAAACAGCTTGGATGCTTATAAATCAGGATGGGCTTGGGTGGTTAATGAAACACAAACAAGTAAATGGAAAAACTAAAAAAGCTCAAAACTCCCTCTAACTCAACCACACACTCAAGCTCTGTCCTCAAGCCTAGCGGGCTACCTAGACATCATTTTATAATACTGTATATTATAATGAATGGTGGTGCGGTGCTTAAATTCACTTGTATTTAGTGTATTTAGTGAACTGTGAATTTAGCTTATAGCATATTTTTTTATTTTGACAAAATGCAAAAATCACCCATTTATCTGAGGCTACAGTGTATTGCAAGTTGTGAGAAATGCTGATTATAAATCAGTAGTGTGTGTGTGTGTGTGTGTGTGTGTGTGTGTGTGTGTGTGTGTGTGTGTGTGTGTGTGTGTGTGTGTGTGTGTGTGTGTGTGTGTGTGTGTGTTTTAGTGTAAGTTTACAATAAAAAAAACTGCTCACCTTATTTTAGTATTATGGCTTATTAATATCATATATACAGTATATTTTAGGAATATAATGTTGCCGAGCTACTTGAATACTTATCACTGATCAATATTTCTATATAAATGATGGACAAAGTCATACACACAAAGGCAAAGAACGCATTATATTTAAATTACATTGACTAAATAACACATAATGTAACAGAAATCACTCTAATGTACATTACCGATAACATAAAAGGGACAAACAAAACTATTTAATCGTGTGATGTGTCATGTTGAGAATTTTTACTGTTTTAAAGTAAATTATACAGCAATTCATAGTTTTTATCTCCAAGAAAACATAAAATTGATAGTATTTTTAAGTTAAATGATATGTAATGCAATGCTAAACCATGTACAATTTTCCACTGTATATTATGTTAATGTAACTTACAGTTAATGTTATTATATAATTCAGTACTGAAAAGTATCAGCAAATATTGTTTAAATTTATTTAAAATGCGCTTTTTCACCTCAGATTTGTGTCTGCTAAGCATTGAGTTGTTAGCTTAGCAACATGCTAATGCCAGATTCTATTTGAATCAAGTGTGAGTTTTAAACACCAGAAGAGTGCAATTTTTTTAGACTCATGTGAATAACGTCACAAGAGTTGCTTGCCACATAGAATTATTAATCTTTTTTTTTTTTTTTCTCATTTTGGTTAGGACGCTGCCTTCGGGCTATATATTGGCTGTTGACAGCAAAACGACTCACTGTGTTTTGAAACGGAGCTACTTTTTGCCTTCATTAGCCACATTATTCCTCTTCTCCTTCCTCCCCAGACTGTTTGCTAGTCAATTTACATGAGGAACATGACAAATGTTACATCCAGCTCCCTTATTACTCTCAAAACATCTCGAAAAGGACTATCAACCCCCCTCCAGCCAGTTTCTCGCACTCTCTTCAAACATGCCACGGCGCTGAGATTCATTTTTTAAAAGGCTGTGAATATTCCAAACATGACAAATGAGATGTTCACCATTGTCTAAGAATGAACAGTTATATCTGAGTGAAACGGCAACCTCCGGCGTAGATAATGTGAGTTTTCACATTAATTCAGACATCATTCTGAAAAGAGTGAGAGGGGGGTGAGAATGATGACTAAACAGTGACAGAGAGCAGGGCGAATGGCTTCCAATCACAGAAGCCATCAGATGAGTTCACTCTGAAAAGACAACCTTGGTAAATATGAGGCACAGTAGTGAAGATAAATGCTTTCTTTGAAGCCATACATTACAACTCTCAGTAAGACGGGAAAAATTAGCCTGTCACATGCAGACTAACCTTGAAAGACAGATTTTGAATTAAGCTGCCTCTGCCTGGCAAATGCTGCCATGACATGAAAAAATGTCATGTTTTCAGATTTCAAAGAATCTGTTGTCCTTGAGTTGTATCATTATTATAAGTGTCATATTAAAGGAATATTCATAAATTCTGTCATTTAATCTCCTTCAAATTTGTAAGATATTCTTTCTTCTGAACACAAACTGAGATTGTTCACAGAATGTTCATGCTGCTCTTTTCCATATAATGCAGCTGAATGAGGACTGGAGCTGTCAAGCTCTTAAAAGGTCAAAACTGCAATAAAAGTACCATTATTCACTGAAAATCTTGCCCTGTTCTGTAGCTTGAAAATGGGCCAGTGACGCTCAATAATTTAGGTTTAATAATTTTTATGGTTATTAAAATTTGTATTAAAATTCATTTTGATATTTTTGAGGGGCATTAAGTAAAAAAAAACAGAAACATCAGGGTGTTACAACTGTCCTTATATCACAATGAATAAAAAAAAGAAGTATATTAAAATAAAATTCATCGTTTACTCACCCTCAAGTCATTCCAAACCCTTAAAGGTACAATAAGCGATTTCTGAGAAACGCTGTTGAAAGCGGATCGGGCTGAGCACCACAACACACTTGTATGAGCAGTAAGGGGCATGTTCACTCATGAGGGGGGACATGTTCATGACATGTTTGTGTCGCATAGCGTGTTTCGGGAATTTGGGGGTGGGGCTATCAAGATAGGGGTGTGATCCTTTTGGGTAGGGCCGTGTTTGTTTTGGTGTTTTCAAATTTCAACTGCGTTTCTCAGAAATCTCTTACTGCACATTTAAGGCTTTGTTTACAATTGAAACCTGGGAGATTTCTGTCCCTCCACTGGAAGTCCATTCTACCAAAGCTTTGATACTTCATAAAGGGATCATAAAGGGTTAATTGTCTTTTGAAGCTTCATATGATTTTTGGGTGAACTAACCCTTTAAATAGTGTACCATAATATTTTATCATTATTTCTTAGGAAAAAAATTAATTAAAGTGAAATTACTTCACTGCTTATCAATATGTAATATTAATATTAAATCAAATGTGCGACCAACATGCAAAAAATAAAAAAATAATCACAGTAAGGAATCCTGCAGACCTTGTGTGTCAAGTTCAATATGTCTTGTAAAATGGCAATTGATTGACTTTAATGGCTTTAATTCAATTACTTTTTTTTATGACAAGGCATGGTTAGTTGTAAAATGGTGCAACTCATCAAAAACCTAATCATATTTTCAAATAATTCATGCTAAAAGCAATAATTATTGACATCTAGTGCATCATGCCTTTACTGTATGTGCCAGTTCTGACTAATGAGATTTATAGTGTTGGGTTTGAGTTGTAAAGAATATCTAGCCCCAGGGGAAAAGGTGCGGGATTTATGCATGCATTTAATCGTGTTACGATCAAACATGCACAGATCCGCACAGAGGGGAATTTTGATATTAACAATTGATTAAAATGGATTAAAACAATTATTAATATCTAGGGCTTAATTCAACTTTTAGAAATTTCTTTGATTCTAGAATTGAGTTCAAAGGACGGATAATTGTCCACCAAATATCTGTCTTTTAATAACTCTTAAACAACGTTTCTCTGGCCAGGAGAACTATCTTTCGTTTAATTTGTAACAGGGTCGGTTCACCGTAAAAGTGACCTATGTATGAGCAAACCAAGCGCAATCACGTGTGAATATATATATTTTAATAAAATCAACAAACAATAAACTAACATACACAAATTAACTGAAAGCAGGAAGGAGAGAGAGGGAGAAAGAGAGAGAGAGGGAGAGAGAGAGAAAACAACGGTGATTTATCGACATAACCTATGAGCATAAACAAGGAATCAGTCCAGCTTACTGGTATAAGCTCAAAACTTTATAACGACAGCTTAAGGGATACTTGCATAGGTTTCCTTGGTGGTGAGCTCGTGTGTTTAGGGGAATTCCGCGATCCGGTCCGTGTTTCGATCTTGCCGGGTGGTTCCTTGGAGTCCGCGGGAAATTCAACTTTGGTTCCTTTGTGTGATGAGATCCGTTGAAGGATGGCGAAGAGAGAGAAGAAGCCGGAGAGAGAGACGAGGACAAGAGAGAGAAGAAAAGAGAGGGACAAGAGAGCGAGCAAGCCGTCTGTGGCCCAATTTTAAAGGGCCGCGACGGGGCACGTCTCTTTGGTCGGAACAGCCAATCAGAGCGAAGGAACTCAGAAGCGGGAAATCTCCCTTTGTCTTGGGTCTCGCCTCATTAACATGTTTTATGACTCTCACAGATGGGCAGACTTGGGGTTTTTTGGGTATGCAGACTTTGGGGTTTTGGCATGAAAGAAAGAGTCGGGTGCATCATAGCACCCCACAACCCGCCTAGCTGGCCTACAAATTGCGAGACAAAGATTTCGAGACCAAACATGGGGGTTTTAACCCAAGAGTTACAGGAATGGCGAGAATTGACGCCATCTTTCCTTAAGCATTCGCTGGCTATAAGTTTCTAACCTATCAAACACATCTAAAATGGTTATAACAAAAAGCATGCGTATATACAGGGAACAGCACACCTAAAATGAAGAATAACTAAGTTAAAAGTCATATAATTTGTTCGGATGTCCCTTGGTATGTGTGAGGTGGGGGCTGGTTTGATAATGAGGTGCTTGTGGGCTGCAGAGGCCTGGCTTGTGTCCTTTTAGCACCATTAACCTGTCGGTCTGTAGACTTCACGGCGCCGGTCTTGTTTGAGTCATTATAACTAATCAAAGTATTGGTCCGTTGATCATTTATGAGCGCCATCCATACGCTACATATCCCCCTTTGGCCGACGACGTCGTGTTCGAACATCGCCGGACATTAGTTCCGATAGTCGAATGGCAGGTGTCTCACGATGGTCGACTTGAATGATGGGCGTTGAATCTCTGTGGCAGGCCGAACCTAGAGAAGATGTGGTTCTTCAGGAGGTCTGCCGTGGTTTGGGCAGTGTCGTTGGTGCTGGCCGACACTCCACCCACTTGGTGAATTGTTGAGTTTATGGTCTTTTCAACGGCAGTCTTTTGCTTGGTGTAAGCTTTATGGGCGAGGTCCAGGAAGCGGTGTACATCTCGGCTTGATGTGATTCTGAGCAAATACAATCTGTCCCATGTTGTCACATTGTCCACCGTTTGTGGAAGAAAGTCTATGTCCTGCAGATACGAGTGCACGCCGTGTCCTTCTGCGGGCTTGGGTTGAATGTGGGAATGTTTCTGGCCAGCTTGTCGAGTTCTTTGTGAGCGTTGCCGTGCCTGGCGGCCGGAATCTCTTGTGAAGGTCCCCACCCCTTCGCTCCCGAATGGGGTTCTAGGAAGCTGGCTGGTGACATTTTAAACTGTGGACTATCGCGACCCTCCGAACAAGGAACTCTTGACTTGGAGGTCTTGACCTACTGACCCGAGGAAACTCAGTGTCGTGGGTTTCCCCTTGCTGCTTGCTGTGCGGCGTGTAGGCATGTTTGAGTTCTCTGTTAGTATTGTCAAGTTTGTTTCTCAAATAGTCTTTTTCATTTGTTAGAGTAAGAATTTCATTTCTGGCCGCTTGCAGGTGTTTTTCGCAAGCTCTGGTCTCAGCATCCTTCTCTTTTAGTTCATTTCCAGCTCTGACCAGGAGAGCTTCGCCTCGTTGGAGTTTCTCATTTACGTCCTCTCTGTGTTCTTTCTCAACTTGTTCTCGTTGCTCAGTGTCGGCACGAAGTTCTGTCAGTGCATCTTGGAGTCTCTCGACTTCTGGTCCTGTAGCTCTGCGTGGGTCTCATCCGCTTCATGGGCGCCGCTCCTGAGTCTCGACGAGTAGCTGGTCTAGACGAGTCTGGGCGTCGGCCTGGTTCCTCTGGGCCTCCTCAGCTTGAAGTTTGAGCGCTGTTGTCGCCTGCTCCAGCTGGACATTGTTATTCTCGTTGAGCCGTGTCTGGACGATCAGATTGTGGGCGAGCCTCCCGATGATCTTGGCCGCTCTTTGTGATTGTAACGCTGCGTGGGATCATGGGCCATCAGCATGTTCAGGTCGTTGTCCAGTTGTTCTCTGCTCAGCTGCTGTAGGTCGCCGGTGCCTCTGGGCAGGAACTCGTGGGTCAGAGCAGACAGCCAGGTCTCGAGGTTGTCCCAGTGGGCAGCAGGGCTGGATGAACGGGACATCTTGGCGTACTGTTGACGAGAGAACGCAGCACAAAAGAAACACAATGCAAGTCCTTGCCGAATTGAGAGCTAAGTTTTTTTATTTGTTTTTTTTTTGGTTTTAAAATATCAAATTAGGCTAACAGTCTATGCTGTTAGTGAGCTACGGTCCAGATACTTAATATCTTTGGCCGTGAATATTGGTGAGGGCCAAGCCTAAATAAAGATTTTGATGGCGGCAGCCTATTGGGTCGTGTGAGGACTCTGGCGGCTGGATTCTAATCTAATATTTAGCTTTCCTTGCTGGCTCTCATAGGTTCTGTCGGTATGTGGACTAAAGGAAACACAACACGACGGTGCGATACATAGGGTAGGATAAAACAAACAAAAATATTAAAGGGGAAGGGTAAAAAAACAAGAATAAGTGGAAAAATAAATAAAAAAAAAAAAAAATTAAAAAAAAAAATTAAACAAATAAAAAAAAAAACAAGGATTGAAAATTAATAAAAATAATAAATCAAAATAAGGTGGATTAAAATAAAATTAGAAAAAAAAAATCAAAACAAAGTAACAGGGAGTGGTGAAAAAAAAAAAAAAGGGGGAAACTCTAAGCTTGTTTTCGCCACTAGGTGTTAATACGGGTCTGACAGAGCGGTGGCGCTGTCGAGTAATAACCTCTAGTGAGACTGTGTGCTTAGAGTGTAAGGTCCCAAAGGCACTCAATGTTAATTTAAAAATGTTGAATTTAAACTCAGTTTAAACCAAATTTCAAATAACCTGGTGCTAGAATAATTTTGGGGATTTGCTGTTACAGTAAACAGGCACTTAAAGCAGAAATAACGCTTCAGTTACTGGTGTTAATCATTGAGTGCTTGTGGTGACACAGATACAACTTTATTTGAATTTAAGTTAAATTTGTTTAACATAAATTTAAATAAGTGTGAAGAGTCATAGAGACAGAGAGTGTCAAATAACAGTAACAGTGAGGAGAATTACAGTTCTGAGCAGAACTAAAACAGCAAAAGGGGAAAGTCGAATTAACCTTCAAAGAAAACAGAAGGGAAACGGAACTACGAATAATGTCCACGAGATGGCGTTATCGAGTTCGCTCACGGAGATGACGAGAGAGGAGGGACTCCGTTCACCTGGTCAGAGGGGAAGTACCAAACTCTCAGCGCGCCGTGATTTCAATTTTGGGTGTGTGTTCACCGGTTCGGTGATTACACATTAATCACGCATACAATAAATCTCTCTCTCTATATATATATAACTTTAGTTTCTCTTTCGATCGGAGGATCGAGGGAGTGCCTGGCATGAACCTTTCATTACCATTAAAGCACACTATAAACGAACAGGATTTCTTCACTGCCGCTTTGGTTAAGCTGGATCAGAGCTTATACCTGGCTCCTGGCTAAGTCACACAATAGTGTCGTGATTTGCCTTGGGTGCACGCGATTAATTACATCGCATGGACTCAAACGGAGCGAAAACACGCTTAGTTTCCAGCATCGGATATACACGATGAATTGAACTAGCGCAATAAGAGGCCTTTAAAAACGATCGGAGGAAACTCGCCGGATCGCGTCTTTTCCACTGCGGACTCGTTTCGTCCTTACAGGAGATAAACAAATATTAAAATGGTCTGCAACGAAATTTCTTCGTCTTTACAGAAGCGACTTTAATATTGTGACTGCAGTTTAACGGATTTACTTGTTAACAAAGGCTAAATGATAGACAAATAGTCGTGTTAACACACCGAATTCAGGAATATGAGCTCATGCAATTTGGGCGAAAGTGCGTTCTGCTTCGCAGGCGCGTGTGTGACAAACAAAACATATACACACACACTTAGTTCGAACTGAGTTCGCTCAACACAGGTTTAAAACGATGCCCGCATTCTCCACCACCACGAATATCTAGCCCCAGGGAAAAGGTGCGGGATTTATGCATGCATTTAATCGTGTTACGATCAAACATGCACAGATCCGCACAGAGGGGAATTTTGATATTAACAATTGATTAAAACGGATTAAAACAATTATTAATATCTAGGGCTTAATTCAACTTTTAGAAATTTCTTTGATTCTAGAATTGAGTTCAAAGGACGGATAATTGTCCACCAAATATCTGTCTTTTAATAACTCTTAAACAACGTTTCTCTGGCCAGGAGAAATATCTTTCGTTTAATTTGTAACAGGGTCGGTTCACCGTAAAAGTGACCTATGTATGAGCAAACCAAGCGCAATCACGTGTGAATATATATATTTTAATAAAATCAACAAACAATAAACAAACATACACAAATTAACTGAAAGCAGGAAGGAGAGAGAGGGAGAAAGAGAGAGAGAGAGAGAGAGAGAGAGAAAACAACGGTGATTTATCGACACAACCTATGAGCATAAACAAGGAATCAGTCCAGCTTATTGGTATAAGCTCAAAACTTTATAACGACAGCTTAAGGGATACTTGCATATGTTTCCTTGGTGGTGAGCTCGTGTGTTTAGGGGAATTCCGCGATCCGGTCCGTGTTTCGATCTTGCCGGGTGGTTCCTTGGAGTCCGCGGGAAATTCAACTTTGGTTCCTTTGTGTGATGAGATCCGTTGAAGGATGGCGAAGAGAGAGAAGAAGCCGGAGAGAGAGACGAGGACAAGAGAGGAGGACAAGAGAGAGAAGAAAAGAGAGGGACAAGAGAGCGAGCAAGCCGTCTGTGGCCCAATTTTAAAGGGCCACGACGGGGCACGTCTCTTTGGTCGGAACAGCCAATCAGAGCGAAGGAACTCAGAAGCGGGAAATCTCCCTTTGTCTTGGGTCTCGCCTCATTAACATGTTTTATGACTCTCACAGATGGGCAGACTTGGGTTTTTTTGGGTATGCAGACTTTGGGGTTTTGGCATGAAAGAAAGAGTCGGGTGCATCATAGCACCCCACAACCCGCCTAGCTGGCCTACAAATTGCGAGACAAAGATTTCGAGACCAAACATGGGGGTTTTAACCCAAGAGTTACAGGAATGGCGAGAATTGACGCCATCTTTCCTTAAGCATTCGCTGGCTATAAGTTTCTAACCTATCAAACACATCTAAAATGGTTGAAAAACAAAAAGCATGCGTATATACAGGGAACAGCACACCTAAAATGAAGAATAACTAAGTTAAAAGTCATATAATTTGTTCGGATGTCCCTTGGTATGTGTGAGGTGGGGGCTGGTTTGATAATGAGGTGCTTGTGGGCTGCAGAGGCCTGGCTTGTGTCCTTTTAGCACCATTAACCTGTCGGTCTGTAGACTTCACGGCGCCGGTCTTGTTTGAGTCATTATAACTAATCAAAGTATTGGTCCGTTGATCATTTATGAGCGCCGTCCATACGCTACAGAGTCCACCTTAGTCAAGTCTGAGTTGAGTACGAGTCTTTAGCCAATTGTGTACGAGTCAACTAAACAATACTGTATTTCATTAAGTCTTGAATTTTTTTAATTTCTTTATTACTTTGAACAGCTTATAAAAGAACAACATTGATTTTAAATGTTACAAAAGCAAACCTCTATTACATCTTGCCTTTTTTGATTTTTCATGTCATGTCATGTCATAATTAGTATTCTGTTCAGCAAACTTGAAGTCATGTAATGGATGTTATGCCAAGTTGATTTCTGTATTTTGATATACAGTGCATCCGGAAAGTATTCACAGCACTTCACTTTTTTCACATTTTGTTATGTTACAGCCTTATTCCAAAATTGATTAAATTCATTGTTTTTTTCCTCAATTCTACAAACAATACCCCATAATGACAATGGGGCTTGTCCCGTAGCCATTCCTTTTTTTATCTTGTGCTTAGTGTTATTGTCCTGTTGGAAGATGAACCGTCGCCCCAGTCTAAGGTCCAGATTACTCTGGAGCAGGTTTTCATCAAGGACATCTCTGTACATTGCTGCATTCATCTTTCCCTTGATCCTGACTAGTCTCCTAGTTCCTGCTGCTGAAAAACATCCCCACAGCATGATGCTGCCACCACCATGGTACGCTGTAGGGATGATATTGGCCAGGTGATGAAAGCTGCCTGGTTTCCTCCAGACATGATGCTTGCCATTCAGGCCAAAGAGTTCAATCTTTGTTTCATCAGGCCAGAGAATTTTGTTTCTCGTGTTCTGAGAGTCCTTCAGGTGCCTTTTGGCAAACTCCAGGCAGGCTATCATGTGCCTTCTGGCCACTCTACCATACAGGCCTGATTGATGGAGTGCTGCAGAGATGGTTGTTCTTCTGGAAGGTTCTCCTCTCTCCACAGAGAAACGCTGGAGCTCTGTCAAAGTGACCATCGAGTTCTTGGTCACCTCCCTGACTAAGGCCCTTCTCCCCCGATCACTCTGTTTGGCCGGGCAGCCAGCTTTAGGAAGAGTCCTGGTGGGTCCAAACTTCTTCCATTTATGGATGATGGAGGCCACTGTGCTCATTGGGACCTTCAACGCTGCAGACATTTTTCTGTACCCTTCCCCAGATCTGTTCCTCGATACAATCCTGTCTCCGAGGTCAGACAATTCCTTGGACTTCATGGCTTGGTTTGTGCTCTGACATGCACTGTTAACTGTGGGACCTTATACAGACAGGTGTGTGCCTTTCAAAATCATGTCCAGTCAACTGAATTTACCACAGGTGGGCTCCAATCAAATTGTAGAATTGGTATTGTTTGTAGAATTGAGGAAAAACATAATGAATTTAATTCATTTTCAGTCAAAGTCAAAGTCAGCTTTATTGTCAATTCTGCCATACGTACAGTACATACATACAGAGAATTGAAATTCTATGACTCTCAGACCCTAGGTGCCTAACAACAACAAAACAATAACAATAACAACAAAAGTTTAACAGTAACAACAACAGAAGAAAGATTAAAAACGATGGATAAAGTGAATTTTAGAGGTAAAGTGGCGATGGCAAATAGTGCAAACAATAGTAACAATAGTTTTAAGTCAGTGCAGGTATTATTATTATAGGTAAATTATTAGAGTGTGTGCAAAAAAAGAGTCTGTAAGAGGGGAGACCAATTCCTCAGAGAGACAATATAGTGAGGTAGATGAAGGGAGGAGAACTGGGGGATTCCCAGATCAGGTGCGTGGGGCAGAAGAGGGAGGGTCGGCAGAGTCGGGAGGGAGTTCAATGCCCTGACAGCTTGGGGAATGAAGCTGTCCTTCAGTCTGCTGGTCCTTGCTTGGAGACTGCGAAGCCTCCTCCTGATGGCTGCAGACTGAAGAGGCTGTGCGATGGGTGGGTGGGGTCTCTCGCAATGATGAGGGCTTTGCGGGTGAGTTATAAATGTCCTGGAGGGGTGGGAGAAAGACACCAACGATCTTCTCAGCTGCTCTCACTATGCGCTGAAGTGCTTTACGGCAGGATGCGTTGCAGGCGCTGTACCACACAGTGATGCAGCTGGTCAGAATGCTCTCGATGGTGCCTCTGTAGAAGCTGCGCATGATGGGGGCTGGGGTTCCGGCTCTTCTCAGCTTGCGGAGAAAGTAGAGTCGCTGCTGTGCTTTCTTGGTCAGTGCTGTGGTGTTGGCGGTCCAGGAGAGGTCCTCTGTTTATAATGTACACCCAGAAATTTGGTGCTCCTCACCCTTTCCATGGTCACACCGTTGATGGTCAGAGGAGCGTGCTGGGTGTGCATTCTCCTGAAGTCAACAACAATCTCCTTCGTCTTCTCCACGTTCAGAGAGAGATTGTTGTCGCCACACCACCTGGCCAGGCGGCTCACCTCGCTCCTGAAGTTTGTCTCATCATCGTTGCTAATGAGACCAACTACGGTCGTGTCGTCCGCAAACTTGATGAAGAGATTGCTGTTGTGTATGGGTGTGCAGTCATGTGTCAGCAGAGTGAAAAGGAGGGGGCTCAACACACATCCCTGAGGGGCTACAGTGTTCATGATGATGGAGCTGGATGAGTTACTGCCGACCCGAACTGCCTGAGGTCTTCCCGTCAGGAAGTCCAGCAACCAGTTGCACATCGATGTGCTGAGTCCCAGCTGTGACAGTTTTTGAGTGAGCTGTAGAGGCATGATTGTATTGAATGCTGAACTAAAGTCTATGAACAGCATTCTGACATAAGTGTCTTTATTTTCCAGGTGAGTGAGTGCTGAATGGACGGTGGTGGCGATGGCGTCATCGGTCGAGCGTTTAGACCGATATGCAAATTGGTAGGGGTCCAGGGAGGGGGGGAGGACAGACTTAATGTGGTGCATGACTAGCCGCTCAAAGCACTTCATAAGGATGGGGGTAAGTGCGACTGGACGGTAGTCGTTGAAGCAGGATGGAGATGATTTCTTAGGGACTGGAATGATGGTGGTTGCTTTGAAGCATGTGGGGATGACAGCTTGACTCAGTGAGATGTTGAAGATGTCTGTGAAGACATCAGTGAGTTCCTCTGCACAGTCTCTCAATACACGTCCAGGAATGTTGTCAGGACCTGGAGCTTTGCGTGCGTTGACCCTGCTGAGGGATCTTCTCACGCTGTCCCTGGGCAGTGACAACATCAGGTCATCGGGAGGAGGTGGTGACTTCTGTGCAGTGTTGCTGTTGTGAGCTTCAAAGCGAGCAAAGAAAGTGTTCAGCTCATTCAGCAGGGGGGTGGAGCTGTCACATGTCCGTGCAGGGGGCTTATAATCTGTGATGGTCTGAATACCCTGCCACAGGCTCCTTGTGTCTCTGCTGTCGCTGAAACGATGGGCTATCCTCCTGGAGTACTGTCTCTTAGCCTTCCTGATGCCGCGTGACAGGTTGGCCCTTGCTGTCCTCTATGTCCTAATGTTACAGCCTTATTTTGGAATAAGGCTGTAACATAACAAAATGTGGAAAAAGTGAAGCGCTGTGAATACTTTCCGGATGCACTTTATTTCTGAGTGAAACAGCTTTTTGAATTTAAAAAGCTATAGGATGGGACTTGACTTATCCACCGATATAAATTTATGGATTTAAGGCAGGGGGTGGTAATCGGGGTATAGCTTGGTGAATAGGAACAGCCTTTTGGGTTTATATGACGGGTAGTTAGACCTTAGTGAGGATAGATGCCATATTGATTTTTTTTTTTTTTTGTGGATGAAAATGAGGCTGTGAGGGGACAGACCTACACCTGGCATGCACTGTGTATAAACGTCCTACATGTAATTTCAATAACTCAATGCCAGGTTTCATTTATGATTAACAAGTTACATTATTGGAAGTTTATTGTATGGATCTATGTTTTCAAGTTAATGAATATTTTGGTAGGGTTGTTGTTGTTTTTGAATTTTTGCCCAATCTACTAAACTCGTTTTAGACAGTTTGCAAGTATTGGATTGATTGCAGACATGGCTTAAAAACACATGCGAAATATTGACTTTCGTGACAATTCCGTCAACTGTCCCAAGCATATTTCACAGAATCCCTGGACTCGGTTGGACCAAACACCTGAGTCCAAGTCAAATCCGTGTAAAAATGTATCTGAGTCTGTGGCAAGTCCAAATCAGTGAAAATCTGTACTCAAGAATGAGTCAGAGTACCACAACTCTAGAGATTTAAGAGCTACACCAGAGAGCTTTTCAGCTCACTTTATTGTACTTGATCTAAGGTTCACCGTAGGAACGGGAAACTCATATTGTCCAATTTACTCAATCATATTATTTGCGATTTACGCAACTACTAGATTAAATTATTTAGGGAGAACGTGAACCAATCAAGTACTCAAAAATGATTTCTGTTGAAACTGAAATTCCCAGCATGCTTTGCTTGGGACTTAACCAGGAGAGTAAAAATGTTGAATTAAGTGTTATTTTAGGTGTTTTTGAGCAAGATGTGCAAAGGTGAAGACTTGATAGTGTTTAATGTTCAATTATGTTGGAATTATTAGAACAATTTAAATTACACTGGGTTACCATTGTGGAGAAGAGTGAAGCATTTGCTTGGGTGGATTGATACAGCACATGTTATTACTGCTTTGCCCATATAGCATTTCCTTCTTAGCATTAAACATGCTAATATGCGCTATAGCTAGCTAGGAATAATAATTTAGTCATGTGATGCAAAAATATAAGAAATTTAAATTAACCTTGGTATGGATTTATAGACTACTTAATTGGGATACTTAAAAATGACTTTTTCACTTTCAATCAAATTCCATGATATTGAAATTACGTGAACAAATTATGTTTGTTCTTTAATGGCTTTATGGTGTACATCTTCCTACCCGGTTCACCTTTTGTTCACTTTTTTTCTCACACTTTCCTTAAATTACTCTCTCAGTTATTAATTAGTTGTCTTTGAGTTATCACATGCAAGGCCTTTAACTCTCAAGGGAAGTCAAATCTGTCATCCTTCACGACCATGAGCTGTGTGTGTGTGTGTGTGTGTGTGTGTGTGTGTGTGTGTGCAGGAAATAAATTCATACTCTTCTCTCTTTCAAATTGGATGCTTTCAGTCTAACAGCCTGTGTGAGTATGATCATATAGTGGTTTATTCAGTTTGACTGACTCTCACATAAGATGCATGACTGAAGTATGATGGTTGCATGGCGTCCTCTTCACATCTTTCTCATTTCCTCTTTCTTCTTTCCAATAATCAGCATATCAAAGCTTAGTTCCAAAACCTAATGAGTCGTCTTATTGTCTACTCCCTACACAGGTTGCTAAATTGTCAGCCGTTAAATGAGACTGCTGATTTGAGACTACTGCCTAAAACTGTTTTAAATGAAATTGAGCTAATTTACATCAGTACTTTTCAGTTTAGAATTATATATTAATAGTATATTAATAATTTTTGTGTACACTTAGATTTTTGCAATGCATACTGAACGTAATAATACAAATTTGAAATAAAATAAGTTTAAGTACAAAAATACTAAAACTAAAACAAAAATAAATATGAATTAAAAAATTGTAAAACAACATAACAAAATTACTAAAACTTAAACTAAAATTATATAAAATAATATAAAAATGTATTAAAAGATATTTATATCAAATGTAAATTATCAAAATATGAATTACTATAATACTATGGGATATCGCATTTAAAAAAATGCTGATAGAAACACCAAGATTCCAAAATGTGCATAAAAACGTATGCGCTCAATTAATATTTTTATCTGATAGGAAAACATGCACAGAAATTACGAAAAACTTTTACTGAATTAATCCCTCAAAGTGCAGCCTCGACAGTGGATGTGATTAAGTGCGTTCATGCCATGTCGTAATTACCGGTATTACCGTAATTAACCTGTAAAAAGCCTTCACGTTCTTGTAGAATTTATATTACAAGGTATAAACTCATAATTTCCTGAGAGCTACGACTTGCACCACCTGACCACTGCAGATTTAAAGTGTGTTTGACTTGAAATAGTGCTGCGCAGAACGATCGGTGTATAACATCAAAGTACCGCGAATGCAATGCGAAAGCATACAGAGCTTTATTTACGACATGGTGCGAACACAGCAATTGGATAACCAATTTCATTGCACAGCATCTCAAATGTTGTTTTAGTTATTCTGAAATGCCTTCCAGTCTGTCATCAATGATTTGGTATAATGACTTCAGAAGCATCTCACACGATTGCGTTCACAAACACCAGGTATCCGAACTCAAGATAACATGACAGTGTTTATTGCGTTTCGTCTGCAAGCTCTGAGACACAAGTCATTTATGATGGAGGATAAATGAGCCACAGTGGCTTCCCCGATTACAGTAACCTCTGTAACCTCTCATTTTTATTACCGATATGTTGCGTCAATTTCACAGGAAGTGTCTTGAACACATGGGATGGTTTATTCGCAAATGTTTTATGTGATTTTCCAAGTTAAATTCACAAATTTGGATGGAAACAAACAGAATTAGCAAAGTGACTAATGCTTTGCTGCAGAATAAAAGTGAAACCCCTTTCTTTGTCTCACATGCGTCTTATATCTTGACACTTGTGTTTGTGTATAGTTGAAATGCTCAGTGTGACCTTCAGCTTTGATACAGGCAGTGTGGTGAATGGCGGCAGACCCTCAGGACACAGAAAGACACCTTCCTCCTGCTCTTCAGAGTAAACAAGCCAGTGTCTCTTCTCTTCCTCTCATACATCCATCACACAATGATAAATATCTCAACATCCTCCGCTCACAGAGGCAGCACAGACCTCGCTGTGAGGATTAATTACAATACTGAAATACAATACCGTACCAAAAACACAACATACACTTATAAAAGCAATACATTTTATTTGTGCACTGTATTGTTCACGATTGTGGGGAACAGAGCCAAAATCGACCTTTTATTCAGCACTCTTCATCTCCATTCTCAACAGCGACCGTAAATGTCAAATCTGGCACTCGTTATGAATTCATTGCCACTTCAAGAAGCTTTACGACATCAGTTTCGACATGCTGTGTTTCGGTTGATGTGCCTTTGTATGAGAAGTGCGCACCTTCACAGAGTGGATCGGGATAACATTTTCAGCGTTTAAAAACTTAAATTCTGCTCTGCATCTCATACAAAACTATTATATAGAGGATTGCCACTGCAACACATAGTCATTTGAACTACTTTTGGAAACGCTTTTGACAACTTGTCTGTCTTGTTTTTTTCTTCTTCTTTATAACAGTGCCTATTTTTAACCTCTTATGCTCTGGGACCATTTTGAGGGATTTCCGCCTGGATTTGGCCTACCCAAATTGAAAAGATTCCCATACCCACATACAGTGGTCTAAATAGTTTTCCTATACATTTCTGTCCAATACTTTTTATATTTTCTTTGTAAATCCTCAATAAAATGGTTTTGTTTAGGTTTGTGGATAGGGTTAATGCAGTGGTTCCTAACCACGTTCCTGGAGGCCCACCAACAGTGCACATTTTGCATGTCTCCTCAATCAAACACACCTGATTCAAGTCATTAGCTCATTAGTAGTGACTCCAAAATCTGATGTGGGTCGTCTCAGACAAAGGAGACATGCAAAATGTGCACTGTTTGTGGGCCTCCAGGAACGTGGATGGGAACCACTGGGTTAAGGGATCCAACATTTATCTATAATGTTACACTGCGTCTCGTGGTCATGCCATTGGCCACTGCCTGCACATCTCCTTCAGACATCAAATCAGATGATGACGTGTATAGCTTGTTTGCAATCACTGCGTTGCTGTGGCGTGAAATACAGATGAAGGGCAGGAAGCGATTTTCTACGTAGGAAGCACTATCACTGACTCGCGTCAGTGATGTTTTGCGTCGTTTATGGTTGCTCAAATTGATCAAACCACAAGGAGGTGCCTTTAATGGCATTTTGTTTGCTGATACTGAAATTAATATGGATACTTGCTGACCTTTTGTTTTTGACTGGTTAAATATTTTACATTCTTCATGGTATTGTTTGAAGGGAAGAGAAGCTATTTTATCCCATTGCATGATCATTTGATGTTTTCACTGTTTTCCGTTCACAATGTTGATATCTTCAATCTTGATATCTGCTTCAGCCATCATATAGTAGAAATGTCCACGGTGGAGAATTGGGGTCACATTCAGTGGACAGACACAGACACACTGTATTTTTTTGTATTTATTTCAACAAATGACAACCAAAATCAAATCCCTAGAAGCGTGTGAAGTTGCTGCATACAAGTTACGCTAATTCACAAGCCAAGTGATAGTCATAATCGCAAATGTAATGTTAATTATTAAACCAAACAAAATACAAAACTTTCAAAAATGATTATTTTATTGAGTGATAGGGTTCAATCAGCAAGATTATTACTAGATTTGCTATCCGCCATCTTCCGGTCACCTCCTCAACCTGCTTCCCTTAGTGTTTTTACACATAGAAAAAGCGAAAATTGTATTACACTGTCCAGTTTTCTCTCTATGGCAATTCTCGATTCAGCATGAATGACCTACAATGGCGACATTTTTCACAATCACGACAGAAAATCTAAATACTGCCCTAAACTCACTAGCAAAAAGGCAGCGTGATATAAATAAACCAGACCCAGACTTCAACACGGCGTGGCGGCAGCTTCACATTCTCTATATCTACTGCCGAAATGGCAGGCAAGTCTTTCAATTCAGAAAAATCGCTCTTCTAACATAAGGATCACATCTAGCATATGTTGTGATTTTCTGCCAGCATAGTACGGACTTTCCTCCATCTCGTCCATTCTGCTTTTCACTTCCTGTCCATCTGAATTTCGCGCATCATCAGAATCACGTGTCTGCAAACAAGCTATTCAGACGCCCCCTTTACTCACAGGTGCTCGAGTGTGACGTCATGGACTGCCGTCATAGTAGTGCCAATAATGATTCAGACACCGGTCACGCTGATGCCATTTCCCATAGCCTCAATCCAAGACACAGTGTCTTGTTCCCCTTCTTAGGGAACCATGGTTACAGTCGTAACCTGAGAGGTTTTGTACCTGTAAAGGGCCTTTCACACTGAGCACGATTAAACAACGTGAATGTACATCGTGATGACGCTCGTTAATCGAACCAATAGATCCCTATGGAGCTATTCACACCAAATGTTTTGTATTTATGCCGTATTAACAATGAGACCAGGCTGTGTTAACTCTTGCTGTAACATCCCAAAACATTAACTCCAAAACCTAGTGAGCTGCCTACAACATTTTTAAGGGATAGTTCCTCATGTCATTTCAAACCTGTGACTTCCTTTATCTGTGCAGAACACAAAAGAAAGTATTTTGAAGAATTTTGATAGTCACTGGGGTCCAAAACAACATCAGACCCTACCGACATTCATACAGTTTTCTTTGTAACTTAATAACTTTGTTTTTGTTACAGTTTTGAACAAAATAACTTGCATTTTGGTTGAACAATATTTTAAAGAGTCTTAGGCACTCTCTAAATGATGCTGCCTTATAAGATGTATATGTTTTAGACAGACTCTGAGGCAGCACTGCAGCACATGTATCCTTTGTTGATAAAGAAATCCCAGAATGCTTTGAAATCAGTTCAATGAAAAGTTTTATCCAAGATGGTGGACTTTCTGTAATCCACAGATGCTGCTGGTAGCGATTAACTTCTAGAACCCAGAATATTCCTTAAAGTTTCAAGAGAAACTTCAAAAAAGTGAACTTTTTTTGTAGAAAAGGGCACTTTAAGCTCCTCTGTGGTCTGCCCTTTTTTAAGAGAGATCTTAGAAACATTATTCAGCTGATATTTTAAACCGATTTGGCATTCTCTGTGGATATGATTAATGAGGAAAAATATGCATGCTAAGGAGAGTCCATCTGATCTGTAATAATGGGAATTAAGAGTGATTTGTCATTTGGTAATATTTCTAGTTATGGAAATGTTCTTAAAGGAGTAATATCCATCCAGAAATAGCAATTCACCTCATTTTACTAGCAACATTCCATCTCCAAGTAGGTTGCTTCAAGTAAGTCATCAAATATGCTCAGTAACAGTACCTCATGTTCTTACTGATTAACATGAATGAGAATATTGGAATTTTAGCGATGTCCATCCACACTAAAGAACATGAAAGCACTCTCAGATATATGTACAAATGTAATGAGACCTATAGGGATTATAAGGTCCATACCACTTTCAAAGTACACACATTTAACTCGAACACCATTGATGTCCATATTAATAGTAACAAACTGGTTGTGGTTACAGGAATATACAGAGCCCCTAAAAAGGTCATGGTGATGGAAAAGAATATGAAATGGGAGGAAAAAATTATATTCCAATGCTTTTGCGTTCTCTTGCAAAACTTTTGCACCCGCCCGAGAAAGTTTTCCACAAGACCCTATATTTGTAATGTCAGGTTTCAAAAGTGTGCTTTACAAACTTTACATTTCAATATGCATTTTGTTTCATGAAAATGTGGGAACGATTGGCTCTGTGAGTGCTGACGTTATTCAAGATGACCATGAATGTGAGCAGTTGGATTCAATACTCTTTATCTTATCCATGCAATCCACTTTCTTTTTCTAGCAGTATGTGTCCACTGGTGCAGAGGGTGTGGAGCATGAGCTGGCATTTTAAATTAATTCTCTATGGGAGCTAGGGGGCAGGATTGCTCAGGGGATTGTGGGATTGACAGCAGGGCAGAACGAGTGATGAGAGCATCAGATAGTTGGGAAATGCTGAACCTATGTAAATGAAAATAAGAGCCGGCAGCCAATCACTATGACATGATGACAAGCTAGAGCTGTCAGAAATGTAGGAATTTGGAACACCTTGTGGCCGGAAATCAGAGATATCAAAATGTCCCATAAGACTATGAATGGAACACAGCATTATTCAGTCTTACACACACCACCTCTAATCCACATGAAACCTTCATATTAACCTCTCATTCCCCAGCAGGGGGCACTGATGAGTTTAGCTCCAGCCTCTGTGCAAAATCCTGAGCTCAAGGCAGGACAGAAAGAGAAACAAACATGATTTAGTATCTGGGTCATGAGAAATAATTTAATTTCATTGGCTAGGGAAAATATTTATCAAAATGTACGAGGCTCACATGGCATGTAGGTGTGAAACAGCAAGAAAATGACTATGATTACAGACGAGTAGATAAAATCAACCCATGCTTTAACAAGTTATAGATAACCCTGTGTCAAACTGATGGCAGGATTTCGTAACATATTTGTGACTTCAAATAGAAAAACTGTCAAGCTAATTTGTACGTCAGCCATTCAAAGAGTTTCATCTTGATATTGACCAGTCAAACCCTGGACTGGGTTTCCATTTTTGAAAATGGTTATGCTCTGTCTGCTTTCATTATGTTTTGAT
This sequence comes from Paracanthobrama guichenoti, assembly GCA_018749465.1. Taxonomy (NCBI): domain Eukaryota; kingdom Metazoa; phylum Chordata; class Actinopteri; order Cypriniformes; family Gobionidae; genus Paracanthobrama; species Paracanthobrama guichenoti. The sequence goes on from CM031946.1 coordinate 15,594,218, forward strand.
AATTTTGTTCTCCTTTGAATGGAAAAGACTGTTTGGAAGTGTTTTTTTGTTGTTGTTTTTATCTGGTCCATGCCAACTAGGTAAGTGACAAATATGCATAAGATTGTGTGACATAGATAAAAATAATGATTCAGATTTTTGAAATATATGTGCCAGGTAGAAACGTATAAAAAAACTTGTGTACACATATGTGAGTGTATATCTTTATTTTCAAAACACACACACACACACACACACACACACACACACACACACACACACACACACATATACATATATATATATATATATATATATATATATATATATATATATATATATATATATATATATATATATATCAAAAGTGGTATCTAAGGAAGGAACAGTGGTGAACCAGCAACAGGGTCATGGGCGGCCAAGGCTCATTGATGCATATGGGGCTACATAGCCGCAGACCAGTCAGGGTGCCCATGCTGACCCCTGTCCACCGCCGAAAGTGCAAATAGTGGGTACGTGAGCATCAGAACTGGACCACGGAGCAATGGAAGAAAGTGGCCTGGTCTCATGAATCACTTTTTTTTTTTTTTTTTACGTCATATGGATGACCAGGTGTGTGTGCGCCACTTACCTGGGGAACACATGGCACCAGGATGCACTATGGGAAGAAGGCAAGCCGCAGAAGTAGTGTGATGCTTTGGGCAATGTTCTGCTGGGAAACCTTGGGTCCTGCCATCCATGTGGATGTTACATGTGAGGTGACCACTACCACCTACCTAAGCACTGATGCAGACCATGTACACCCTTTCATGGAAACGGTATTCCCTGGTGGCTGTGGCCTCTAATGCGCCCTGCCACAAAGCAAAAATGGTTCAGGAATGGTTTAAGGAGCACAACAACGAGTTTGAGGTGTTGACTTGGCCTCCAAATTCCCCAGATCTCAATCCAATCGAGCATCTGTGGGATGTGCTGAACAAACAAGTCCAATCCATGGAGGCCCCCTCTCGCAACTTACAGGACTTAAAGGATCTGCTGCTAACATCTTGGTGCCAGATACCACAGCAGACCTTCAGGGGTCTAGTGGAGTCCATGCCTCGACGGGTCAGGGCTGTTTAGGCAGAAAAAGGAGGACCAACAAAATAGTATTAACAATAATAATGTTATGCCTGATCTGTGTATATATACACACACCATATAACAATTTACAGCCAGAACTAACCTTGCTTTGTCATAAAAAGTAAAATTTGACCTCAACAAACATATGATTACTAATGTGTTAATCATAGAAGAGATGTATTCAAGTCGTCGAACTGCATTTCAAATGTATTTTTGCATAATTGATTGATCCAGACAAAAATGAGCCTCATGTCAGTGACTTGCTAGCAAAATGTAGCTGGTAGATTTCACCATCTGAACTCAAAAAGCTATGTTAACCGCTATTATGGCTTTCCTTGCTCACAAGATTTTCATGGAATTACCCATCAAACGCCTGATGAAACCACACACATGACTGGAGAAACATCTCCAACAACTGGAGGACCAACAGTTTTTGACTAAATTGCCCCCGACAAGGATTGTTTGGCACTTCAGTGCCGCAAAAAGGAGCCGGTCTACATCTTAAAACTGTACATCTGTCAGTGAGCTTTTAGCTGTGCCTTTTGCAGCCTGCCTCATTACATAAAGAATGGAGGCCAGCATCTGAAGTGGGAGGGTTATATAACACTCTCAGTCCAAAGAGTGTGTGATATTATGGGTTTGTTTCATGTAAAGGCAAGACAGATTCTGAGAATTCAAAGCATTAAGCATCATGTTAACATCTACAGAGCATTACAGGACAGTGATGGCTTTAGAAGTGCTTCATAAAAATGCCACATGATTGTCATTTTCCCCTATAGCCTTGCAGGCACCAACTCCTACTGCACTATATATTGCATGCTTTTTTTGAGAAGTCACACTAATACATATTAACTTAAAGCCGTCTTGTTAAAGTAATAGCTCATCTTTAAAAACTGCCACCATTTACTCATGTCATTCCATTTAAAATGACAAAGTAGCATAAATGTCATACTAAGAAAGTTACATAAAAGTGGTGCAACATATTGATGCATATTCCTTTCTGAAGCCTTACAATAAATTTGTGAGGTACAGACCAACAGTTATAAATAAGATGGCAAGGTTTTTGTCAAAAAACAACCTAAATTACAGTTCATTTCTTCACAATAAGCTTCCGAAGACTTATTTTTGCAGCTTGAAGAGGGCACCCAGGAGGTTTTTCATTTCTGAATTAAATTAGTTTTGGTTAATTTTTCTTTTGCAGGGCATAAAGTCAAAGATGTCAGGATGGTACAACTATCCCGATATCATAATGAAGAAAAAGCCTAACTAAAAGAAATAACGTTTTGAAAAGAAAGCCTCAAGTAGATTGGCATGATCTTTTAAAATGCTTCACTGCTTATTTATAAGAAATTAAAAAATAAATAAAAAAAAGTCATGTGGTGCGACTCCCCAAAATTGTTGATATTTGTGAATTAAAGTGTTAGTTCACCCAAAAATTATTTACTTACCCTCATGTCGTTCCAAACCCGTAAGACCTTCGTTCATCTTCAGAACACAAAAGATATTTTTTGATGAAATCTGAGAGCTCTCAGACCCCACATAGACAGCAATTTAATGAACACTTTCAAGGCCCAGAAAGGAAAAACATGGTTAAAACAGTCCACGTAACTCCAGTGGTTCAAGCTTAAATTTTATGATTCAAGATTCAAGAGTTTTATTTGTCACATACACAGTTATATACAGAATATACAACCGGCAGTGAAATGTAAACAGGTCCGCTCCATGGACAGTGCAAATTCACGGTTAAAACACAAGGAGGAAATTATAATAGAAATAGAATAAAAAAGTACTATCTATATATATATCTATATCTGTAGAATTATAAATAATCAAGTCAAGTAGAAGAAAAAAAAGTAAAAATAAGAATAAAGTGGAATAAAATAATTGAAGTAGACTGTGCAGTGAGTAAACTGTAGACTTATAAATATGTGGTTAACAAATGTATAAGAGTATAATGTGCAAACAGGTTTATAACAGGTTGTTACACAGTAACAACGAGAACAGAAAGTGCAGTGCAATGACAGTGTATCGATGTTTATCCTGAAGTGAAGTCACGTGATGTTAAGTGACTGAGTTCAGGAGTCTGATGGCCTGGGGGAAGAAGCTCCTCCTGAGTCTCTCAGTTTTGGCCATCAGGCTTCGGAAGCGCTACCAGATGGCAGCAGCGTGAAATGAGGGTTTGCAGGGTGATTAGAGTCCTTGATGATCTTGGTAGCTCTACCTTTGCAGCGTTTGGTGTAGACGTCCTGCAGAGACGGGAGAGCTGACCCTGAGATACGCTCGGATAAGCGCACTACTCTTTGCAGGGCTTTGCAGTCATGACTGGTGCTGTTCCCATACCACGCTGTGATGCACTGAGTTAATACACTTTCTATCGCCCCTAAATAGAACGTTTTCAGGATAGCTGGTGAAACCCTGAATTTCCTCAGCTGGCGCAGGTGGTACAGTCTTTGCCTGGCTTTTTTCACCTGAACCGTACCTTTCTGAAGCATCGAGAATACTTTTTGTGCGCTAAAACAAACAAAAATAATGACTTTATTCAATCATTTCTTCACGTCTGTGTCAGTCTCCTAGGCTGCTGACGTAGTAAATACAGTGCAGCGCTTCCGAGTTACATCAGAGCTACATTAGAACAGTGGCTTACCATTGGCCGATACGGTTCATGTGAGCACCACGACGCATGCGTGTGATGCTGACGCAAGGAACTGGCCAAAGTAAACCGTTACAATACAGAAGGGAATGGAGACACAGAGATGCAGGTAACGGATATTTATTGAACAACCAGAATGGCAGGTGCAGTGCAAGTGAGTGAAACGTGAACTTTCCTGGAGACTGAGATGAAGAACGGAGCAATGTTGTCAATGTCTTTTGCAGATGAGAAAGGCTGGAGATCCACGGAAACGAAGAAGACACTGGGAACATCACAGGAGACAAGGGACAACGAAGGAGACTTGTGATCACGCTGGAGACAGGTAAGTATTTCTGAGAGGTAGCATTAAGAGCTAAGAGGTGATTTCTGTGCTGATGGGATGCAGGTGTGTGTGATCAGTACTCAGGTGAAGGAGTGCGCTGTGATTGGGTGATGGTGGAACCTGGCGTGTCTGTAACATAAAAACGTAAATTGTTGAATAAAGTCGTTATTTTTGTTTGCTTTTTGCGCACAAAAAGTATTCTCGACACTTCATGAAATTAAGGTTGAACCACTGGAGTCACGTGGGCTATTTTAACAATGTTTTACCACCTTTCTGGGCCTTGAAAGTGTTAATTATATTGCTGTCTATGGAGGGGTCAGAGAGCTCTAAGATTTCATCAAAAATACATGAATTCGTGTTCTGAAGATGAACGAAGGTCTTAGGGGTTCAGAACGACACAAGGGTGAGTAATTAATGACAGAAATTTCATTTTGGGGTGAACTAACCCTTTAACCCCTTTAGGGTCAAGGATCGCAGACGGCCCCAGATTATGTTGTTCAACATTCACTGCTCGTTAAAACATTACACTCTTACTTTATCTGGACAAACTGGGTATCATTATAAAGATCAAAGCCTCCAGCTTCGATATTTGACCACTGTTAATGATAAAACTGTGTTCCAGTGAAATTCATTTCTTAATTTATGTCAGGATATGAATTCTCTTTCCTACTTGCCAAAATGGGGGGTGACAGTAAGGGGTTAAAAAAAAAAAAAAAACTTTTAGCTTTAAAATCATTTGGTTATTTGAGAATGGTATAAGCGTTTATTTTTTTAAACCATATGAAAGTAACATGAATACAAAGAGTACATTGCTAAAAACTTGACATTTAAACTGTAGATTTTATTTAAATGTTCCTTTTCTTTACCATGGACACTTATTTTTCAAATTTGGAATGACACGAGGGTGTGTAAATAATCAATTTTAATATTGTGATAACTGATTTGTAATTGGTTAGACCTTGGCAAAATGCGATAGTCTTAATATAAAAATTGTTGTTTGACAACTGAAAACCCAATCATATCCTTAACAAGTTTTAACTCTTGTGAAACCCTGTGACAGTAGGACGGTGGCTCGGTTCCAGTACTCTTGTTTGACACACACATGCTCCGTCACAGGTGATTTAGATTGGAGTTCATCATGTCGCAGCTGCCATGTTCATGATGGATGCATGTAAGTAACTTACTCCGTTTTTCTTTCTGACACTCCGGCCTTTGACTCAGATAGAGTGCCAGGAAGAAAGAAGAGGACTTTCTTAAAAGCTACAAAAATGTCCCAAATTTGTGGGCCTTTCAACTGTTTCATAACAATGTAAATCCAAGATACAAATCCCTTTATAGTTTTGATTTAGCTGATTTGAATAGCACCATCCTGACCTCTTGCAGGTTTTGTCCTTCTACTTCAGTTTAAACATAATGGTACATACACTTTTACATACACATTTCTGTTTTTCAGTAGCCTGGACGCCAGCCGAACTTAGCCCTGCCCACAACATTTGAGGTCGGGAAATTCGGTCTGGACTTGCTCTGTTGTGGAGTAGCTATGCCCGAACCAGAGCTGTTCGGACCAATCAAATTGTCAGGGCAGGCTTTATACGATGATGGACAGATGATCAACTGTAACGTAATAATCCACGTCACCAAAGAACACTTGGGTTGAATTCATTCTAATCCTAAATGGAGAACTTGTTCATATATGCATTCACCTTTACCATTTCACTTAAAAATGATGATTGTGTTAGTAAATACTCTGTTTATCCTTAAATTCCTTTTACAACACCGGCAAAGATCGTTTACACTCATCTTCTTCTTCCAGCGTGCATGCAGTTGAGTTCTGTTGACAACTTTAGTGATGTGTTGTTCATGAACGATTTGTTCATTTTAACTAATCTTTAATATGACTTGGGAACAACGAGTTGTCTCAGAGCGATTCGTTCATTTTGTGTTGACCGTGCATGCGCATCGCATATGGGGCTGTCACGGCCCAGATCAGACACTGATGACAGAACTAACAACTTGAACCCGAAGACAGGAGAGGTTGTACTAATCTTTCCAGGGAACAGGCGTGATTAAATGTGAAGTGACAAAAAGAACGACTCTGATTCGGAGGTGAGGTTAACTAACAGACTGCATAGCCTGAAGACCCAGCTAAGTAATTCATGAATCATTTCTTTCTTAAAGTTTGGCCTTGGCTGCATTAGCATATAATTAATTTTTTATTCCAAATGTGATCAACGTTTGCATAAGTATATGTTGGGGAATTTAACATGACATTTTAATCATATTCTGCTGAAATGAACGAAATGACTTGAAAAAAGATGTTCATTTTGCTGAACGAAATTCAAATATCAGAGTCCGTAAAATGATCTGAACTTCACACTATTATGCGTCGCTTAACATATGTCACTTATTCCATTGCTCTGATTGGTTGTAGGTCTATCCAATTGAGTGCAGAGGCGTTTTCTTTCCTGGTTGATTGAAACGCCCCATAATCACAGCCCAATGGAGCAGTATCAGACTCACATTCTGACTTGAATTGAGTATGATGACGTCAGGCTAGTTTTTCAGTGGAGTAGTAAACTAGATTTTTACAATGTAAGTGACGGTTATTTGTGCTAATGTGGTAGTCTGTAGTAGTTGTTAGTTCTTTATTAAATTGTAATGTAAATTTCACACTAGAGGCTCAGTAACTACTAGCTAGATTGTAACTAACTGTACTTTATTCGGTTGCACAATTTGTTCTTAAGAACATAGCTATTAGGTCGTAAGCTCTCCATAAAGTAACGCATAGTCGCAAAATATAACGCTTACCTTCAGTGATCCAATAGAATGCCTTCAAATACGTGAGCAGAAGTTGTCTTGTCTTGAAATTTCAGTTTATGCCTCACATAACTAACGGAATAAATCAAGCATTCTGCGTTAGTTCAGGCAGGCCACGTAGTCAAGCTCTGCAATTAGCTGATTGGCAAAATTCCAATCCCGCCCATATCAGCTGATCCGTAGCCTGACGTCGTCATACTCAGATTCTAGTCAGAATGTGAGTCTGATACTGCTCCATTGGGCTGTGATTATGGGGCGTGTTTCAACCGACCCAGGAAAGAAAATGCCTCTGCACTCAATTGGATAGACTTACAACCAATCAGAGCAACGGAGTAAGTGACGTATGTTGAGCGACGCATAGTTGTCAACAGAACTCAACTGTACACACGCTGGAAGAAGTAGAAGAAGAAGATGAGTGTAAATGATCTTTGCTGGTGTTGTAAAAAGAATTTAAGGATACACGGAGTACTTACCAACACGATCATCATTTTTGAGAGAAATAGTAAAGGTGAATGCATATATGAACAAGTTCTCCGTTTAGTAAACCAATTCAACCCAAGCGCTGTTTGGTGACGTGGATGATTACGTTACTGTTGATCATCTGTCCATCATCGTATAAAGCCCGCCCTAAAAAATTTGATTGGTCCGAACAGCTCTGGTTAGAGCATAGTTGCTCCACAACGGATCAAGTCCAGACCAAACTTCCGACCTCAAATGTTGTGGGCGGGGCTAAGTTCGGCTGGCGTCCAGGCTAGCTGATCCGATTCCTATGCACTCAATTGTCAACTCTCAAACAGGGTGCCTTACTTAAGCACAGCTTAAGTTTAGTCTGCCTGCTTGGCTGCTTCCACTGCACGCTTCTTTGCAATCAGGATAAGTGATCTTATTGGTTTTCCTATGCTACATCACTATGCATTTTTGTGCGGTCTGCTTTATAAATTCATCATGAAGTAACTATACATGAGGCTCTTTAAAGTCAAATTGCCGTTCACTTTTGTATTCACATATCAAATGGAGCTACAGCAATTTCTATGTTTGCTTTTGAGTGAGATGAGTCACGTGTTGGCTAATGATTTGATCATGCAATGTGAGCATTGTTATGATTTTGCAAACAATGCATTCACTATTTACATATGAACGAAGTACGAACGCGAGCAGCTGCATTTTCTGCTGCTCCCTGATCTGTGGCTTGAAAATGTAATATTATAGCTTCAGTAGCTGTTGAGCCTATTTACATAAATATAAATGACTTCTATCATTAACGCTAGTTACATTCCTCATGCTAGATTCATGTAGATCGATTGGCTATTCACAATTCAATTCAGTTAGATTAGCTTCCTGAAACACTCTTTCGGATCCTCTGTTGGCTCTTCGATTTAGCAGGAAGAACCAGGGAGGATTGCCTGGTATGGTCTGTTTTTTTTATGGTCTGGATTTACGCTGCTCTCCAGTTCATAAAGGGAAGATCATCCCCAGAATCTGCTGCTGTTCTCTGTCTTGGCTTTTCATGGAGCTTCTGATAAGGACGGGGAATTTAGAACGGAGCCATATCGCCAAATGTAAAAACACCTTATTGATGCAGTTTAGTCAGTCTGCTATTTTATTCCAGCTGTTAAAGGCACAATATGTCATTTTTCGCCGTTAGAGGTCGCTTATTCTAAACAAAGGCGTAGATTGATGTCGCCTTGATTTTGCAGAGCTTTTATTATGCCGCAGACGACCGCTTCCGTCGCTTATGCGTATGTGGGGTAACACAGCACTGTTTTATCATATTAGATACATTATTTGAATGTGTTGAAAGTTATGTTATAATGCTACTCTGTGCGTTTGCTCGGTGGCTACTATGAGACACTTGTTGCACACTACTAAGCTAAGCTAAGCTAAACTAAGCTAAATTGTAACTTACTGGTGCAGCCAGCCCCAGGGCCTTACTATATAGTAAGTTGTAAGTTCAGTTTAACAACTAAGGTTAGGGGTTTATTAAAATCCCTAACCTATGAGTTAATACTAATATTATTAGTTTACTCAACTAACTGCAGAAACTGACTGAAGTCCTTGTTTCAAGCTACTCTGAATATTGCGGTCCCAAATGCCACGCAGCAGCCATTAACAACTCCTATCTGCGTCCCTTCCTTCTCCCGTTAAAACCATCAGGCTCTGCCTCTTTATTTCTGAATGGCTTTAAATTGGCTGGAAATTACGCCTGTCATAATCATTAGATCATGTTGCCTAGCAATATGTTGCAGTCCCCACGGCGACATCACTGTCAGGACCAATGTGCTCCCATCTGGTGGAGTGCATTGTGGGAGCGAGAGATTGCTTCCTCCAGCTTTTGGATCTCTGACTCGATTGTCCTGTTTAGGAAGGCCACCTGCTCTCTGATGTACCAGCAGGGATGGAGCATCTCATTTCTGGGAGCACTTTTCTGTTGGATGAAAGCATGCGAGTGTGGGTGTGAACATGAACCAGATTTGGAACACACACCAACAGACCTTTTGCATAAGAGTGAGAGTACATGTAGAAAACAAAGCTCTGACGTGCACAGCACTGCATACTGCTCATACTTAGGTTTAGGGATTTCAGTTGCTTGTTCATACAGACAGTATTTGATCTACTACTGTAAGCTGCAGTGTGAACAGGACATTTCCAAAAGATGTGCATTCCATTTGTTCTCGGTAGTGGGAAATTCCTAGTTCTCACATGGAAGCTTTAAGTCAAGTCAGAGTTGTGACTGGGAAACTGGGAAACTCGGCTGAAGCACAACAAAGACTTCAGCGCATCAACGTAGCAGTAGTAATGCATGGGCATGAAGGCCTTAGTTTTCCGACCTGTGTACTGGAATGCGGTCAACTCAGGTCTGACACCATTCCCAGCGCCGACATCCCTCTTCTGAAGTAAATGGAATGCAGCATTACACCTGTAAGTCAATGTGGTTGTCAATCTCAAACACTAAAGCCATGGTCACATTAGACTTTGAGCATGCAGAATTTCTAGGGACACTCCAACGGCTGTAATATGATGTCACATACTGCGGCTACTTTTTTATGAACATAATTCAACATACAGTATAATACATCCAAAATGTAATTATAAAGGGCCCGATATACTTTAAGTGAAATCAAAGAATGAATCTAACTTCTAAATCTTCTAGCCTCTAAATCTAACTTTGTTTGGAGTTCGTTTTGGGAGTTCGAAACAGCTAGCCAAAGCGAACTTTCCGTAAAAGTTTGCTACGGCTGGTAAACACCTTTGTACTATCATTGGTCCGTGGCGATTAGGTAATAGGTAGGTGTGCGCGGAGGCTCCGCCTTCATTCACACTGAAATCTTTTCCAATTCATTTCTCCTGTTGAGTCCTTCACGGTCAGATGCCCGTGAATAAAAACTGAAAATGAAGTTGTTCTTCTGATGAAATGAGACACTGACACTTTTTTTATGTTTAATACGGTAAAGCTATCTATTCTCAGTAGTGGCTCCTGGCCATACATGTAGGTTACATACAGATTCCGGGTCTTATCGCTAGTTTATGATAAAGATTTTGTAAGCTATCCTAATCTCTGAACACATCAGACACACTTTTGACAGAATACTAAAGTCCTTGCGTTATTCAGCCTGAGGTTGGCGCTCTAATGATGATTGACACACTTTAGTATACACGATAAATGCATAGAATGCCATCTTAGAATTACCTTCATGTATTTATTGTGTCCGAATGTTGTTTTAGAATATTAAAAGTTAGGAATCTCAGTGAGGAAAAAAAGTCATGTCTATTCTCAGAACAAACATTAAACAAACACAACACTGCATATAAAAGCTGTTCACATGAGCATGTTTAAACAAAAGGATGTATACTTTCAATCATTTGATATGCTACTCCACATGGGAAGAACATGCATGCTAGTTACTGACCTGATGCAGACACATAGCTGAAGCGGACTATCATCTTGGTCTGGAGCGAGGGTACATAAGGTGTGTTTACCTAATGTGAAAATAAGAAAATAAATGGCTCTCCATGAGAGCGCAATGCAGTTTAATTTTTCACCACAGATTTACATTGGAAGTTTGTGGGACTCTGTAGAGCTGGGGAGGGCTCAAAGACCAGCTGCCCCACTTAGTATCATAAATATATGCCTGCCGAATCCACTTGCTACATTTTAATATATCCTGCTCACTTTATGACTTAAAATCTGAAAAATAGTTGTTGCAGAATGCTGAACACATTTATAATTTATTATTAATTCAGTGTATATGGGTCTATGTTTGGATGAATACCTGTCTATACAGACGAGCCGTGGCTCCCTGATCTATTGTATAAAGTGCTATATAAATAAACGTGACGTGACTGGATTGCCGAATTGTGGAGCTTGTGCAAACAAAGTTGTTGTGCTTATTTTGTTATTGAGAGGAAGGTGTGCAGTGCATCTTTACATATTCATCTAACTGTCGCTCTCAGCAGTGTAGGCGGCGTCAGATGTTCGCTAACAGTGTATCGCTGCTCATGTATTTCAAACTTTGTTTTATCCCTAAGCGAAGACTGAAAAAGACCTTTGTCGTGTGTATATCGGGGCCTTAAGCATTGTACTCCACTTTATTGGAGTACTGCAATCCTGCAAATTTATAGTTTGCGTTCTTTTAATTCAGCTAAGGGGTCACACCATGAAGTATCAATCTTCTATTGGCCATACGTCTTCAGGTTATACAAATTCAACGTAGCTAAATTTGCATGTATTCACTTGCTTTTCCGCATTTGCATGTGTATAAATGGAAGTCACTGAAATGAAAAGTGTAGTGTGACTGCCCCTTAGCACTGTGAACATAGCCTTTCTGCAGGAGGCAACAAATGTAATATGTGCAAGTCATTGAATTAATCACTCAACTGATTCGTTCAAATACCAAACACAACTTCAGAGTGTTGCTTGGAGACACATGGGGTAATCCTGCTTTGACATTAAGAAATATTTAATTAATTTAATTTAGTTCATGTTCAACATTAACTTGTTCTTTATTGAACTGTTTTATAGGGGTGTGACGAGATCTCGTGCCACAAGATCTCGCGAGATTAAAATGTGACGAGATTTCTCGTCGAGTGAAAAGCTGTCTCACGATATCGCTATGAAGGAGCGTGAGAGTGAAATGAAGTAGAATATGCCACCGCTACACTGTTTACATTACATCATCCACTGTCGTTTTGCTCTTATTTTATAGAAATAAAAACTAATTTAATTCAGTTGGAAAACAGTTGCTTCAATTGTAAACTGTTGTAAATGTCTGCTCTGCTCTGCAGTGTGTGCGACTGGGTCTGAGCTGCAGGGTTCACTGGTCACGTGGCGAGAGTAAGGTGAGATGATTGACAGGACCATGGCGGAAGATTTGTACGCAACAGAGCCTGATAGAGTGTCTGATAAATGTCTTATTATCTAGAATGCACTATACACAGAGTACGTGCGATCGCAAATCAAAAGCGAAAGTAAACGCGAGCTCTGTGATTTGCGCAAATTAGTTTCCAAATATCAAACTTATCTTATGCTGGGCTGTGTAGTTGTAACCATCTCTGGTCTCTGTTTTGCTCTCTGTTTGCACTTTGAATATTGAGAGAGTAATTTGATTATTGTTTGCATTTAATAAGACTGTCACACACAGCCTCAGTCAGAAGTTCTGGAAGCTCATAATTCATGTACAGTAAGGTCTGAAGAGACACATGGGAAATCATGCAGGACAGAAGCCAGTCAGTTGAGTTTGTTTGTTACAGTGCTTGTATATTGTTGTCTTTCAATGCATATGATAATTCATTCTCAGAAAGTAAAGCTGAAATGACATTACAAGATGATTCGTTAAAGCATTTCAAAATGCACCTGCAGACTATTTTTCCAGTCATGAATTTTGTCATTGAGGATTTCTTAAAAATACTGTGTAAAAATCTTGTCTCGTCTCGTTCTTGTGAACTCAATCTCATGTCTCATCTCGTTCTTGTGAACCCAATCTTGTGTCTCATCTTGTTTCATGAGCTAAGTGTCTCGTCACACCCCTACTGTTTTATAATGTAATATCACAATCAGTTGTGAATATCAGATCCGCACTGATATTCCGAACATCCCACAGAACGTGTTTTTGCATTCTACTATGTGCTTCTTTCCTATAGTTTTTCTATGACTGTTGTGCTTGCATCTTGCGTCTTTCGCAATGCTGGAATACACTACACAACTTTAAAATAATTAGGCATCATACACTTTATAAATGGTTAGAGAGAAAGCACCATACACTAAATTAATGAGGATCACATACCATCGGACTTTCAAGTCGTTCCGAACATAACAAACTAATGCAGAAACGTGCTAGGAGACACAACAAAAGAAAACAGCATGTATTCTAAAATGTGTTCAAAATATCAAATATGTTTGATATCCTCAAATTACATGGAATCCTAGTTTGAAGCTAAAAAAAAACAGAGCTTGTGCCAATCATACATTAGGCAATTTTCTGTGAAATCTGTCCTGTCCCACTGGCCAAAAGTTGTTTTAGACAACTAAGTTTATTAACAGTTAAATTAAAAGTATCAACTTAAGTTAATTTAAAAGTATTAACTCCGCAAGACTGCAAATCAAGGTTAAAATCATTTAATTTCTTGCATTTTTAAACACAAAACATTGTTCTGTGTGAATGGCCTCTTACTGGTGTGATCGGCTAAACTACTTATGTGTCTTTTATGTGGTTGAACTCTGGACTGGACGTAACTCCTCAATATCCTTTTGCCATGCTCAGGGAATTCCTAAACTTGTTTAAAACCTCCTGCCAAACCTTGTCAAAACTTCCTCCTCTTTCTCGCCTACTCCCGCTCGCTGTCTGTTTGTCTCCCGCTCTCACTCATCGCTCAGATACTCCCATCTGTGGAATGCAGAGAGCTGCTCCTCTGTCTCAGGGAGCAAAGGTCACAGCACTGGCCCTTGTTATTTCCCCTAAACATCACATAAAGATATCTCAACATCATCCTAATGTATTCCTCTCAGCAAAAAGAAAACCTTCATGCTTGCAGTACACCAGCATTCACAATAGTTCAATTTCAGTACAAATCTGAGAACAGAAAAGAGTATTATACATGCAGATATCAGTGAAATAAGCAGTCTTAGTTGGCCGTTTAACTCCAGCATTCCCAGCATGGAGTAAAATATCTCATAATAATATTTCTAAAGCAACTCAGGGGAACTGTCTTGGAAGATGAAGTGCTGACTTGAAAGCATGTGTTTTGTGTGATGGATTATAACAAAACAAATAATAACTTAAAACTCATTTGGCTTGGTTTCAACCTCATTTGATCATGAAATGATGCTGCGTAGCTCTGTAACTAATCTACTTGAAAAACCTGGTCCTCTAATAAGGACTGCACTGCGCAAAATTAAAATAGCTCTACTGCCATGATATGAGTTATCCTTTTCTTTATTTTAAATGTGTGTTTTCTTAACACATTTTACGCTCGCATGTAAAATGTTCACATATTCTTTTGATTAACTGTTTTTTTTTATTTTATTTTGTTTATTATTAATTCCAAAAGCTTTTTGTGCAGATAGTACAACAAAAATAGTGAGAGTATAACAAAAAACAACACGCAAAACAACATAAGGAAAGCAATACTGTTATAACTGTCACTTACCGTGAATGCAGTGACATGTAATTAAATATATGCACGATTACCCTATCCTTATTCTACACAGGAAAGAAAATTATATGTGAGGACATCATTTTCATTTTTATGTCAACTAAGCAAACAGTGATATCGGTTTCATTATCAAATTCTGAATAATAGCTAATGATAATAAATTATTAGGATTTTTATGGCACAGTTTAAAATAATTGTGATAACATTTAAGCTATGCTTATGCTATTAAAATAGAAATGTAATGGAACTTTGATTCATATTGACATATTAATATTTGTGAATCACTTGCTTATCAAAGGCATATTAAAGTGTCTCCTATCTACAGCAGTACAGCTGCAGAAAAATAATTGTATAACTTTCTCCCAAACTGAGTTTCATTTTGCATTTTCTCCAGGAGGCGGCACAGCAGTCGTTTATAATGGAAAAGTTGCTCCGGGCTAACGATATGATGAAAGTTCCGTTACTTTCCTTTTTTCTTTCTCTGTCTCTCTCTCTCTCTTCTTTTTCTTTCTTTTCTCGTTTCTTCTCTAGCGGGAAAGCGTCTCTTCTCTCCTCCTCCTCACATCACATCCGGCTCAGTTTCCCGAGCAGTTTGGACTCAGTTACAGTGCAGTGTTATGAAGTTCGATTCATGTAAAAGAATCGATTCGTGCGGACGGTTCGTTTCAATGACTAGACTCAATGATTCATTTGATTTGTCGTCTAAAATTATTCTTAGGAAAACCTTGCGTCATTTTGAAGTGTAGAAAGCGTCAGTGAACTGTTTATAAACGATTTACCGAATTATTATTCTAGTAATATCTTAGGTATGTAGCACGAAGCATTTAGCTTATTGTTTTTGTTTGTGTTTTAATGAACTTCTAATGTTTATTCACTGTGTTTTCGTTTACGTCACTTAACTCATAAGTTACGATTCTATCATGTCACTCACCTTACAATTTTTTTTTTTCCCCCAGAGTTGACCATATAGCCACATGATTCACAAACGCTTCGAAAGTTGTTTCGGATGAATCATCAAAAAGAACCGGTTCAAAAGAACGGCTCATTCGCGATTCGGACATCACTGTTACAGTGAGTGTAGCAGTTTTAAGAGGCTGCTGTGGATCTGCTGCTGATATGGAGACTCTTCCCATCCACAGACACTGATCGTGCAACTTTAGTGAGCTGACTGGACGGATTACGCACTTTCATGGCTGCTCTCCTGTCACATTAACAACTCCAAACATGTCCAAAAGCCTGAAGAAGAAAAGTCACTGGACTAACAGAGTCCACGAGATAGTGTTAACCAGGGGTCCGAGTGGTGATCTTGGGTTCAAGCTGCAGGGAGGCGCGGAGAATGGACAGTTCCCTGTTATTGGAGAGGTGAAACCGGACAGGGGCAAACTGCACCAGGACGATTTACTTCTGGAGGTGAATGATACTCCAGTGGCCGGACTGACCATTAGGGATGTGTGGGCTGTGGTCAGGCACTGCAAAGACCCTGTCCGACTAAAGTGTGTCAAACAAGGTTAGTCTATCTATCTATCTATCTATCTATCTATCTATCTATCTATCTATCTATCTATCTATCTATCTATCTATCTATCTATCTATCTATCTATCTATCTATCTATCTATCTATCTATCTATCTATCTATCTATCCTGCTTAAGCTGTGAGTGCTTAGCTAGTGACTAACGTTACCACACTGTTATTGTAATAATAATGTAGGACTACATTACAACTAAGTTACACCTGTGTGTTTTTTTTCACGTGAGCATGAACTTTTGCATGTATAATTTTGCATCCACTTGTAACATAAGAAGAAAGTACTAGTGTTGTTTAAAGTTTCACAGCTGCTCGGACTCGCGTGTGAAAGTTGTTAGTTTGTTGCTATAGAAGCGGAGTTGGTGTTTCTGGAAAGGGGGGCGTGTCCATCGCTACAGTAGCGCGTCCTGGTTATGATGTTACGTCATCTCCACGTTTACAACGTCATCGCGCTGCATGCCATATTCTATTTAATGTTTGTAAACTTCTTGCTACATTTACCTAAATTGAGCTTTTTTTGTTGACACTGAAGGTTTATCTTTCCGTTGTCCTTCAGTTTAGTCTGTGTTATCAGGCTGTAATCTGGTTTGTGTGGGTGTGCCACGGTTCTGAAATACATCATGACATTACTATTTTCCCAAAAGGCTTGTATCTGAACCTCACAATCACACTGTCATGAATGATGCCAGTTAAGTTAAACAAAGTGCCTTATCCTTTCTGTTTAGTAGCAGACCCATAATTGTAAGCATTTCAGCTTCTTTAAGATTACCGGTTTAGCATGTGTGTGTGGAATATCTTCCTTTGACTTGTAGATTTTGCATTTCAAAACCCACTTTCAGTAAATGTCTTTTAGAGAAGGGTTTAGAAATGTTTGATCCAAGGACCCTCAAATATGACGATCCCTTGTAAGGATCCTTCCTGAAATGTAGTATTTGTTGTTCTTAATGTTAAAATTTAAACATTAGTTTTTAACAGTAACAACAAAAATAGCCTAAAAAAACAAGATTAATATTAATAAGTATATAGTATTGTTAGAAGGCAGAAACGAAACAGTAATGATGTATAATTTGGTATGACTTTTCTTTTTTTATGAAATTGTGCTATGGAAACCAGTTACTGCCTCAGTAGAGTAAAAACAAGATTCTATATATAATTCATAATAACAAAAAAATCATCGTAATAATGATTTGGTGTATAATAATGAGAAACTTTCTCGTAATAATATCATCTCATAATGAGAAACTTTCTCATAAATATGACTACATCTTATTATTTTCAGAAAATGTACCATAATAATGACTTATCTCATAATAATGAGAAACTTTCTCATAACAATAATACTGTTAACATCTAATAAAAATAAACTTTATCGTAATGATTTAACAGCTCACCGTGAGAAACTTTCTCATAATTATGACATAACATCTAAAAACAATGAGAAAAAATGTCTTCAGAAAGCAGAATGTCTCAGTTATGAGAATTAGCTGACGTCTCATAATACTGATCATAATAATGAGAAACTTTCTCATAGTAATGTCATAATTATGAGAAAGCTTCTCATGACAGGTTGTTAAATATAATAATGTATATATATATATATATATATATATATATATATATATATATATATATATATATATATTTAATATAAAAATAGTGAGAAACAATATCTTTAGAAAGCAGAATGTTTAAATTATAATATAGAATTTGGTAAATGTGACTTTTTTTACTTTTTCCTGAAATTTACTGTGGACTATGGGAGCCTGTTTCTACCTCATTTGAGTGTAAATTTGATTCTGTAAGTATTAGCAATGAAAAATCTTCTCATAACAACGACTTGATATCTCATAACAATGAGAAACTTTCTCATAATAGCGACTTAACGCTATTAACGCATAATAATGAGAAACTAAGTTATTATGAGAAAGTTTCTCATTGTGAGATGTTAAGTCATTGTTACTAAGTCCAAGTCATGGTTATTAGAGTTTTTGAAAATCTTTTGTTGTGAATTTTTGGCCTTGAATGATTATCACTGAACATTCAGATCAAAGTTAGAAGCCCTACATTTTTAAAAAGAGAGAAACATTTGATATTGCCACCTTGTTTCATTGCCATGACCTTTGAATTTTTCTGTAGGCTCAACAAAATCAAGAGATCAATAACTTATATGAAGCACTTTCAGTTACAGCACTCAATTTCAAGTCGCTCCTTTTGGCCTCGACAGAGCAATGCTTGTGTTTTAGAGGGTCAAGGATGTGCTGTATCATTTGTATAGCAATAACAAGCACACTTTATACAAAACCTAAAAAATATCCAAACCCTTTGGCCTCATAGTGGGAAGTAGCACTTTTGCAATTCAGTGCTTTTATGTGTTTAAATGATTCTTTTCACGGTTTTATTTTTACATTTATTTAGTAGGTTAAAAACATGGGTTTTTCATTTCTTATATGTATTTCAATCATGACAACTCTCTGAGAGATTGGCATGGTAATGGATATGGTAACGTTAATCTATTTCGTCTACGCTGCTGCTTCTGTTGATTATTGCTGCTGATGCCTGCTTCTGCAGAGCAAGTATGGATTGGCTACTGCTAATAGATACACAGACATGCTTGTGTGAGCATACTATGTAAGATATTTTGCTGCTGTTGCATAAATAGACAGATATAGCAGATCTAGGCCAGGTGTGCCACACGAGTTCTGAAAAGTGAAGCCAAAGCGCATCGATCGCCCCCAGGTGGCTGGATGCAGTATGTGTCATAAATGCCCTCTCCTAAGTCTCAGCCTCAGAAGTCACGCCAACGGACCATTGGCAGAATGCCTGCTGCACATGGCACACTTTTCTGGAACACTTCTGGATTTTCAAAGTCGTCATCTGATTGGTCGAATGTCCGAGGAGACGTGTGTCGAAAAACAAATGCTGTGACGCCCAACTCCCTCGTAGAAGAAGAATGCCGTCGTGTTTACAACTGTGACAATGAGCGCTTACCAGGATCAACTAAATGCTGGATTTTCAAAAGTATGTGAAGTTCGCGGCTCCATTGTTGCAGTAAACTTGAACAACGTTCTTGAATGAGTAATTTATAGATTCATGTCCGGTCAGTTACTGCAGGGACATCGACTTTGCATTTTCACGCCCCTAAACATGACGCGGAACAAAACTATCTGTGATTGGTTGCGTTACATGTCAGTCAAACGTCCTCTTGGGCAGTCCTTAACCAATGAAAGCTGCGATAGAGTTCAGACTAGGCTTGCTGCGATAGTTGGTGTTGCCGGTGTTACCGGCGTTCAGGCGCAACACCGATTACATCACTTGCCCACCACAGCACCGCCCCCCACCGTGGTTTAGATTTTTTTTTTATAGTAATAAAATCATTTAGTTCAGTTAGAGAACAGACACTACAAATAAAAACTGAAAGTGTCTGCTTAATACAGCATGAGCTGAACGAGAGTCACATCACAAACTCAGCAGGAGTCAGATTTCTTTTATCACGAGAGCGAAGAGCTGACAGACAAGATGATCACGGAAGATTTGGTTTCAAAGCGAAATGTAAAAGCGCCTTTTTAAGTGAGTTTGTCATTGGACTGTTTTGTTGTTTTTCATTGAGAATAATAGGCTAATGAACCCACCATTCTAAACCGAATTCTAAACCGAAAGTAAAATGCACACAGCTGCACTGTCATTCATTCACGGCCACACTGTCATTCATTCATGGCCTTACAGAACGCATGCATTTATCACAGTCAGTGTTCACAGAGCTTGTTCACGCTTGTTCACGGTGCATATCTACTGGCGTGTGTTCAGTCTTATGGAAGCTTCCATAGGAATTTATTGAAAACTCTCGTTTTGCCCGAGCGGCCGTGCGCATTTTACTTTCGGTTTAGAATTAGTAATTTAACCCCCGTCTGTGATACCGGTGTTTCCGGTGTTGTCACACGTCGATTTACTGGTGGGAAAATTTCCTCACGTCACATCCCTAGTCTAGAGTCAGACCAGACCTTTTGCCGTCAGTCTGAAGGTCTGGCTACACGAGACTAATGGGACATAGACAAACTAAACAATCAAATTACACTTCAAATATTTTTTTCCAAAGATGGTTTCTGACATTTTAGGCAGATTTTATCACGCTGATGTAAATTCAAGTGTTCGCTCTTTAAATAAGTTTAAGGTTTAAGTTAGTTATTTGATGTTGTAAAAATGGTGGTGTGTGACATTATGATTGACAGCTTCTCTGAGCAAAGTAGTCAGAGATTGGAGCTTTAACTTTAATTTCTACATTTCCTTAACTGTTTATTTCACAAAAAGTTCAGGGGCGTGCAATTGATTAGGCGGGAGCAGTCTATGGGCGAGACCTTGATATCGCGGCTCCACTTCACGCTCACTACTGTGCAGACTCAGGATGTCAGTGCCATATATGGACGCTGGCGGCTTCACTTACTACAATGGAAGACAGTGAAGGTGCGTCATCTGTCTTTTTTTACAGTCTATGATCTTGGCAGGTGGAGGATTTAAAAGGAACTCTGATAGCGCTCCACAGGACTAGCCTGCAGCAAACAATGAATAAGACTATTTAAATGTTGACCAAGCAATCTCATTGGCTGCAGAATCAGCAGAGGCCAATCAGCTTGAGCCATATGTTCATGATGCGATTGCTTGCAGATGGCATGTAAAGGACCTATCAGCCTGCGGCCTCTATATATGTGTGTGTGTGTGTTTGTGTGTGTGCTATAGATAGTATCTATGATTTCATACTGGTAGTTAAAAAGTTAGAATTTTTGTTGAAGCATATTTTTTTTTCTCAAGTGCAGTAGCAGGGGCCTACTTGATATTCATTGGACACAGTAGTAGGGCAGACACAAAACTGTGGTCGGTGTGGTCAGATGCCTAGGTAAGTACCCTAAGATGAGATGTCTAGCATTCATCTGTGAAATAACAGGTTGTGAAACACACACACACACACACACACACACACACACACACACACACACACACACACACACACACACACACACACACACATACACATTTACACAGCCTCCTGGGATGACCTGGCCAACTTTTTGATGTCTGGGTTTTGAGTTATCTATGAGACCGTTTGATGAAATCATTTTCCATATTACTTTGAAATGCTGGAAGGCGACCTTTAAATATAGTTTTGTCATAATATCGTAATTATGGCACTGCACATTATTGTATTTATGTTTCATTCATCCCCTTGGGTAGGATGATATGAGGTTGACATAAATTATCATCTCTTAGCCGCCAGTTATAATTGTAAATTTAATTTCAGATTAGAAGATGTAATTATAATCATGACACTGATTTGATGTGTTAATGCGCAATGCTTCTGGTCATTTTCTCTCCTGTTTCCAGTATTCTTTAACCCTGGACTCTGTTTCATGTTCCTCTGTCCACCCACTGCTTGACCTACCAATCATGTAGGCCACATGCTAGTTTAACCACACCAAGACATCTGTATAACTGGGATGTGACATTGCATAGTTAGCAAGTACACATTTTCTGGTGCTCAGCTCATGGGGGTGGGCAAACTTAACTAGAAAGCGTTATTTAAGCCTTGTGATGGAGCCGGCACCACAGCAACCGGAAAGCATGACATCATACATGTGTGGTTGTGGCATCTATAAACCTAGGCACTTCAGTTTGACGTGAGTTTAGCTTTTCACCACAAAGAAATACAAGGAAAAGGACTACGGCTCATCCTGTGCCTTTTTTGCTATGCTCATGAAGGGTTGCTCAAGTGTGGCTTTTTTTAAACGAGGTGTGCAGTTACTTTAAGTGACTGGACTCCTAACTAGTTGTGTGAATTTTGATTAATCTCAATGACTTGATTCTTTTGAATCTGTTCTCCAAAAACATCTGTTCAGATTCATTTACTGGTCCTTTCTGCAGGTTACACTTACATTGTTAAATCAGAGAAGTGGAGTTGGTGAGAAGTGTCTTTTTGTGAGAAATTGAATCATTGTATTAAGGTCAGTGTATTGAAGTGTCATAATTTGCTTTGGTAAATTGTAAGTTTGACATGAAACATAAATTCTGAGATACTAAATCATAACTATGAGTTTTATGCACTGATCTATATAGATGTCATAATGAGATCTACAAGTCATGAAAGTCATGAGATCGAAATTATGACAGAAAATGAAATTTTACGTGGTCCGCGTAGAATCGACACGTTTGCAACACACAGCCTACAACAAGTATAAATTGGGCTTAAGTCGGAATGAGATAAAGTTGAAATTATGAGATAAAAAGTCTCATAATCTCATAATTTTTATCTCATAATTTAACTAAAAAGTCATTATGACAATGAGATTAAAAAGTCATAATTATGACATTAAAAAGTCATGTTTTGCCATAATTATGACTTTTTATCTAATCATTTTAACTAAAGAGTCATAATTATGACAGCTGAAATTATTAGATGTTAAATCATAATGAGATAAAATGAAATTATGAGGTCATAATTATTTTATTTTTGAACTATTCATTTTATATCACAATTTCAACTTTGTCATAATTATGACTATTTATGTTATTGATGAGTTCTTGAAGGAGTATTTCACTGCGAAATACTCCTTTTGTATCCTTTATTTTTTAGAGTGTAGAATTGATTTTAAACTGAATAAAAATGGCCTATATTGAAGCAGCTACCTGAGTTATATATTTTGATTTGAGCAACCACCTAGAAATGACCCAGAACAGCAATGCCCTAGGATTCAGATTCAGAACATCGTAGCAACCGCCTAACAACTCTCTAGCGTCATGGCAGCGGACATGTAGAAGCGCGTCTGATATTTTCTTCAGAAAATATAAAGTCTGCTTTATGTTTATTTGCAGCGACCCCAACTGCAGTATATGATGTATCTCTGGGAATTGAGCAGACTCTAGCCTCAGGAAAGGCAGGAATGGGTTCCACCCCGTCTAGACGAATGAAAATGTATTGATGTATCTCATTCATAGTCTCAATCTCTGTAGCAGCCTGCCCGTGAATACTTGTCTTGTCATATGTCTATGTGGGTTCTGTCCCCCAGGTGTTCGCATGGCACCCTGGTGCTTGTGTAGTAATGATGTGCATGCAGTCACCCAGAAATCCTGCACTGGTCAGGAATATTGGACCTCTGGTGATCTGGAACTGTCTTCCGCCCTCAGCACTTTAGTTATTGTCAGTCTGCATGGTGCAACGCCCATGAGAGGGGTCGGAGTTTGTGATAATGGAGAGTCATTACTCTTTAACACTTCCTCCCTCTCTCCATCTCTTAGTCTTTCACTTTTCGTTCAAGTGGGAGGTTCTCTCAAGGGAGCCAGCTGTGGTGTTTTTAACTGTATAGCTGCAGCGAGCCCTCTTTTTTCTTCCCCTCTTTTTATTACTTTTTCTCTTACACACTCTTGATCGGTTCTATATCTAAAACATGATCATAGGTTATATATGACATTTCAGAGCAGAACGCACTACTGTAGCTACTGTATGTGATTCATTGTACTGTATGTACATAGAACAATATAATACATTTATATTTTTCTCAGTTAACTTTTATGTGTTACTGTTGAAAGATTATTAAAACCACTGGAAATTAGAAATGGCTGTCCAGGTATTGCAAACTGATAACCAACACAACCCAGCCATGTAAAAAATATTAAAAATCAGCATATTGTCTTTACATTTTAGTCTATTTTGTGTCAATTAGCAATCCATAATATAACATTTAATAATATCAATTACCTAATGTTTTGTAACCAAATTGTACTTTGTATCTAGCCAAAATATATTTTAGTGATATAAATAATATCTATAGATGTCCATGATCAATTACAAAATAAATACAAATGTATGACGTTTTATGTAATAAATTTGATTTACTAAAGCATGGTCTTTGAAATCATGAGATACTAGTAATAATGAGATAAAAAGTCAAACTCATAAGATAAAATGTCACAAGTATGACAAAGGTGTACAATGTTGTCATAAATAATTATGAAGTTTCATAATTTAAACGTTGTCATAATTATGACTTTTGTAAAGTTTTCTATGTTATGTTAATCTAATGTTTTGTGAGTTTCACTCTGTATCTAACCAATACATCTTTTAGTGAAGAAAATGTCAATGATCAATTTAATAATTAAAACATTAAAATGTAAATAAGTAACTTTATAAATAAATGTATCAGTGTTTATAAACCACAGGGCCAGGGCTCAGGATGACTAATCTAAAAAACACAAACTTTTTCATTAAAGAACATAAAGTTCTTGAAACATAAGAAATTAATGAATCAAGGTTAAATAATTTAAAGGTGCAGTAAGTGATTTCTGAGAAACAATTTAGATCAGAGTTCTTCAACCCTGCTCCTGGGGACCCACTGTCCGGCAGAGTTTAGCTCCAACCGTAATCAAAGACAGGTGAAGCTAATCAAGCTCTTCAGGATCACTTGTTGAAGATACACAGGCAGGTGTGCTGAAGCAGGTTGGAAAAAAAATTGTAGGACAGATAAGTATCGCAATAGACATGTAATCGTTATCAATAAAAAATGCGTTCGATAAAACTTTCGATAATTTTTTTTTTTCTGTGGTAACCTAGCAACGTAGGGAGTGACACACTAACAGCCAATCATGTAACAGTATCAAGTTTGGGGATCAACCCGAAAATGAGTGCAGCAGCGAGCGAGTATGGCAGGAAACAGGAAAACAAGTCAGCTCGCCGGTATGGCAGTTTTTTGGATTTTATATGTCTGACCGTAATCAGACCAATGTCGTCTGCAAATTACCCAAGACCGCCATCCCCACCAAGACTGGTAATACCACAAACTTGTTTAAGCACCTTAAGCCTCGTTTATACTTTTGTCCGCTGACTGCGCGCCCGCCTCGTCCGTTTGGGGAGGTGTTTATATTCGTGCTATTCTTGGAAACGACATGGAGAGGTAACGTTACTCTGCATCAGTGCCTTATGACAAAGCATCTAAACGGCACAAAGAAATAACGGAGGCACTGCACCTTAATGTTAAGAGATAATCGTTTAGTGTTCATTGTGATTTTAGACTTATGTTTGAATTATTTGAGTGTTTTCCATGGCTGTGTTGACATTTCTGCCTTTATAACTGAGGGGATTACAATCAGAGAAAGGTTAAGTTTAAAATAAAAATGTTTAAATGTAATATATTTTTCTCCTGGTCCTTATTTTAAATAGGTTATAAAAGATTATCGATAATATTCGATATGAAACACTTATATCGTGATACAGTTTTCAGCCATATCACCCAGCCCTACAGGACAGTGGGTCCCCAGGAGCAGGGTTGAAGACCTCTGCTTTAGATATTTAAAATCTACCCAAACAAACACACCCCTTTCTTCATTGCTCCACCCCCAAAATGCACGAACACACAATTCAAGCATTTTATCTGTGCTCAAAATCAAATAATGCTTTCAGATTATGCACACAGCGCGTCAATATTATAAACACTACAGATCATTCATTAAACACTACATCAAAAAATGGAGAACACTGAATCCAAAGCATGCAGTTACAGATTTTGCAATTACATAAAAAAGTACTAAGCACAGTAGTAAGGTGAATAAATTGTATACTGTATGCACTGGAAGTATAGTATTGTTCTAATTATTGTATAGTAGGCCTATTGGCTGTCTGTATTCAGCACTTGCATACTGTGAAAATACAGTAACCCAACTGCAAAAGCCAAAAAGGTTAAGAAATTCGTGAAAAGCAGGTTACAGTACACTCAAAAGAGTTGTGCAACTGCAAAATCAAAGTTAGTGAGAGATTCATTCTGCCTCAGCATCACGTCTTCATGTTGAGTCTGGCCTGAGGACTTTGTCCACATCACAGGCAATGTCGTCTCTTGCCAGGCAAAGGAAAAAAACCCACTGGTGTGCCGGATCCAGCCTTGACAACATTCTCCACACCTTGCTCTTTCTAATACTCATCCTCTTCCTCCTTGTTCACCAACTCTTAAGGCCAGTTCACACCGGGACGATTTCCGCTCGCGTTTATTGGCAACGTTTAATACCTCATGACTAAACAAAGGGCGCCAATGTGCACACCGACGCGTAAAAGCGTAATTTTTAAAAAATGCCTTGGGTTTGTTTTTTTTATTTTGATGCGGCGTTAAAAACTGGCCGACCAATGAGATCGCCGCTTTTGTTCGCGTCCGAATATGGACGTCGCTGACATGTTGCACAAATTTGGGACCGAGTATGCGCAGTAGAGATCAGGAAGTAGAGCCGCAATATCAAAACCCCGCCTACACTCCGCCTACATCTTTGGAAAAAAATAATTTGAAGTGTAATTTGATTGTTTAGTTTGTCTCGCGTCCATTCGAATACATGGAGGGAAGGGGGTTATAAGCTATATTGTGTAAGCCCGCCCAATCGTTCCAATGAAGGCTTACGATTGGTGGGCGAAGGTCTCTTGCGCGTTTGGTCTTTTCAGCTGGGCGAAGGGATTTAATTCCAATTTATCTTTATCTGACTCCATTTTATCATGACCTCGAATCTAGGTTAGAATGCCAGTTGGTTATTTGGTCATTTATATTTAACAGTTTAACTATATTTGATTATTCTGTTTAACCCTTTGTAGAAATTATACCTGTTCATCTACTAGAGACAGTTAATAATTCCGGAGTATGTCCGAATAAATCAGTGTAACAATTTGTCAGGTAAATGTATCATGCCAATTACATAATCAATTCAAAGATAATCCATACATAACATCAAATGCTCTGAAGTAAAGAATAAAATATGGATACCTGACTTCTGAAAATTACGTAACGCTGAGCATCTAGTAGACACTCAGCGTTACGGGCTGACCGATGTAAAGGTTCGAGCCCTGATCCTTCTGAAACATCTCCTTAAATACCAGACCAAGATGCAAAACTCTTTCAAAGTAAAGATGTGTTAACAATGGGAATTAGCATTAATCAAGTCCTATAGACCTGTATTGACGGCAGGGGGTAGAGAACATTTGGGCGAAGACACACCACACCCATCACTCAATAAGCAAAAAATCTCTAAACTCTTAAAACCTTTATTAACTTTTGGTTTACTTCTGTGGGGATGAGACCCTTGTACCAGTCGCACTGAGACATTTCAAATAATATCAAACATGTATAATACTGTATCGTTCTTGTTCATATTAAACCATGTAGATTTTGGGTGAATTCTGGAGGAGAGATGGGGGAAGAGGCAGTGAAAAGAAAGGCATGTAAATTAAAGTCGTTCTTGGATGATTAACTCAGCGTGGTGATGTCTTGGATGGGGACGCTAAATGCATTATTTTCTCAGGGAGTCCTCATTTCTCAATCAGACGTTCCGGCATTTGCTAGTTTTCCCAGCCTTACAGTTGGGACCAACCACCTGGGGGCGATCGAGACATTTTGGCTTCAGTTTTCAACACGAGTGCGGCACGCTTGGTAATCAACATTCAGCGCAACATTTTGAGTCAATTTTGGCACTATGAACTGACTTGTATTATGTACAGTTGATTTGGTCACAACTTAAGAAATAAGTGTGAATAATTTTGAGTCATTTTGTGTAAATGATGACAAGTGTGTTTTAGTTGTGTTTAACTTTTGCCTGCCTGTGTTTAGCATTTTGAAACATAAGTGCGTCACAGTGCGGTACGTGTTTTAGTGAGCGAGATTGTGTTTAGAGTTTTGCAAAAAGACTGCATGAGATTTGCAAGTGGTGTCTAAATTAACTGAACGTTTTAATGTTTTACAGAAAGAGTGATTTATTTGACAAATTGGTTTAGGCTCAGAAAAACTGTAATACGTGCCCTAAAGCTCTTGCCTGATCAAAACCCTTCTTTTTCCATTGATACTCCTCTGACCTCAGCCATCTCTATTTCAACAGTCTTTCTTCAAATCTCCCACTTGCTCACTCTCTCTCCTCCCTATCATGAGTGGACACGCCCCCTATTGCTGATTGGCTGCAAGTGTGTTGTGCTGCTCGGCCTGTTTCTCAGAAATTGCTTACTGCACCTTTAATATCAGTACTCTCATTTTCTGTTACAGTTATTCTCAATAGCTTTGGAACATGTGTCTTAAACTGTCTTTTTTTGTCATTGTGTAAGCCACATTGATTTTTTTCACCATTTGTTATATACAAATGTCATGTTTTCTATACTATTTCGTTGACACTGACTGCTTTCTATGCTTACATAGATGAATGCTCTTGTGTATCACACTGAGCTTTTAAGATACAGATATCAACAGTAGGTAAACATTTACTGGGAAAAGTCAATACTGTAGTACACAAAAAGAAAATGAAATTTTTTATTCATACAGTATATTTATTTTTGAAGAAATGTGTTAAATGTGAACCAGTTGCTTGTTCATTTTTACATGCTCTGTTATGTTTTCCCCTAACACACCACTACACATTTTTATTTATATTCCAATTGCTCTTCCACTGTGAAATTTCATTGCATGTAGCATTTCATGTAGCAATACAGTATACAGTACTGCTGTAGCTGCTTCTGTTTAGGGTTGTAAGTCGTGACATTCCTCCATGTTCAAAAATGGTGCAAACTCCATATATATCCTTCCAAACTTGATTGGTTGATTGGTAAGATTGTGATTCTTATTTCATTACAATGGCAGGGCATATGCCAACTTAGCAGACATTACAAACATTGCATCTCCGATATTTATGGAAAATACATACATTTTGATAATCGAATGCATACTTTTGCATGTGATGGCTCACACACTGAAAGAATGTTTCGAAGTTGTGAAGAGACTGACAATTTCACTGAGAATCAACTCATCAGTTTTGATCAGCAAGCTATGTGCATTTAGTTATTATGCAAATTGCAGACTATTGCACTTAGACATACTCTTTTGCACACATTTACCATTTGCTTAAATCAATAAGAAATTCAAATCAGTTGTGAACAAGAAACTAATTGAAGAACATATTGTTTTGAGAGAAAAACATTCTCATTCAAGAATTGAGCCAAAGCAATTGAGAAAAAACTGTAATAAAAAAAGCAGCTTTTTCAGCAGTATTACAGGACATTTTTTAGCCTACATACATTATGTTGAACAATATTATGGTCAGTAGCAGGGGGCCTTTGAGTCAAAAATGTTGACAAGCACCACATTATTGGCAAATGGATACAGTAAAAGAAATGCAATTTTATCGTTCATTAAACTACATTTTAAAGCGATTTTAGGATTGATTGGATGTTGTTGTTTTTTTGTTTTTTTAAATTAATAAATTAATAATAGATTCCAGTTTTTGTTTAGTTTTTTTGACACTCTTAGGGCCCTATCATACACCCAGCGCAATGCGATGCAAGTGTTTTTTTTTCTAGTTTCAGCCTTAAGCAGTTATCATTTTCACATCCTGCACCACGTTGTTTAAATAGCAAATGCACTCGCGCCCGTCTGATCGCCCATAGGCGTGCTGGTCTGAAAACCAGGTGTGTTCAGGCGCATTGTTGGCACCTTGCTATTTTGTGACAACTGAAAACAAAATCTTTTGACATATTTTTTTGTGTTACTTAAAGACCATATTAGTAATATGAACCTGTAGGTGGGTGCACAGCGTGCATACACTACTTATTACACACACAGGGATGCGCAGCAGCACACAAACATTTTTAAATATTAACAATAACTCTCTTTCCGCTCTCAAAATCTGACATGTAAATAGCGAATCCGCCATGGTGCAAGCACAACTGGCTTTTAAAGGGAATGGGAGATGAGACTCTGGTTGGCACATTACGCCCAAAACGCACCCATGACTCATTAAGAGACTAGTGACAACCCTTTTGGACCATGCGCCTGGTACGCCATCCGTCCGTTTTTCCATTGTTAATCTAGCAAAAGTGGATTTGGACATGCCCTAAGTACACCTGTGCCATGAGCTTCAGACCATGCGCTCAGATCATTAAAATAGTGCCCTTAGTCCTTCATAGTTTCTATTTAATAGAACACATCTGTAACAACATCTAATCTCACCCAGGATTGATCCATACAATAGGATTTGTCTTAACCAAATATCCCGTTTAAGTCACTTTGTATTGTATGAGAGCTTTGGGTGGCTTATTGGATTTACCTATAATTTGTTTGTGGCTGCTGTAGTATTTGTGTAAGAGTGAATCATAAGTGAATAAAGGGTAATCCAGTAAAAGCGTGTCTGAGTGGGCCAACAAATCAAGAAGATTTTCTGCCAGAGGATAGCACTGACACTTGTTTTGAAAAGGCTCGAGTTACTTTTTTGGCACCATACAGGGTAAAAGCGTAAGTTATGTTACTAGCACTTATAAGACGGACAGACGGACGGATGGACAGCCCTAGAACTGTTGTTGAGTTTAGTGTGTGTGTGTAGCTCCATTGCTTCCTGCCATGTCAATTTATCACTCCTCCATGCCTGTCTGCTTGTTCACATACCCTTGCTCAAGGACATATGATTCATCGGTCTGAGTATATCCGATTAGCAGGTACATTTGGGTCGATTTTATTTCACTTTAAATTAAATCACCTGCAGAGAAAGTCATTTGCATTACTTGTGTTGGGACAATTTAGTTTGTGTGGAACTTTCTACTTATATGCGTTTCTAATTGTCCATCTCTCGTCATGTCCATTTCTGTGACGGGCATGAAGAAAATAGTTTCTCAGCCAAGAGATCTGATCTCAATTCTGTGAAAGACATGTCTGAGTCAGGCATCATATCTATTGTGTCTCGTGTTGCTGGATATCAGTGATAAACAGCGCTGTAGAGAAGATAGAGAAGGATCATTTGGAGTGAAGCTGTCTTCTGAGGCATGTTTGTTGAGGAAAGTGATTGTGCATTTGTATTTGTGGTTGGTGATTTACCCATAAGGCTGTCACTCAAGGAGTCAGCAGTCCTCCACTTTAATTTGTTATTCCTAAAGCTTGTAAGATGATAACTAATTAATTTCTAAAACTCTCAACGAAAGTGCGATACCTCCTCCCACAAGGGTGCTTTTAGTACATAACAATTTGGCATCTTACTGAGGCTAATTATTTAGCAAAACCATGATTTTCCTTGCCTACAGTGAAGATGAAGACTTTGTTTTTAATTGTAGCATACATCTTACTGGACTGCCTACTATGCAGTATGCATTGAAATTGTACAATATGAAAGAGTATTATTGTATATTGTAAAATATACAATATGAAACTCATTATATACTCATTATATAGTTATGCACAATATTTGCCATACTGGCTATTTTCTGATATTATAGAAATGTATTGGACATTAATTGGCCGAAATTGGATATTTAATTGTGCATGCTAATTTCTTTTATACATTTAGATTACATTTGCTGTCAACTAAAGCTCACTGAAGGTTATATTTAAAAGCATAGAATCGAATTGGTCAGTTATTTATCTTTTATTGGTCATAACATAAAATAAATGTTCAGCTTTTCATATTGGTCAGAATCCTGTAATTGTTTGTGTGCTTGTATTTGCTTCCAACAGTCAGAAATAGAGCGATAAACAGCCAGAAAAAGTACTTTGATGATTCACTGGAAAAAGAATGAACACAATCAATACAAACTGTGTGTGTGTGTGTGTGTGTGTGTGTGTGTGTGTGTGTGTGTGTGTGTGTGTGTGTGTGTGTGTGTGTGTGTGTGTGTGAGAGAGAGAGAGAGAGAGAGAGAGAGAGGTTCTGTTTGTAACTCTTTCATTTCCACTGTAATTGTAGAAGGCCATGGACAAAAGAGGATGGGCTCCTTTCATGCCCTCAAAGTTTCATATACAATTAAGATTTATGTCAGTGAACCAGTCTAGTTCTGTGAATATTTACACACTATGTAATGAATGATTTATATTATTAAGAATTTCTTTTCATAGCGGTGAATGAGTACAATAGGTACTGATTTAATTCAGGGCTTATGGTTTCAAGGTTCGATGGGAAAAAACAGTGGCCTGTAATTTAGATATGTTCCACATGTGCATGGTTATGATTAATAACTCGGCGGATATGACAAGCCTAATTATTACTGTTCCTGGAACTAAAAATGTTTGCCCACTTGCTCTCAGATTAAGATTTAATATATAAAAAATTTTAATAATTGAATTCTGCAAAAAAAGGTTATTGAAGAAATGAATTGTATCTGCTCATTTTCAACTTCAGGCAGATGGTTTTGTGATGTTGCCTCATGTTGCCATGCAAGTTATTACAATTCATCTTCAATGGAATAAGAAGTTCTGCAGCTTCTTTTGTTGAGAAAATAGCATGGTATGCTCTGCTTTAAACTCTCTCACAGTACTTCACCCCTTTTACCATTTTGGCATCAAGCTGTTTGTGGTCAGCATGACCTGCCAACGAAGAACATCTAAAAGCTTTACCTCTGACATCAACAGCAAAGTCATGTGAACCTGAACTCACAAGGTAGAGAGTCTGTTCTGGTCAGGTCTTTCTCCAAAAGCTCAACTACTTTATCCCATTTCTTTTCCTTATTTAAATGAAAAGCATTTTGTTTGTTTTTTTAAATCTCCATAGAGAGATCTAAACCAACAACATTACGCCATTTTATTAAGACCAAATGATATTATATTCTAATGCTTTTGCTTTCACTGACCAAAACTTTTGCATTCTCTCACATATATATATATATATATATATATATATATATATATATATATATATATATATATATATATATATAAAAATATTTTTTTTATTCTCAAATTGTACACTACATCAATCTCTTTAGGCCACTATTGAACTCTAGTGTGTCTGATAGAGATCTCTGTGTTGATTGGTGCAATGTTAATACCATTCTATTATTGTGTTCCCAAGAAACTTTGCATCCGTTCACAAAACTTTTCACATGCTCTCAAAAACAATTTTTTAGAGTGAACGAATCCACTTTCGCTTAACAACGAAAAAATGGTCGGCTCACCAGGCGGATGGTCTAAAAGTGTTGTCCCTATTCTCTTAATGAGTCATGGGTGTGTTTTAGGCATAACGTGCAATAAACCAATCAGAGTCTCATCTCCCATTCCCTTTAAAAGCAGTTGCGCTCGCGCCATTCTGGATGCACTATTTACATGGCGGCATTTGAGAGTGGAAAGGCTGAACGCTTCTCCAGAGAAGAATTTACATTTATTAATTTAGCAGATGCTTTTATCCTTACAACTGAGGAATACAGAAAGCGATCGTCATGAATCCGTCATAAAAAGGCAAATAATCACAAAAAGTGCCTGAAGTTTTGGACATTGCTTAGAGTAGCATAAGCTAGAATAGGGAGGGAATAGAGGAAAATGGAGGGAGTTTTTTTTTTTTTTTTTTTTTTAAGATGAGGTTAAGTGCTTGTAAGGGTGGATCGCCTACAGTGGTTCTGACTGCAGTGTTGCCGAATGACTAAAGAAACGTTATCAGCAAGATGATAGAAAACTACATTTCTCGTCTTTACCACCCACTGCAGCTTATACCAACGACGGAAATAAGCGCAGTTACAATAGCAAAATATGTGGGAGAGCGTTGCTATACATTTCACTGCCAGTTGTGTATTCTGTATATAATTGTGTATGTGACAAATAAAACTCTTGAAAACTCTTGAATAATGTGACTATATTGTATTGCAATAGGTAACACTTCAAAGTCAATACCAAATCAAAACTAGTTAGCACATCATTTGTAATTGAAAGAATTTAATGACAAAATCTAGCTATGGTTACACTTAAAATAGTTACAAAATAAATGTATGAGATGATAAAAACTTATACCATTAATCGTACCCAGCATGAATGTTACCTGAGGGATAGAAAGAGAGAGGGGAGAGAGAGACAAAGAAGAGAAGAGCCAAAGAGAAGGCCCCCAAGAAGAGAGAGCCAGAGAATAAAAGAGACAGAGCAACAGTTACAATCTTCTTTTATCTATTCCTTGACCATGTGACTGAAACCCTAATGTGAGACATTCAAACTGACCAATCAGACCAAACTTCCCCCACTGTACTACAGGTGTGACATTTGGCCTACAGGCCTTCAGCATTTCTTTGTCTTTAGGAATTCCAAATGGCCCTTCTGATAAGAAAGATGGGGGTTGAAAACAGTAAAGCAAATGTCTTTGCTCATTTATTGTTGAATATTTAAAAATGTTTGTGTGCTGCTGCACGTCCCTGTGTGTATAACAAGCAAAGTGTACGTGCATTTTGTGGACCCGCCTATAGGCGCATATTACTAACACGAACTTTAAATAACAAAAAATACTGCGCCATTGACTTTAGTCCAGAGATTTGTTGGTCAACAGCACAGTCATTTTCAGTTGCCTCAAAATAGCTATACGCCAATGAGCCTAAACTCACCTCGTTTTCAGACCTGCATGCGCACAAATGGGCGCAAATGTATCTGCTATTTAAACAACGTGCTGCAGGAAGTGAAAATGATAACTGTGTCGGGCTGAAACTAGCTAAAAACACTTGCGCAGTGCCTGGCGTCGCATTGCGTCGGGTGTATGATAGGGCCCATAATCTTTAGTCCAATCTCATTTTCCCCATTCCCATGTCTCTTTAGGGGGATTCATTAAAATACTTAAATGCACCATAACTGAGAATGTCATTAAGAACTCCATCTAAATCAGTACAGTTTTCTTCTGTGGCTGTGGTGTCATTGGATCTTTTGTTAACAGGTTTATTTCTTGGCTTCAGGTTTGTATTAAGTACTGTAGTAAACAGTGTGTGCATGTGTTTAGGGTTTCTTTAAAGAAAGTGTTCAGTAATTAGATGTTAAGGGAGTACAGCTTTCCTCAGCTGAGTACAAAGTCTTTCAAAAATAGGCAATCATGTGCCACAATGTGTCCACTTGAAAATAAAATGCCCATCTCCCCCTCGACTCACTGTCAGCTTCTTCTTTCCTGCCTCCTCTCCTTCTCCTATTTCCCACATGTTTTAACTTCCTCCCTGCGTCAGTTTGTTTTTAATTAATGCCTACTGTATTATCGGAAGTACGCGAGTCCTGTTGTTGGCTTGGCATGGAACTGAGGAGGCTTTGTTTACCAGCGCTGTATCTGCTTGTCTAGAGCTCACATGATTAAATAAGTTAATTAACTCAAAACAAGCCTGATTGGAGGTCATGGTTTGAATGGAGGTCAGGGTTTGTACCAAAAATAAGTCTCTTTCACTGAAGGAGAACTGTGTTAGAATCAGACTGGAATCACAACACATTAGAGCAGCAGAATGCATTCAATAACATTTGTTTATACAGATAATTTAATGTTCAGGTCAAACCATTCCGCTATTATTGATATATTGATATTTTTGAGTAACTGATATTTAAGTGGAGTTAAAGACTTTGGTTGAATGAATGGCAATAATATCATTCTAGACCATGATTGGCTAATACATTGCTCTTCCATTGCTTTTTTTCTTGTCTAATTAATCAAACTCCATATAAACGAGCTTTGAATCAATGTTATAGGGTATAGAGTGTTTGGTAAGGGTTTAGTGCTGACCTACAGTGGTACAATAGGTGGACTGATATTTAGGCCTCTTGGTCCATGTGAGGAGCCCATCTCTGCATACATTACCATGAACGATGGGCCGCCATTGTCCTCACATAAAAAGGAATGCACAGTTATTCTAATGAAACGTGGGAAAGGGGATCACTCTCCTTCTTTTACCTCTCTGCCCCGTTCTTCCATTCACTGTTGGTATGCTGCTGTTTGTGAACTCTATCAGTCTTACATTTGTCCTTCGAGTTAGTTGACAGCTCAAGTGTTTGGTCATGTTGTGTGTGTGAATACAAATGTATACAGGTGTTTGTGAATGCGTGTGCTGCTGAAGTTGGTAACATTGTAACAGCTATCCACAGCTATTGTTTGTACGTTTTTTTCCATTCATACTTTTGAACCAAACATTTCTGAACCACATTGTTTATTAAAGCAATAAGCCCCAAGAAGCCGTGGTTTACAGTTAATTTATAACAGCTAGGGGTGTTGTTAGGCACAATGCGGAGGCACTGTAAACCACGACTTCACATCGCTTATTGCTTTTATAAAACGGTTACCACACAATACAAATATTAAAGCCGAAATATATGTATCAATGCAACTTTCATGAAGTAAACTCACTAAAAGCCTTCCTTCCACTGGAAAAAAATAGTCCCTGACCGTGAATAGCAACCACTGATCTATATAAATATATAGATCAGTGACAGCAATAGTTACATTATTACGCCACTCAATAGCAAAGACTTTTATATTGAAAGGACTAAAACCTGTTGTGTGAACACGGGAACAAGACACAACTGACAAATGAGCGCTGTCACTGTCAGGACATGGGAAAATCCCTTTACTGTTAAAAGGACAAGATATCGCAGCGGACATTCAACTGATTTTTTTATTATGAACATAGGACTGACCTAAATCTGATATGCTAAATCTGAATGCAGGTAATCGGTCACTCAATCTCATAATAATACAAGCTTCAATGAACAATATCAGTGTGAACAAACATGTTTATGTTGCTAAGACTGGTTGCTAAGGGTGTTGTGCAGTGATACAGAGAACCGTTGGGTAAAGTGATCATAGCTGTGTTTTATCGTGAATAAAACAGTTATTCACCAATCAGAATCAAGGACTGGAACTAACCATTTTATAATATTCACTACAAGCTGCACACTTCTACGACACACTACATTGCTACATTTTGAGTGTGTAATAAAAATAGAAATGCTTTAGTATTTACACAGTAAGTACACTGAAGTTCTGTCTTCATACCACACAAGGCCTTGTCGCCGTCTGTTTGTTTGTATGGAAGTGTCAGCATTTTGCTACATTCATTACCTTAAAAACTATAATTGCATTCTGATACCAGATACCATTTGCATCATTGTTTGGATGTAAACATTAGCATTTTGCTAAATTCATTACCATAAAAAAATGTATTGCATCTTAATTCCCTTGTCACACATTCTGTTTGCATAAGCATTAACATTACTCATTTATGATCTTTAAATTTATTATAACTAAAGTTGGATGAGACTGCTTTTCCATTGCAGAACGAGATTATATTAGCTGAAAAGCATGCATGGGTCCACATTTAGAAAATTTGGCCTTCCATCCACTTTTTCAATGTACTATGATTTGTACACACTAGTTTCTATCCTATATAACATTTAGAAAGTGTTATTATAGACCAAGCGTAAGAAAACTCTCAGATATTGATTTTCCCAGAATCTGGTAACCTTTAACAAAGGCAAAGACAATATGAGATGATCACAGGACTTTAAGTAAACAATAAATAATATAAAAGACCACATATTCCCAAATTACACCACTAAAATCCACCACCAGATCAAGACCGTGCTCTATGTTAGTACTCCAAACTTTCTTCTCAGTTTTGAGACAATATTTATAGGGCTTTAAGGGTCTTGCTTGTTTTTTAATGTCTGAACTTTTTAATGTCTCTCTCTCTCTCTCTCACTTGCTTTCTCTGTTTTACCCTCGCACTTTTTCATGCTCCTTTAATCGAGGTCTGAAATTTATATTCTATGCTGTTGGCTGGTGGAGAAGTTCAGCCATTGACTTATGTAGGTCAGAAGGTTTAATTGGATCTCACTTTATTGAGATGGAGCCCTTTGTCTAAACGTGTGTGAATGCAGATGTGCACACACACTCCGCAAATTGAAGGCTGCTGTAATTTCAAAAAAACAATATAATCTTTACCGCATTGCTGGTCTTAGTGCTTAGCATTCTACAGGAGATGAAAGCACAGAAATGCAAAACAAGCCGAGAGGTTTAGGTTTTCAAATACACTGAGAAATCTCCCTAAGTTGCTGCCAATGAAAGAACCACAGCGTAACCGTTATGGACTTATACTCTGGGAGTCTAATCAAATATAAAAAGTTATTGTGCTGTAAAATGTTATGGGTTTGTTGGTAACAAACAGCAGGAGAAATTAAACTTATACTACAATCTTAAAATCTTAAAACGTATTGTTGGTAGTTAACAGCCCATCACTTAACACATTAGAAGAACTTCACTGTCATCAAAGTCCCTTTCATGGAAAGTCAGGTCACTTGGCGGCCATATTTGCAATGGCTTCGGCCAGCTTTTATGGCCATGCAAGACCAATTCATATTTGCTTAAATGTGGAAATAAACTTCTTGTCAAACTCACATTTAAATCACATATTTCAGCAAACCAGCAATAAAAAATGACACAAACTGCAAACTCAAATTTCAAGGTGGTCCAGCCAATGCACATCTGCAAAGTTTTTTTTTTTTTGTTTGTTTCTAATTTAAC
The DNA here is from genome assembly GCA_018749465.1 of Paracanthobrama guichenoti. Classification (NCBI taxonomy): domain Eukaryota; kingdom Metazoa; phylum Chordata; class Actinopteri; order Cypriniformes; family Gobionidae; genus Paracanthobrama; species Paracanthobrama guichenoti. The sequence continues at coordinate 15,632,535 of CM031946.1, forward strand.
ACCAAATAAGAGTACAGTGACAAGTGAACCAATTGAGGTTTCTTTCTCTGCTTTTCACTGTTGCTTAGCCACATTGTCTGTTCTGCCACCAAGGCGTTTTCAGACTGAACAGATGCATGAACAGCCGTTCATTCAAATAAATAAATAAATAAAAATGTTTATCGAACTACATTTTTCGAGGCAAATATTCAGTCTTTGTGTGAAAAGGCCTTAAGGATATTGTCTGTTTCAATGGGAACCAGAGTTTCTAACGGCAGCTACAGTGATGCAATGACTTTACCAACTGGCACTCTTTTATTAGAAGGTGGGACTTTTTATGCAATATTACATATTACAGTTTCTAGTGTTGTAGTACTCGAGACTGGTCTTAAGACCATTTTTTGACGGTCTCGGTCTTGTCTCGGTCTCGACCACATTTGTACTCGGTCTTGTCTTGGTCTCAGACTTAGAGGACTCTGGATTTTGTTTCAAGACCGGTCAACACCACAACTGCTGGGATATTACTAAATTGCCAGTACATTGTCTTATTTATTTATTAACATCATTAATGTGATTGGATGTAAAACTTACTGCTTCAGATGCAATCAATAACTTATTTCTAATTGTATTTATTTATTGTGCCGATTAATTAGGGATTGTGTCAAAAATGTCACTGAAAATTTATACAAATGCTCACAAAATTCAAGATCTTGTTGCAAAACGTTCTGGTATGAGACCTGGATTTGTAACATGTGATAATTAACCAATATCACAAGAGCAAGAGAGCTGTTTTCACAAATTTGAGCATGACTGCAAACATGATGTTGCATTATTTATGCATTTGTAATTGACCAATTCAGATGCATCTTCTGTATCACCTCTGTAGCGCAAAGATTAATTATGTTGTTAATGATTTAATTTGATTGGTATATACTGTCTTATTCTAATTATATTTATTATAAGTCATTTCTCAGGCGGTAATGTGAATCTCTATAAATTTAAGGAGTGCTGGTCTGGTCTTGGCCTCGACTCGGTCTCGCCCTGCCTTGGTCTTGGTCTTGTCTTGGTCTCAACCCCTCAAAGTCTTGGTCTCGGTCATCAGTATTTTTCCAGCACCTCTAGTTTAAACAAGTACGAAGACATTTTTATTGGTCTTAACTTCTAGAAAAATGTGCAGGTGCTGGACAAGGAAGAAACTCTGTAGTGTGCATATGTCGATCACCTGTATGTGCATATGCAATAAAATGAAGTACTTTGAAGGGCTATGTGTTTGGCTATACAAGCATACGTGTAAAAAACGAATATACTTAGGCTTAAGACAGTAATACACAGCTACTAGTTTAAGCTGGATTTTCCAAAGTGATCCCATTGGCATACTGTTAGCCGATTAGCCTGTTAGCCTAGCCTATACCCAAAACAACTGTGTAGTTACACATTTTATTTGTTTTTGTTTGCTCAGCCATTACAAATGGCTACATTCTGGGGTCCTACGCAGACTCAACTCATTGCATCACCCCATTGTAGGGTTGCATTATCGTTAACGGATTTATGCGATACTGCTTTAAAATTCAGATAGTATAATGTTGCTGCCTGCCTTTTGCAACAGCCTTCTGCACGTTCTAGGCAGGAACAGAGCTTTAGTGTTTGTGAGACTCCACCAATCAGGCTATGGAGTCACACCACATGCCCCGAACAAACACTAGCAATATAATGTTCATTCCTGTGCTTTTTCAAACCCCACTGCACCTGTCCAGCATGTTCAGTACTGTAATCAGTTTACCCGATTGCTTCCATAGTCATGAAACGCTGCTTTTTTTCAGCGCACTTTAATGTGCCGCTTGAGGAGTTCAACGTCAGCATCTTCAGACTCTAGACAGGCTGTAATCATTGACTCTTCAATGTGCACCACTGTGAAAAAGGGAGATTGGTTGCTAATTTTAGCTCCACTATAGCACAGATGCTCTCTGCTCTTAGTGGTGTCGAATTGCATCCACTTGCGTGTTTGCAGGTCGTGAAAGCATGCAGGTGTGAGATGTAGGGTTTTTGTAGCATTGCATCCCTCATGTCGCAGAGATCAGTTCACTTGCAAACGCACACAAATGAGAGAAGATATGGATATTTCAAGGATTTTTAGCCTTTTGTGTTTCTACATCTGGTTTGAACCTTGATTTTTGTAGTCCAAATGTGTCTAGCTCAAAGATGTCTAGCACAGTTCTCCTCTTTCCAATTGCTCCTTTCTTATCTCTTCTTTCTTTCAGACTGGACTGAATTAACCCCTCACGTCTGCTCTCTGCGAAAAAACTAGGGCAGGATCTTTGTAAGCAGACAGCCTGACTAAGAGCATTTATAAGTGTGCATGTCTGCAGACATCTCAGTTTCCAAGTCGCCAAGAGGTCAATTAAAGCTCTTTTTTTCTGTTTGTGCATTTTGTTACATAAAAACAAGGACTATATAGGTGGAATATAGGTAATAATGGACCTGATTAAAGGCGCAGTTACATTTTCAGCTACAATGCAATGTGAACCCAATGTGAAATCCGCATGAGGGCATTTCTTTGACGCTCTGAAATTCTTCAAAGCACCAATTCATTATGAATTGCCTATGGATTTTACGGAGAAACTGTAAATGTGACCGCACCTAGACAGCAAAAGCTGTTTTGGCAATTCATTGTCATGTTAACATTCATATAGTAATAACTTGCCATTGGTACTGTTATACTGTTAGTTAGGGGTGGCACGGTACATGAAAAAACATCCGAACCGGAGTGTGTGCGTCGCACGGTTCGATGCATGTGCAATGTAGCCTCGTGCCCGTATGTTACCTCAGACAGTGGGTGTCCTTTTCGTGCGAAATAAGAGGTGTGTGTGGACAGTAAAAGACAGTAAAAGTGGAGTGCTGCAGGTCACGTCACGTGTAGAAATGGCAAGTGGGAGAGATAAGGAAGGCTGCCCGGATTTGGAGGATGCGCCAGCGTCGTATAACGCCGGCTTCACTCCGTTGTGCATTCACACTGGCAGCATTTGTCTCGCGCAGCTGAACCGCGGCTCGTGTATTGCAAATACAGACGAATATCGTCCATTCTGTCACATTTTCCGGTGTTCTCCTCCGACCCCTGTCTGTCTCGTTTGATTTATGATGGGCAGCATATATCTGCTGCAAATGCGAGCGTGTTCCCCTCTGTCCCGAAAACACATGCATATAGCATGCTGTATATAAGTAGTTCTCATGATAAAAGTTAAGATATGCTTCTGGTTTTAATAATTTAAACAGGCCTTTGACGTTTGGGCAAAAAGTTGCTCACGCCAAATTAAAGCCACAGAGCATTGTTCTGATCAATATTGACATGATTAACATGAAACAGGAAACAACTTCTACATGATATAACAATTTTTTTTTAATACTGTATCCTAAATTGTGGATATTTAAGCTATGTATCATATGCTGAAGTGAATTTCTGGAATGTTAAAGATTAAAAGAAAAAACAAGAACCGTACAGAACCAAAAACCGTGACCCTAAAACCGTGATGCGAACCGAACCGTGGGTTTTGTGAACTGTGCCACCCCTAATGTTAGTGTAAGCTAAATCCCCCCTCCCCAAAAATGAAAAGTTTCATCACACGGTATAATCCATCATAGACAAGTTCTAGTCTCAGTTTCACAGTTTTTCATATTTTCATTCTGATTGCTTAATTTAAGGAATATTTCACATACATGTTTCCACATATAACCCCAAATGAAGAATTCATAAAGATTACATTATTCATAAATATTACATTATTGTGGAAGATTAATAAAGCACGTTATATATACATATAAAGCACACAAAACGTATGTCAATAATATTTGTTTTAAGATCTATTATGTCAAAATATCTAAAAGTCTTTGTTGTCCAATGCTAGGGAAATGATGTCTAAAACAAAGGTCTGAGGAGAATTAGGTCAACACAAAATTCTCTAAATCAATCACACAATGATAATACTTAAAAACTTCATCCAGACTCTGAGAATCTCTGATTAAAAAGATGAAGCCTTTTTGATTATTGTACAGCACTTTGGTCAGTGCTCTGTTGTTTTAATAGGTCTTTATAAATAAACCCGAGAACTGATTAATCATATAAATAATTGCTGAGAAAAGCCCTCAAATGAAAAATTCATAAAGATTGCATGGCTTGTCCAAAGTTATTTCATTGGCATACTTTTAGCGGATTAACCTGTTAGACTATACCCAACACAAATGTGCAGTTCAGCTCTGGTCTGAGAAATGACTGCAGAGACCAGAGACCTTGTGTTTGTTCAGTCAGAATAGATGACAACAATTACCTGCTAAACTGAATGACAGCCCTCTGGTGCTAATGCTAATTTATGTCAATAGGTAGAGAGCAGCAAGGCCACAGATGACTTTACTTAAAGGACGTATCCTTCAGACTCTGTTCAGGGATTGAATAATTCTCTCAACATAAAAGAGAATCAAAACAATGAGAAAAATTGAGAAAATCATTAGCGTTAAGCATAAAAAGACACCATGTTATGTGTTACCTATTATCCTAGCTAAGCTCTTAAGCTGCTTTCTCTATTAATTTTTCATTTAATTTTGAGCAATTCCAATCCCAAACATCTTTTGCCCATTTCATCAGCTCATTTAAAATTAATTAATTAATTAATAAAAATACTGTCTTCCTACTTTGTTCTATGTGACTGATATTCTTCTATTTAATAAAAATATAAAACGATTTGACACATTTTTATCAAAAGAGTACACAACAGGACCTTAAACTCTTTCCCCATCAGCGTTTATTAAGTTTCCTGTCAGCACCAGCATTTCTGATCATATTCACAAAACTTTCATGGCTCCCAGAATATTATGTTGTATGAATATCTCAACTGTCAATATATCCCCCAAAAAAGAAAAAGATTCTATTCTAGTTTAATTTATTCTTTTTTTTTTTGTTGTGATCAACACTTGAATGTGGGCAAGAAAAAATAAAATAAAATAAAATCACGTTTTTGTCAAAGACTTCAATTCATAATGATGATCAAAACATAGATGGAGTAGATAGAGTCCCAAAGCTTCACAGTTGCATACCTCTTTGTGGGTTTGACATTTTTCTCTGTAACCATGAACAGTTTTAATTTATAAACTGCTGAATGTTTGATCGCGTTAGCTTACTTGTCCGTTACCAACTTCTATCCGCTCCTTCTGGTTTGATGCTTGAGCGTGCGAATTTAGCCAATGCAACAGTTTGTCTACAAATTGGGGAAACTGGAGTGAAATTATTCACAATTTAAAAAAAAAAAAAATAATAAAAAAGTTAGATTTATGTAAATAATGTGGCATTATGGGTTCCCAGCAAAAAATGGTACACTAAATATTATTTATTAGTATCTAATATAATAGTATCTAAATATTATGTTTTACTTTAGTTAGCTACTGTTACAACCCTGGTCTAGGGTGAGGAGTTAACATAAATAAAAATCAGTTTTAACAGTTTCTTACTTTTTTTTTTTTTTTTTCGTGTTTCACCAAAAACACAATGAAGCAAAGTCTTCAGGGTTGGGCTAGGCCAAAACAATAAACAAAATGGCCACTGAATAAACTTAATTATAGCTAAATAAATCCTATTAAAAAGAAGATAAAATACAGTAGTCTTACCTAACTCCCTGGCTGCACCAAACACTGGAGAGAAGTTATATGCAAACAATAAAATGGCACCCAACCCCTACCTCTTCAGTAATAAAGGAAAAATTAGGTATATGCACTATTTACAGAAGAAGGGCAACACAAATGCCACAATGAAGAAACAAAATGCAAAATACAACGGGTGGAACACTAAACAGGGAGAAAAGTCAAAATGAGTACACTCTAAAAAATGCTGAGTTAAAAACAACCCAAGTTGGGTTGAAAATGGACTAACCCAGCGGTTGGGTTGTGTTAATGTTAAATGTTTGCTTAAAACAACCCAAACGCTGGGTTAGTCAGTTTTCAACCCAACTTGGGTTGTTTTTAACCCAGCATTTTTTAGAGTGTACACTTTACAAAAGTAGCAAGTGAAAGAATTTACACAGTTTACAGATCACAAGAACACTACACCACTACTGACTCTCTTCAATACAACACGCCAACCACATCCCTCATCCATGTCAGCATCCATGGTGTATTTCAATAGACGCTCCTCTCCAGTCAACCAATCCCAGGGCACGTATTGGAGCACATTCAATTAAGGGAGAGGGGGAGAGAGAGAGCGAGAGAGCGAGAGAGAGATGCATGCACACACACACGGGAAAGAAAAAAATAGCAATACGTCTGACTAACACTACTGATTTAAAAATAGTTTATAAGTAGCTTCAACAAATATCAATTCAGCAGATTTTTCCCATATATGACATTATTGATTGTTCAGAAATCTTTTGAAAACTGTCAGTATCCTATTTTTTTTTTTCTTTTTCTTTTTTTTTGGTGACGCCAGTGGTGCTTCGTCTTATAGTTTAAGTGATTGAATGCGTTAGTTGGGTTTTCTCTTGCCACAGTGAATTCATTTTGGCACAGTTATTTTTGGCACAGCTGGGTAGTGTTTTGTAGCAGAATTTATTTTACATTCACCCAGCTGGAAATGCCTTGTAGTTGGACACACTGTAATCCATAATTGCAATGTGCCGTGGATCAAACACTTTCTCTTCTGGACGTGTTCCTCTTTCTTCCTTCCAGCTCCAACCATCTCAGGGTGTTTTTTCTTTGCCACTGTTGCCTTTTTCTTGCTCACTGGGGATTTTTTACACACTGATATGTATGTAAATGCTGTAGTGTTATAATATGCAAAAAAAGAATATGGAAATACAGATATTTAAATTTAAAAAGTTCATTCATCATTCAATCTCAGCAGAGATTCTACACTACTTGATTATTTTCCTTTCATATATGACCTATAACCTGATGACCAACCTAGGCTCATTGGGGGAAAAAAAACGTCTCTCTACCTACATTTGTACAAAACTCTACAAAACATACCTATACATATTTGACTGCAGTTTCCAGCTGAAATGTACAATAGTGGCAGTAAAACTCCACACAATTTATGATTACGGGTGCAGATTATGGATTAATAAAGATTTATGGTTCCTTGCACAATGATGCGAACACATTGTTACCATTGTGCATTATTTGTAAGCTATTACATTTTGGATGATTACACCACATAACCAGCTCCGCATTTTTGGCTTTTCTGATGTAGTAAACTTGCTCAGTACCTCACCTGGTACAGCGGTGCACATATGATGTGGAGCACTTGGTTACAATTCCTGTAAAACAAGCTAAAGGCACAGTTGCTTCAGCAAATGCATTTTTAGCTCACGCTTGCTGTTGCTCACAATATCAGTTATTCATAGTTTTCACGTGTCGTCACACGCTTATAGGAACGCCCACTTGGAGGACAAAACAAGGCTTTCCTCCAATGCCCGCCAGTCATTTTTACCAGGTTTGTAGTCAGTATTAATACAGTAAGACAGTGATATTAAAATACCAAATTTAATATACACCTTATTGATGTTGCATACTTTGTACAGGAAAGCAGATGAACACAGAATATTAATGCAACAGAGGTTTCTCGTTAGGTGTTTTCCTCATTGAAACCCATTATAAAGAAAACACATTGTGTTCATATTCTTGGCTCACCTACTCGTCAGTACATAGTATGCATCATCAAAAAGGTGTAAACTGTTGTATATGGATCATAAGTAGCCAAAACTTGTTCGCATATATTTTTGTTTTAAGATGGAAATTTGACAGGTTTGTGCTGCAGTTCAATGAAGTTCTATTGCGGTTTTGCCCTCCAAGGCTCCGCGGCAGTCACGTAACTGAAAACTATGAATAGGTGTTGGTTAATGTTTACTGTGCTCTATCACGTTTTAAAAACTTCTACTCTTGTTCCACTCTCTGGACATTTCATTTCCAAACTGCCATGATACATCCTCCCCTCGGGTCATTTTGACCCGAAACAAATTTTTTACTATCATTTTTTTAAATTGAGTGTTCATCGGAGTGGTCCAAGACCCTAGGACTTTTGTCGCACTTGAACTAGGGATGTGACGGTGAGGAAATTTTCTCACCGGTTAATCAATGTGTGACAACACTGGTAATACTGGCATCACCAACCTTAAATTCGGCTCACACTGTATTGAGCAGACACGTTCAGTTTTTAATTGTAGTGTCTGTTCTCTAACTGAACTAAATTATTTTATTTCTATAAATACCAGTGCCACGGTGGGCAAGTGATGTAACAGTCGGTGTTGACAGTTTTACCGGTGTTCAGATGAAACACTGGTAAAACTGTCAACACCGACTATCGCAGCAAAACTTGAACCATACACCATTTTTTTTCTGGATTTCGAGGAGTTTTGTGCTTGAAATGTAAAAAGTAACAAATCCTTCCCTTTTGGGTCAATCCCCCCACCCCCACACCCCACCGGGAATGAATGGAATGTGAAGAATGCTGCAGTACACATAGAAGAACCTAAAAATGCTCAAATTTCAAACAAACAATTCTAAAACTTCACCAAAAAAATAAAATGAAAAAGGGTATAACGTCTACATGTGTATTTGAATGCATTCTGAAAATAACTGACTTTAGGACCCAGCGGAACAGCTCATTTGCTCCATATAGAGCTATAAGTCCATCCAGTGGCAAGAGTCATGAAATATCATGTTATATATATTTTTTTTTCCACAAGAGGTCGGCTAAGACACCCTATGTAAGATATTTTGAGCTGAATTAAAAGGGTTATGCTTGAAATTGTGAGTTATTTTGAATTTAAGTTGAAAGAATGTGAAAAATTTGCTTAAATTATTATTTATTGATGAAATCTAGTCATTTAAAAAACAAAAATCTCCCAAAAAAAACAACAAATGCATTAAAAAATATTATCAAAATGAAATTTCCTTTTGTCCTTTCTGGACAATAAATCATTTTAGAACTTTAGGTCATTTTTACCCGCGAGGGAAGGAATTGTTACAAAGTGCAAGGGAGGGGTGGCTGTTAGAACTGTACACGGTTTTAGTGCCACTCACTGAACATTTCACTTTGAAAGGGTTGAGAAATGTGCAAGAAGCAACGTTCTGTCTCCATTAACTGAGATAAATAAAAACATATCGTTTGAAAGGACTCTTTCATATGTTCTAAAGTTTAATTTAATTACTAAACAAAACCGGTTTAGATGATTCAGGGGACAGTGACTCAACATGAACACTGCAGTACCCTGTTCTGCATGTAGGGGCAGTGCTTTACAAGCTGAGAACACACAATCCACTTAGACTGGAAAAATAATACCACTCTGCAGTATATAAGGACCAACCGAAAACAGTTATGTCACCATCAATCTCTTTGATGCAATGCTATTTGCACTGTCCATGGAGCGGACCTGTTTACATTTCACTGCCGGTTGTATATTCTGTATATAACTGTGTATGTGACAAATAAAACTCTTGAATCTTGAATCTTGAATTTGCTTGTGAGGAATATGTTTCCTCACAAGCAAATGTTTGTTCCTGTTTGTTCATGTGACACTCTGGATAAAGCCTAGAGTACAGTGTTCACTATACCACTATAGCACTGCATTAAAATCAATGCAATTTATATTATTCAATGGCTTCTCTTTGCAAGTTAATGAAATCTTTTTTTGTATGGTGATCATTATACTGCATCTCTAGAGGATGGCAACATGTATTGTTTCCTCTGTTCGAGTAGGTCAGCAGTTTGTGGATTTGTGTAATGTTCAGTTGGTGGAATATTATCAAAAACCTAATGGCACCTGTGTCCATGATGAAAGTAAATGCGACCTACTGACTCCTCACACATGCTCAATGTGTTTCTGGGACTCTGGTAGTCATGGTGCAGGGTAAAACTGCCATTAGACTAATGCTATAAATGATTCAATTGTGTGTGAAGCACCACCAGTAGACACACAACAAAAGATTGCCAACTGAGAGTAAGTCTGGAGCCGCTTTTGGCCGGGCTTTCGGTATTAGATTGTGCTGGCTTCTAATACAGACAGTTTACACTGCTTTTTATGTGTTTGTCAGATAATGTTATTTCAGCTTGGCTTTGTGTGTGTATTTTAGTGTGCACCTTTTTATTACAATTTGCTGCAACGTACTGCTTTCTATTGTGATGGCAAAGATGAATTTTCAGCAGCTTGAGTGTCACATGATCCTTCAGTTGATTTGGTGCTAGAAACATGTCTTGTAGTGTTGTCAAAAGTATCAATATTTTGATATGTATTGATACTGAAATATCTGAAATGGTTACAATACTCCTTTTCTGCAGTATTGATACACCAATACCAGGTGCACATTCTTGCGCTTTCTTCTCTCCAACGACAAATTTACAATCGGACACACACCCGCCTCCTCTCACTCACTCGTCTCATTCGCTCCGGATGAATAGTGCTTGTATTGCGCAAAATTTTAGCCATTCCCACAGGTTTTACGCTTACACCAAAAGCAAGCATAGTACAAATCTATATAAGTAGCATTCTCATAAAGCTGCTTCTCAAACAGTTTGCGAGTACCAAATTGACTTCTTTTTTGTGGCTTATTGCGCTTAAACAGTCAAATACATACAAAATTATGTCAAAATGCCTGTCTTGTTGAGGTATTTAGGTAAATACAGTCAGTTTTGGAACGTAATATTTGAAAGAAGACACATGTTGTGTAACAGTATATTGGATACGTGCGTAGCTCTTAAAGTGACAGCAGCCTAATAATCCTGCTGCTGTCTGTCATGTTAATCAAAGAGTAAGACAGAGAAAATCTGCTCTTGACTGAATAACTTGTAAATAACCACCTGAAAAACCTAAAGCCATGTTTCATATGTCTCTTTATTCTATTGTATTTGTTCTGTTGTTTTGCAATGTCTATTTATTCTTATTTTATTACTGACTGTTTACTTGTCTTTTTTGTAAATCTAGTTCAACGATTCAAGTAAAGCCTTTCTTTTGTTGTAAGCTATTACAACAAAATTACCCATCAAAAAAATTGAGATAACAAATTATCTTTATGGTGGTATATGGCAGGTTTTCCCGTGGTATCGAAAATTTTATCGAATATCGATATTTTTCAAGGTATCGTATCAAAGTTGGAAATTCCAATATCGTGACAACACTAAAGTCTTGTATCAATATTGAACACAGTTGTGCTGCTTAACTTAAATGTTGAATGCAATATAAATATTTCTAATTAACATTTTTAACAATTAACATCTCAACATGCCTGCCATCTAGGTTTTGTAAGAGTAGTATGCTCTTGCTATAATATTATTTTCAGTCCTTTTCTTTGATTAGTTTTTGAAAGAAATGGGTCAGTGTTTATGTTGCAAATATGCTGGCCTATTACAAACAATAGTCTGTGTACGTCACAGTCCACGTAGGCCCTTGACTGTTGCGTCAAACTGAAAACCGAAGTTTTCTTTTGACTTCAAAATGTCTAGATATCTAGATAAACACTTGTTTTAAATGCATTTACATTTTCTCTCTCTCTCTCTCTCTCTCTCTCTCTCTCTCACACACACACACACACACACACACACACACACACACACACACACACACACACACACACACACACACACACACACATGATTTAATTTAGGGCTGTCTCAGCCATGCAGATAATTATTTTGCAGCAATATTAGCAGCCTGTTCTTTCTCAGGGAAAATCGTTAGATACCAAAATTAGACACAAAATCACCAGAAACAATGAGCTATTGTCTGTTTTCTAATGGAAATGAGCATATCAATGCACAAAGAACTGCTAAATGTTATAATAATGTCTCAGCTGCTTTGAGAAAGGTAGTAACTTTGTGAATTAGTTTTGCTATCTTACCATTTGACTTTGTGTCAGTTAGTGCATGCATGCGTGTTGCTCATCTTATTGAGTTGCCTGTCAATGCATTTAATTTCTAACCTCCAAATATTCCCCAGATATACTAATGAAGTTGCTATAGCGACGCCTAAAAATGTGTACAATCAAATAACTTGTTGAGTTGTGTAATTTATGCCTGCATATGCTTTGAATGTGTACATGAGTCGTGTTCATAGATGTGTGGGTGTGTTTTTGTGTACAAGGTTGTGTTATGCCCTCAGTGTGCCAACCTCCTCAACCTTCCCTGGCACTCAAACCCACAGAAAGAATAACATGCCAATGAAACCGCTGGGTTTGTTCAATAGAGGGACTCTCAAACCCAATGCCCTGCCAGATTCAGTATTTACATATTCAGAGAAGTCAAACTGCGGCCATGTTCTCACTTCATGAAGCTGCCAGACTTACAGAAGCTCAAATGCCTTTGCACAGACTGTATAAGGCATGCACTTGTTATGGCGTTCTGGCCTTGATTCACTCGTTAGATTCAGTCCCCTGTTCACATGGGCTTTGTTGACATCTTCTGTTTAAATCTTATTGACTAAATGGCATTTCATGTTGGCGGAAGTTATTGAAAGCTGTAGCCTTTACTCTTGCCCTGCTTTTGTAATAATTTTCACTTTATATGCAAAACATAGGTGTCTTTAATAAATGGAAAATTAATTAAATGAAAAATCATAAGAACAGCACTTATTTGGAATGTTTTGTAACTTAACTCTCTTTACTGTCAGTGTTGGGGAAAGTTACTTTTAAAAAAATAATGCATTGCATTGTTGCGTTACTTCCTAAAAAAAGTAACTAATTGCATTACTTAGTTACTTTGTATGGAAAGTAATGCATTACTTTACTTTTGCGTTACTTTTTCTCACTTGGGCTGGGCTTGGTTGTTTTGTTTTGTGATAGCAAAAAAAGTGCTATTTTTGGCAAATGTAAAGGCCCTTTCACACCAAAAGTGCAAATGCAAAAGGAAATTTGTACAGTAGAGGGTGGAGCTAAAACAAACCTTTCAGCTGTGCTGCTGTTCTGGATTGCAGAAGAATAGGATACAGGATAATAAAAGTTTAACACTTCAGTAATAACAACAACAAAAAAATGAAACAAATGTGCAGTTTTGCTTATTAGTATGGTTGAACTGGATCATCGAAGGTCAGCAGCAAAGACATCGGTTAATAAATTAAGATTCAATACATAAAGTATATTTATGTAATTTAACATATTTAATTATTTCAGGTTTGTGTAATATTCAGAGTTTGTGTTTTACGCTTTATTCATTTTGTGGAATACTGAATCTGTTTTTTTGCAAGTGAGATAAGTAAATGCAATAACCGTCATGTTTACACACAGCACAGACAGCACCTTGCATTTTAATTACAATTTCTCTCAACATGGGGACATGAGAGCTGTCAGTCAATAAATGGGAAAACAAAGTAACTTGCATTACTAATTTGAAAAAATAACTCAGAAATGCATTGTAAATTTAAGAGTTACTTTATCAGTTACTTGAAAAAGTAATCTGATTACCTAACTTGAATTACTTGTAATGTGTTAATCCAACACTGTTTACTGTCACTTTTGAATATCCTTGCTGATTAAAAGTATTCATTTATAAAAGATACATCTCACTGACACCAAACGTTTGAATGTAAGTGTATGTAAATTCATTGATATTGGAAATATATTAGATATTTCATTGTGCATTCGCATTTACCTTATTATCTTATCTAGATATATTGCTCCTCTTTAAAAATTATTAAAGATTTTTATGCCATTTTATGCCAAAGTTATGCCATATCATTATTATTGATATGTCAGATTTTAATATTAGTGCCTCTGCAAAATATTGTAAGTCAGATTGGTTCCAAAATTATTAGTAGGGGAGAGCGGGGCACAACCTAACTCTTTTTGACTTTCTCAGTTTGTGTAAATCCACTTGGGGTTCAGAGTATTTATTTTTTCCCCACATTAATTTCCCACATGTCTAGTACAATTATGTGGTTTTGTTTCATTACTACAGTTATACTTTTTTCTTGATTTACCCAGAAAGAATGGAAGTGAAATGTGACAACATGCCCCATAGGTGGGGTACATTGTAACATGTGATGGGCACAAGCTACAAGGATCATCGGTGCCCCACTCCCCTCCATCCTGGATATTTTCCTTGCACAATGCTCCAGCAAAGCAAACAGTATCGTGAAGGACCCCACCCACGCCTCCCACAGTCTCTTCCAGCTCCTTCCATCAGGAAGACGGTTCAGGAGCATCAGAGCCCGCTCCACCAGACTGTGAGAGCCATGAACTCAACCCCCCCCAAAAAAAAAAATTTGCAATTTGAAGTGTGCTACACACTGGTGAGTGGGCCGAAAAAAACACCTTTAGTAACACACTCTCCCCTATGCACACTAGTCACTTTCACACACTGCTGTGTGTATATAAGCCCACAAAAGACTCTATAATATATGTATGTTTACATGCTCATGCACTACAATAATCTTGCACTGTTCCCCAGACATGTATAGGTTAACATAGGTTATATATAGTATATTTATAGTCAAATCTGTCAGTAGGTTAGTTATGTATAGGTTTATAGTGTTTTACTTCATGGTTGTATGTCTGTACTTATGTAGCACCGTGGTCCTGTGAGGCACGACATTTCATTCCACTGTATGTCCCCACATGTAGCGGAATGACAATAAAGCTCAACTTGAACTTGAACTTGAACCATATGACAGCTGAAAATGTTACCTGATATAATCAAAAGAATATCCAAGACAAACTAAAATATGTTGTCAATAAAATACAATTATAATTTTTTTTAATAATTAAAAATAAACTAATTTTTGAGTTTGACAACAAACACATCACTAAATACAGCTATATAGTTCAAAACATAATAATAATGAATAATTTCTGAACATTGACTCTCAGCCATTATTCACCCTTTTCTCATGGTTTCTCAAAAGAATTCATAAAAGTATAGATTATAATAGCATATTTCTAATAGGGCTCATTGTAGCGCAGTGTTATAACGCACCCCACCTGAGGAACTGGGATTTAAACCCCGGCTCGTGTCTTCTGCTGTTAGATCACATTAAAGAACCATCTCAACTGTTAAATAACAGATAGAACATTACAATAATATCAGATTTGTCTTATTTTACATAAACACAAAAAACTGAGAAGAAAAATAAACTTAAGTAAGAAATCTACTTTTGCTATGGTTAAATAAATGTTCAGTGATATCTTCCAAACATTTCCTAATTTTGGCGCAATTTTTTCTCTAAATAATGTTTACATGGCAACTAGTAAATACACTAAGTTTCGTCATCCTGGCATGTGTGGAAAGTTTTAAACCATGCGTGTTACAACTAACCTTGCGTTAGGTTGTGCCCCGCACTCCCCTACATCTCTCCTCAACCAGCCACATAATTTAACTTCATTCGTATTTTTAATATGTTGCAAGATAAAGTTAAATATTTAGGTTTTGAGGTTTGTTCAAATCCCTTTATAAGTTTGAGCAATAATAATACTGATACTTGCCTCTTCAGACACCACTAATAAGCTGTAAACGAAAAGTTTGAACACATTGTCTTGTGTGATTTTTATTATTGAAAATAATATGTAGACCATATTCTCCCCCGTAGAAGAGTCTAAAAAAAGTTATGTCTTCGTCTGACTAGTCATGGTGTGTTTCAGCAGGGGGTTGTGTGCTGCTGTGAGGAGCTTGAGAGAGTGATGACTAATGGATGGAGAGAGATATTTTAGTGTTAAAACTGAGTGAGGAAATGACAGTTTAAACGAGTGGGAGATTCTGGCTGTCGAAAGGCCAACATCCGAAAGTTCTGTTTTGGGCCAAACTAACAATTTCTCTCACTTGTTTCGAAAGCGATGTTCAGTGCATGTCATGGAATAGAGTGGTCTGTTTTGCCAGGAATTTATGTGAAATAGAGAGAGGGAGAGAAGGAGAGAATGGAAAGAAAAAAAATAAGTTTCCTGTGAGCTGTAGTCATCACATCCTCTGCATATTAAAGGGATAGTTTACCCAAAAATGAAAATTCGGTCATTGTTTACTCAGCTTCATGTCTTTTCAAAACTATAATACTAAAAGATATTCTCTCTCAGCATATTTTTGTCCGTCTATTTGAAAGTCTAAGCTTTAAAAAGTGTATAAAGACATCATAAACGTAATCCGTATGACTCAAGCAGTTAAATGCGAGTCTTCTGAAGAGACACAATCGCTTTATATGATGAAGCTTTTAATCACATATAAACATCGATCACCTTGTTGGTTCTTGCATGCATGCTGAGCGTACAGTTACCACATTTGATGAGTTCTATGCATGTGTGTTGAGCGATGTTTACATGTGAATAAAAGGCTAAATAACACACTAAAATGACATGCACAGCACAATTATTTCAACTGATACACAGAGAGCAAAACCTCTACTCAAGTCTCCTAAAGTCTAAACACATTTTCTGCTTTACACATTTTGCAATTCAAAATGGCACTTTTTAAATGCACTAAACACGGTGCTCTGCATAAGACACAACAATCTGACATAAAGTCAAGTTTGCCATTTCAAAACACTGGCATTCAAAATGACACTACATGAGCTAATTGACCAATACATGTGCCACCTGGCCAAACATCTCACTGGTTAATGGTTAACACTTCAATCAGGATGTATGCACTATGAAAAGACCACAGATGAGCACCTTTTTTTTTTTTTTTTTAACAACAACAATGAAAGATGTTGCAGAGAGAGGAAGATGAAGAGGAAGAGGGAGGATGCAATTTTCTTTTTCAGTTTACCATTTTTTGTGAGCATATTTTTGTTCAGTCCAATGTAAATATATCTGCTGTGCATATGTTGCACTGACTTGTTTGGTGAAAATGAATATATATATATATATATATACACACTCACCTAAAGGACTATTAGGAACACCCTCCTAATACTGTGTTTGACCCCCTTTCGCCTTCAGAACTGCCTTAATTATACGTGGCATTGATTCAACAAGGTGCTGAAAGCATTCTTTAGAAATGTTGGCCCATATTGATAGGATAGCATCTTGCAGTTGATGGAGATTTGTGGGATGCACATCCAGGGCACAAAGCTCCCATTCCACCACATCCCAAAGATGCTCTATTGGGTTGAGATCTGGTGACTGTGGGGCCATTTTAGTACAGTGAACTCATTGTCATGTTCAAGAAACCAATTTGAAATGATTCGAGCTTTGTGACATGGTGCATTATCCTGCTGGAAGTAGCCATCAGAGAATGGGTACATGGTGGTCATAAAGGGATGGACATGGTCAGAAACAATGCTCAGGTAGGCCGTGGCATTTAAACGATGCCCAATTGGCACTAAGGGGCCTAAAGTGTGCCAAGAAAACATCCCCCACACCATTACACCACCACCACCAGCCTGCACAGTGGTAACAAGGCATGATGGCTCCATGTTCTCATTCTGTTTACGCCAAATTCTGACTCTGAATGTCTCGACAGAAATCGAGACTCATCAGACCAGGCAACATTTTTCCAGTCTTCAACTGTCCAATTTTGGTGAGCTTGTGCAAATTGTAGCCTCTTTTTCCTATTTGTAGTGGAGATGAGTGGTACCCGGTGGGGTCTTCTGCTGTTGTAGCCCATCCGCCTCAAGGTTGTGCGTGTTGTGGCTTTACAAATGCTTTGCTGCATACCTCGGTTGTAACGAGTGGTTATTTCAGTCAAAGTTGCTCTTCTATCAGCTTGAATCAGTCAGCCCATTCTCCTCTGACCTCTAGCATCAACAAGGCATTTTCACCCACAGGACTGCCGCATACTGGATGTGTTTCCCTTTTCACACCATTCTTTGTAAACCCTAGAAATGGTTGTGCGTGAAAATCCCAGTAACTGAGCAGATTGTGAAATACTTAGACCGGCCCGTCTGGCACCAACAACAATGCCACGCTCAAAATTGCTTAAATCACCTTTCTTTCCCATTCTGACATTAAGTTTGGAGTTCAGGAGATTGTCTTGACCAGGACCACACCCCTAAATGCATTGAAGCAACTGCCATGTGATTGGTTGATTAGATAATTGCAGTAATAAGAAATTGAACAGGTGTTCCTAATAATCCTTTAGGTGAGTGTATATTTCAACAGCATGTTTGTGCATCTGCAAATAGGCCTATTTCTGTGCATGTGAACAATCTGAAGAATCTTCTACAATTTGAACTACATATTTTAGTATTATGGCAAAGCATACTAAAGATGAGAGTGCTTTTCATTATGCCTAACAGTGTGTAGTTGGTTAGACAAAAATCTGGTAATATGAATGAAGTGCATGCCATTTCGTGCAAAAGTTTGCTTTTGATAATGTTATATGTAGTTTTGGTTGCAGTGCTTCATTTTGCAAGATATGAGGTATTTTGCAGTTTGGGTGTGTGGTTTTGGCAATTGTGTTAAGTATTTTGATAAAACCATCCTAGCTTGCAAACTTGTGTGTTAGCAATTGGGGGGAAAAAAACTGTAATAGTGTAATTTCTTTTCCATCACTGTGTAAAAGAATAATTCAACCCATTTTGAAATCTCTAGGTGATTACTTGACAGACAGGCGCTATTGATCCTCTCTTCTGATGTTTTATCGTGGTCTTCTATATTCTTTTGAATTTCAAAGCCATCTGACAAGCTTAGGGAGACGTCTAGCTTCAGGGAGACATCTATAGATGGGAGGGAAAGGACTTCTAATTCTTCACACTCTGAGATGTAGTAATGAAAGATTATGACTGATAGCACTGAAAACGACTGCAGTCTCATTTGCACCGGAATTTCCAGGAAAGCATTTATTTTTTTATCACTTCATTTCAAAAGGTTACTGCTGACCTTTCAAGAAATCATATTTTCCCACCTCAGGTCCAAAATGTCATGGCCATAACTGGCATATTGCCCCTTAATATTCAGATTAATGGTCAATACATTTTTATTTTTTCTTCCAATGGCTGATTCTTAACCTCCAATCCTTAATACAGCCTTATCTTATTTATCACCAAGCCTAAACTTGAAGCGCTAACTTAATGATCGCTGTTTTTTCAAGCATCAATTTTGGTGTTCGTCTTAAAACATGAACCATATTTTTCATACTTTATCATTAATGAAAGTACTGATTGTTGTTAGCTAGAGACTATGACGGGAGAATAGATGAAATCTGGACAGACGGATTGGCCCGATTCACAAATTAATTGTCTTGTGTGATTTTAAAACCGATTTAGCAGGTTAATTGAAAAGACGCTATTGCGTCTCTGAGCACGTTCAAAATAATGAGGAACGACATGTTTTTATTAAAGGTAAAAAGTATGATATTATGCTTTGGAATGTAGTGAAGGAAAAAAAAGTACAGATACTTGAAAAATGTAAGTACAGTAACAAAGTAAAAATACTTTTTATTGTCCATTACTGACAGTAACACACCGTGGCAGTGGAAAATGAATGGTGGAAATACACCAGTTAAAATACGATTCAATTCTTTAGCTATCGTTTTGACACATTTCTCCAAACTTAGGTCACTGTTCTCCAAACAGTCAACATGGTAATCTGAACACTTTGTAATTGTCTTAAACAGGTTGTACATTTTCCTTCATTTCATGCAAATTACAAATCACATGCATCATTTTCTCAAAACACTGTGCACAAAATTCTCAAATGTTTTCACAATACAGCCAACCAAAACTTATCAGGGGAAAAACAATTGCAGCTCTTTTTGTTGATTTTACAAAAATCACAATCATTTATGCTCAATTTTTCCAAACACAACAAACAAAACTCTGTCATTTGTACACACAACACAGAAAATGCAAATGTCCTAATAGTTTTGTTACGACCCTGCCTTCTATTTTCGTACTTGAGGAAGTGATTGGCTGCAGACGTCACTCCTAATTGATTCATTTATGGGCGGAGAGTATAAAAGTTGTAGAAACCTGCTCATCAGTACTTCCTCTGGTGGAACGTTGTTTGCTCCCGCTCGTTATGTTTTAGTCTGTTTATAATTTATCAACATGCCTCACCTATTGGATTATTATTTTTCCCTTTATTGTTTAAATCCCTTGTTCTATTTCTGTAACAGATTACTGTTTTTATTTAATAGATAATCTTGCAAGTCAAACCATTTGTTTGCATGTGTGATCCTCTTTCGGTCGAGAACGAGCTGGCCGTGACAGTTTACACAGTTATATCAACTATAAAAGGGAAGATGTGTAAGAGCGAAAGGTTTTGGAGAAGATAGAGGAAGGGTAATAAAGGGTGGAAGAGGTAGAACGAGATGAGGGGAAAGGAATGGATATAGAGGAGATTGAGCAAGAAGAGCTGATGATGTAGGAAGAGGAGTAGAGGGAGAAGAAATGGTTGAGTGAAAGGCGACGATATTAGTGGAAAGAGCAAGAGAAGAAAATGCAAGAAGACATGGACTTAGGGGAAGGGGAGAGCTAGAAGGATAGGGTACAGACTGGTTTCAAATGAAATCAGAGCCACCCTAATTGACCATGTCATTAATTATGGTCTTTCCTTGAGGGAAGCTGGACAGAGAGTTCAGCCCAATATAAACATTGTGCCACAGTCAATGTCCCTTGACAACAAGTGCTGCAATCCACTGTCTTGGGGCTGCACAACAGAAAGGCTGCTATATTTTAACTCCCTCAGTGAAATCCACTTTCCGCAGGGTGATCAGGAGCAAATTGAGCAAAATTGTGTAGCTGTTTGGGACAATTTCCAATTTCACCATTCAGCACCGGTGCAAGAGTGGTTTGAGCTTCAGCCACTTTTCAGGAAGGTGTTCCTTCCAGCATATAACCCTTACAACCAAGTGAGTCTTCTTCAAGCGATGGAAGAGGCCTGTGGAGAAGTTGAGGCACACGATGCATGACTCATGAAAATGTTGATGAGACTCTTTGACCAGATGAAAATGAGAGGAAAGATCTATAAAGTTAATTGATTAGATGATTGCAATGCATTTATTTAGTTTAGTGCTGTCGGCGCGTTAACACATGCGATTTAATTTTAAAACCCTTAACGTGTTAAAATAATTTAACGCAAATAAATTACAAAAGTATGTAAAGATGTGTCATTAACGTAATTTACTTCGCGCTGTTACAAACCCAATTCCAAAAAAGTTAGGACACTGTACAAATTGTGCATAAAAACAGAATGCAATGATGTGGAAGTTTCAAATTTCAATATTTTATTCAGAATACAACAAAGATGACATATCAAATGTTTAAACTGAGAAAATGTATCATTTTAAGGGAAAAATAAGTGGCATCAACACATCTCAAAAAAGTTGGGACAAGGCCATGTTTCCCACTGTGCGGCATCCCCTCTTCTTTTTATAACAGTCTGCAAACGTCTGGGGACTGAGGAGACAAGTTGCTCAAGTTTAGGAATAGGAATGTTGTCCCATTCTTGTCTAATACAGGCTTCTAGTTGCTCAACTGTCTTAGGTCTTCTTTGTCGCATCTTCCTCTTTATGATGTGCCAAATGTTTTCTATGGGTGAAAGATCTGGACTGCAGGCTGGCCATTTCAGTGCCCGGATCCTTCTTCTACGCAGCCATGATGTTGTAATTGATGCAGTATGTGGTCTGCCATTGTCATGTTGGAAAATGCAAGGTCTTCCCTGAAAGAGACGACGTCTGGATGGGAGCATATGTTGTTCTAGAACTTGGATATACCTTTCAGCATTGATGGTGCCTTTCCAGATGTGTAAGCTGCCCATGCCACACGCACTCATGCAACCCCATACCATCAGAGATGCAGGCTTCTGAACTGGCGCTGATAACAACTTGGGTTGTCCTTGTCCTCTTTAGTCCGGATGACATGGCGTCCCAGTTTTCCAAAAAGAACTTCAAATTTTGATTGGTCCGACCACAGAACAGTTTTCCACTTTGCCACAGTCCATTTTAAATGAGCCTTGGCCCAGAGAAAACGCCTGCGCTTCTGGATCATGTTTAGATATGGCTTCTTTTTGACCTGTAGAGTTTTAGCCGGCAACGGCGAATGGCACTGATGGATTGTGTTCACCGACAATGTTTTCTGGAAGTATTCCTGAGCCCATGTTGTGATTTCCATTACAGTAGCATTCCTGTATGTGATGCAGTGCCGTCTAAGGGCCCGAAGATCACGGGCATCCAGTATGGTTTTCCGGCCTTGACCCTTACGCACAGAGATTGTTCCAGATTCTCTGAATCTTTGGATGATATTATGCACTGTAGATGATGATAACTTCAAACTCTTTGCAATTTTTCTCTGAGAAACTCCTTTCTGATATTGCTCCATTATTTTTGGCCGCAGTATTGGGGGAATTGGTGATCCTCTGCCCATCTTGACTTCTGAGAGACACTGCCACTCTGAGAGGCTCTTTTTATACCCAATCATGTTGCCAATTGACCTAATAAGTTGCCAATTGGTCCTCCAGCTGTTCCTTATATGTACATTTAACTTTTCCGGCCTCTTATTGCTACCTGTCCCAACTTTTTTGGAATGTGTAGCTCTCATGAAATCCAAAATGAGCCAATATTTGGCATGACGTTTCAAAATGTCTCACTTTCAACATTTGATATGTTATCTATATTCTATTGTGAATAAAATATAAGTTTATCAGATTTGTAAATTATTGCATTCCTTTTTTATTCACAATTTGTTCAGTGTCCCAACTTTTTTGGAATCGGGTTTGTAGATGATCTAAGATGTCAGGAGTTTATCACACTGAGCATCTACAAGCACCTGTAACCCTGGTAGGAAGAAATGTCCATTTTAACTCTTTAACCCGATTCTGCTTCTCTGTTTGTGATCAGACCTTTAAACTCTGGGAAAGTTTTTAGTGATCCAGTAATCGAATTCATTCAAGCAATCAGTCCAAAACAGCGCTAATGCAAAGAAGACCAGACTGATTACATCAGAGATATTGCGAGAGACTTGCGCCGCGTTTTTAGCGAATTATTCATTCCAGTGTGTGCTTTGCTTTAAAACATGAGCTCTGTCGTATTCTGCGATTGTTGCTGAAGAGCGCAATTTTGGTGACGTACATACAGTAAGCGCATGAGAGTCTGTTATATTTATGCACAAACAACAAGCCGTGTGTGCGCGGTTTATGTACAGACACATTTCAGTACATTCGCGTTGTTTCAACACACACTCAGAAAATGTTTGATTTGTCATACGTTGCTGTGTTTAGTAATCGTAGGTTTATGCAGTCAAGTCTAGGCGGTTAATTTAGGAGTTTTTTGGTGTCTCCATGTAGATGAAAACAAGATCTGTACACATACTATACAGTTCTGTAAAGAGTTTTTTCTTTAATGTTTTTTTCATGGCTGCTTTGGTGTGCATAAATGTATTATATAGAATTATATGGACTCCTTATTTCATTTGGTTATTTGGTGTCTTTTTGGAGTCTCCAAGGGTCAGTGAAGTTTGCAGAAAGTACAGTTTTGTGAGAATCGCCCTTCAAATCTGATTGTTTACTTTGCTGGATTAAACAAGATAAATGGCGTATGCTTAATTTCAATTGTGATTAATCGCGATTTAATCGCAGCACTAATTTATGTATTTACTTTATTTTTGGGGGCGAAAACTCATTGTTATACAACTAAACTTGTCATTAAAGAACTTTGAAGAACATGATTAAAGAACATGACAAACATGTATTTTCATTCATGTATTTGTGTATCTACAGCTCTTTTTTATCAAATCAACAGAGAACACACTAGTTTTTGTCACGGACTCAGCCACGCCCTCTGCTCCAGACTCCCACGTTCCGCCCACTCGTTCCCAATCACCTGAGTACTGAGCACCCGCACCTGTTTCCCATCACTGAAGCCTTTATCACCAGCCCTCTCCCCTCACTCAGTGTCTGGTCTCAGCTCACGCTAGTCCGACTGTCCCGCTACTCTGCGCCTTCTGCAAGCCTTCGCTAGCTCTACTTCCGGGTTCTCCGAGATTCTACGCTCCCCAGTCCCTTCGTGGTGTCGTCCGCCTTCGCCACTCCAGCTAAGCCTCGCACCTCCCCTGTGTTTTCACCAGTTCACTGTTTTCACTGCCTGACTCCAATAAACTTGTCACCGCTCACTAACCTCTGTGTCCTCCAGTCTGTCATGACAGAAGACCAGACCAGCAGTCAGGCCGAAGCAGTGGCTGGCGATCCCTCATCCCCGGCACCGCTTCCGCTCCCCGATCTCACCCAAGCCTTTCTCCATGCCATGCGTCTGGGATCTTCCTCGTTGACTGCCTCCGCCAGTCCTGTGGCCCGACCAGCGCCCTACGCTGGTGAGGCGGAGGAATGCAATGGTTTTCTTTTGCAATGTTCTCTTTACTTCGAAATGCAGGCTCATCAATTCCCCACCGACCGTTCAAAAATAGCGTTTATCGTCACTCACCTCACCGGGCGAGCGCTCCAATGGGCCCGAGCCATCATGGAAGCCAACGGCCCCGTAACCCAATCCATCGACGCCTTCACACGACATTTCCGTGAGGTGTTCAGCCGATCTTCCGGACCCACTACCACACACGACCAACTGCTGAAACTCCAACAAGGTAACCAGTCACTCCACGACTATAACATCTACTTCCGCACCCTAGCCGCCGCCAGCGGATGGAATGAGCCTGCCCTACTAGCAGTCTACCGTGCTGGATTAAACCCACAACTCCGAGTCGCCCTGGCCATTTATGACAACCATTCAGGATTAGAAAACTTCATACAGCAAGCCACCACAGTTTCACAAAACCTCGCAGCCAGCTCCAACCCGGTTCAACTGTTGCATTCCCCGCCTCCACCGAGGGAGTCAACCCCTCCAGCACCAGAGCCTATGCAAATCGACCAGCACCGCTTAACTTCCACTGAAAGAGACAGACGTATGCGATTGCACCTCTGTCTCTACTGCGGGGGATCAGGCCACTACCGAGCCACCTGCCCGGTCCGACCCCCGCACCCAGCGGTGAGTACTATTCACACTGACCCGGTAATGTTGACCCTTCCTGCTACCACCGTTTTGTTAACTACCCCATTCGGTTCTGTTTCAGCGAAAGCCCTTATAGATTCTGGATCGGCAGGAAATTTCATCTCCTCCGAAATGCGCCTCAAGCTCCACGTCAAGATATCCCCCCTGTCCTCTCGGTATCGCGCACATTCCATCTTGGGAAAGCCGCTGGGTCAGAGGTGCATTTGCTACGTCACGGACCCCATCACGGTGCAGATCGGCTATCTTCATCGAGAGCAACTCTCCCTACTGGTGCTGGAGGGGTCTACTGCCGATATCGTCCTGGGACACCCGTGGCTCGCTGCTCACTCACCCACCATGGACTGGTCTACTGGGGAGGTTCTACGATGGAGTGAGGACTGCAGGCAAAACTGCTTGCTCCCCGTTAAGAGAAACCCATCTCACACTTCTCTTCCCCTGGCCTCCGCATCCCTGGATGAACCCACGTCTGCTCCCAGTCAGGCCATTCCCGTTGAGTATTGGGCGTTCCAGGACGTGTTCTGTAAGCGACAGGCCACCGAACTTCCCCCTCATCGGCCATGGGACTGCGCGATAGACCTGCTGCCTGGGGCATCTCTTCCCAAAGGACGTATCTATCCCCTGTCCATCCCGGAGCAACAGGCCATGGAGGAGTACATTAAGGAGGCCCTCGACCAAGGATTCATTCAGCCTTCCAACTCCCCTGCCGCTTCTAGCTTTTTCTTTGTGGGCAAGAAGGACGGGGGCTTGAGACCGTGTATTGACTACCGGAAACTCAACGATCAGACGGTCAAGATCCGATACCCGCTTCCCCTGGTTCCCGCCGCTCTGGAACAGCTGCGGGGAGCTCGCTGCTTCACCAAGTTGGACCTGCGCAGCGCCTATAACCTTATCCGGATCAGAGAGGGCGACGAGTGGAAGACTGCTTTCATCACCCCTGCAGGACACTACGAGTATAGGGTTATGCCGTTTGGATTGTGCAACGCCCCCGCCATCTTCCAAGGTTTTATGAACGAAATCCTCCGAGATTTCCTCAACAGATTTGTAATCGTCGACGATATCCTGGTGTACTCCCATAACCTGACAGACCACCATCATCACGTTGCGCAGGTCCTCCAACGACTCCGAGAACACCAACTGTACTTGAAACTGGAAAAATGCGAGTTCCACCGCATCTCCACCCAGTTCCTGGGGTACATCGTGGACCAGAGCGGCATCCAGATGGACCAGGGGAAGGTCCAAGCAGTGCGGAGTTGGCCCCAACCTACCACAGTCAAGGAGCTGCAACGCTTCCTGGGGTTCGCTAATTTTTATCGCCGGTTCATTCGACAATTCAGCACCATAGCAGCACCCCTCTCCGAGGTAATCCCAAGTCCCTGTCCTGGACCCCTGAAGCCCTCCAGGCATACCGGCAACTCAAGGAAGCCTTCTGTACGGCTCCTACCCTCGTTCATCCTAATCCTGAGATCCCATTCGTCGTGGAAGTGGACGCTTCGAATGTGGGGGTAGGAGCCGTACTGTCCCAGCGGCAGGGTGAGCCTCCACGACTCCATCCATGTGCCTTCTTTTCCAAGAAGCTGTCCCCGGCGGAACGGAACTACGACATCGGGAATCGTGAGTTGCTTGCCATCAAACTGGCGTTGGAGGAGTGGCGGCATTGACTGGAGGGAGCCAAACACCCGTTCCAGGTGATCACCGACCATCGAAACCTGGAATACCTGCGAGAGGCCAGGAGGCTCAACCCACGACAGGCTAGATGGGCCTTGTTTTTCACCCGCTTCGACTTCTCTGTCATCTACCGTCCCGGAGAGAAGAATTTCAAGGCAGACGCTCTCTCACGCCAGTTTCTACCCGACCACTCCACTGCCCCTCCTGAACCCATCCTCCCTCCGGCCGTTATCATCAGCCCCATCCAGTGGGCCCTAGACCAACGTATTGCCGAGGCAACTCACGATGACCCAGTTCCGCCGGGGGTGTCCTGAGGGACGGACCTATGTTCCGGCGACTCTCCGACCGTCCCTCATGGACCAGGCACACTCCTCTCCGGGCTCTGGACACCCAGGCAGCCAGCGTACCCTCTCGCTCATTCAAGGTCGTTACTGGTGGCCCAGTATGGCTCAGGACGTCTCCCGCTTCTTTCGAGGATGCTCAGTCTGCGCCACCACCAACACTCCCCGTCACCTCCCAGAAGGCAAGCTGGTCCCCTTACCCATTCCACGCCGTCCCTGGTCCCACCTTGGTATCGACTTCCTCACCGATCTTCCTCCCTCCGATGGTCACACCTGCATCCTGGTAGTAGTCGACCGGTTCTCCAAGGGTTGCAAACTCATTCCCCTGTCAGGACTCCCCACGGCGCTGGAAACAGCGGAGGCCTTATTCCACCACGTCTTCCGACACTTTGGCCTCCCCGAAGACATAGTCTCTGACAGGGGCCCTCAGTTCATCTCACGTGTATGGAAATCCTTCTTTTCACTCCTGGGCGTCACCGTCAGTCTCACCTCCAGATATCACCCCCAATCCAACGGCCAGACTGAGCGTAAGATACAGGAGATCGGGAGGTACCTCCGCGCCTACTGTGGCCGCCACCAGGACAGCTGGAACCGCTTCCTTCCGTGGGCTGAATATGCTCAGAACTCACCCCGTTTCAATGTATCCTAGGTTTCCAACCCCCACTGTTCCCCTGGTCTGGAGAGCCCACGGATGTTCCAGCTGTCCACCACTGGTTTCAGGAGAGCGAGAGGGTGTGGGACTCAGCACACGTCCACCTGCAACGGGCAGTCCGTAGGCAGAAGAACCAGGCCGACCGTCGTCGCGGACCCACTCCTAGATACCACCCCGGCCAGATGGTGTGGCTCTCGACCTGCGACATTCGCCTACGGCTGCCCAGTCGCAAGCTGAGTCCCCGCTATATCGGTCCCTTCAAGATTCTGAGGCAGATCAACGAGGTCACCTACAGGTTACAGTTACCCCCGCAATATCGTACTTCGCCTTCCTTTCACGTGTCCCTCCTTAAACCCTACACTGACCCTGTTCTCCCTTCCTCCACAGAGTCTGGGGCAGATGCAGTGCCTCCCCCTCCGGTGGACCCGGTGGACCAACACATCTACCGGGTTACCACCATTCTCGACTCCCGACGGCGAGGCAAACGTCCTACAATATCTCGTGGATTGGGAGGGATTCGGCCCCGAGGAACGCCGAGGCCGGCCTCGCCGTCGTCCGCCGCAGTCCTCTGGAGCTGCCCATGAGGAGGGGGATACTGTCACGGACTCAGCCACGCCCTCTGCTCCAGACTCCCATGTTCCGCCCACTCGTTCCCAATCACCTGAGTACTGAGCACCCGCACCTGTTTCCCATCACTGAAGCCTTTATCACCAGCCCTCTCCCCTCACTCAGTGTCTGGTCTCAGCTCACGCTAGTCCGACTGTCCCGCTACTCTGCGCCTTCTGCAAGCCTTCGCTAGCTCTACTTCTGGGTTCTCCGAGATTCTACGCTCCCCAGTCCCTTCGTGTTGTCGTCCGCCTTTGCCACTCCAGCTAAGCCTCGCACCTCCCCTGTGTTTTCACCAGTTCACTGTTTTCACTGCCTGACTCCAATAAACTTGTCACCGCTCACTAACCTCTGTGTCCTCCAGTCTGTCATGACAGTTTTGATGTTACTATTTATTTTTGATAAATGCATTATTAGAATAAAATTCGGTGCATCATTCTGCAGTGAATACTGAACTGTTTTGCCAACATAAGAGTGTGTTTAGTTTGCTGTGCTAATTGTTTTGAGAGCCATTACGTTCATTTGGAGAAATGTGTCAAATCGACTGAGAAAAATTGTAATTAGTAACAGTATCCGACAATATCTTGAGACTACATATTTTATATAAAACCATATGCTGTATGTCTTCATCACAATGACACTTTCCACAAAACAAGAAATATTTAAAGTAATGTTACATTATGATGTTTAAAATATTTTTTTAAATCTACATAGATAATTAAAGTTTAGATTAGATTACTGGGACTTCAATAAAAAAATAAAAAAATCATGTTTTATTTTAAAATGTCTTTTGCATTACACACTAAACAGGTTTGATATAGGATGAGTTTCTTTCTGATCATATGATCTTATATAAATATTTCTCTGGGCCAGCTGGCTGAAGATTATTAAATTAGTGGGCAAGGACCTGCTATGGTCTCATACATGCGGAGCAGTATTTATGATGCCATTTGTTTTGCGCCACCACTTTTTATTTGTATATCATCTCAATATGATGGATCCCCCTTTAAAGCTTCCATAGAGGACATCTGTTACAGTGAACGATGATTATTATGCCCCATAATGAGTTCACGGGCAGCACCTGTCTTTATTTAATCTATCATAACATGCAATTCATGAAAACCTTAAGTAGGCTGACTGAAGTGTGTGTGTGTGTGTGTGTGTGTGTGTGTGTGTGTGTGTGTGTGTGTGTGTGTGTGTGTGTGTGTGGTATATTCTAAACATCAGGATGTTAATCCTGTCATGCATGTCTCTGTCAGCATGCCAAAGTGCTCTGAGTGGAATGACAAAAGGACAGTTTCCTTCACTTTCTTTCATCTCTTTTCCATTTATCCAGCTCCTTCTGGAGATCCATTTAAAGCTGTGGTGCTGCATAGATCTGAAAAATGGATTTGTTTAGGCCTCTCTTAAGGTGAAAGCAAATTGCATTACTCAGAAGGTGCTCTTTCATAGATCACAAGACATAATGTATCGCAGATATCCTTTTTGGGGACATTAAAATATGTAAATGAGGTCTTGCTAACAATACAGTAAGAGCACAGAGCTATAAAATGGAGATTTTGGGTGAGAAATGTACTGAAATCCCTGTTGATTGCAGTTCTGACACTAGTTTGACACATTTTCAAAATCTCTTCTGAATCCCTAGAGGAGACCTGTGAGATGATTTTTGATTCTTGATTTTTTCTGTCTCCTCACGTCTTCTCACCCCAGCACTGAGTGTATGCCTCCAGTAGGAGGTGTTACTGAGTCACAGTTGAGAAGAGAGGAGAGCCACTTCTTCTATATAAAAAGACTCTGTTGATGAGAGGAAATGGAAAAAAAAGGAGGGAAAGAGGCTGCGAGTGAATGAGAGAACATGGCCAGAGTTTTAATGAGAGAGAAAGGGAGGGAAAGATGAAGAGAAAATCAAGAGATGGGATGCAGAGAAAGTAAGCCAAACAGAGGGATGTCGCGATATATAAACAGAGGGAGAGAAAGAATGGAAGAAACAGAGAGGGAGATGAAAAAAATATGAGGATTCCACATCATGAATCTTTCATCTAAGCTATTGAACTATTCACAAAGAAATCATATGTAGCGGAGTCTCTTCATCTTTTTTTTTCTTACAAAAATCTACACAAACAATAAAAATAAAAAAGGAGAATAAGTGTCAAATTTATTTACACCTACACGTGTCACCTCATGCTTTTAATTTTTGTTGTCCAGTTTAGTTAGAAAACATAACTTCAGAAAAATGTCATAAAAGCAAATTTAAAGGTGTGTCATTTCTGTGCCGCTAGTGTCAACAAACCCACACTATTGACTGAGACAAAACTTGACATGTCGGATGCCCAAACAAACAGAGCTTATATTCTACAAGAAGTCTGCCTACAATTGTAATTTACCATAACAAGGCCAAACAAAATGAAGTGAAACGAAACTAAACGAAACACAAAACCAAACGATGGAAAGCCAAGCTAATCCAAAAACAAAACAAAACAACACATTATCTTCAAAGATTGTACAACTGTTTTAAAAATAGATAGAGTTCAAAACAAGTTTGAAACAAGAATGGGCAGAACAAATCATTAAACATGAGCAGGAAAAAAGGTGTAAATGACTCACGCTGGGTCAGAGAATAGCCCAACTGAAAACAGCAGTCAGTCCCTTCAGGAGTCTACAATGCACTCCAAGAAAACAAAGACATTCGATTGCTGAAAACAAGGATGCGATAAAGGGAAATAAAACATTACCATGTTTTCTTTCTTTTTTGATTGACAAAAAGAACACATGTCCTATCATTAGAGGTGTTCTTATTTTCATTTAGAGATCAGTAATTTATTGAGCTTTTCACAGAGTGGTATCGTTCTTCCACAATCCAGTTTTCCAGATCTCAACATGTGCTCAATCAATGGCATCAAAACAAGCTGTGCAACTCAAATTTTAGACATAAACATGTTTATTTGTTTTAAAAAGTGTAAAGGTGAAGAAAAACTATTTATTGGACAATATCTTCGTTCGTTCATTTGTTTGTTCGTTCATTCATCGTCCTTTACAATTGTTGCTTGTCAGACTATACAATATGATTACAGGGAGATCTTTGGTAGAAGCCATGACTTTTTACTGTCGATATACAGTCGATAGCAAAAATTATTCAGACACCAGATATAATTTTTACTAGTGGGCGCAGGGCACTATAGTTCATTTATGTAAATGAGGAGAGCAAAATAAAGTAAACTGTGACATATTATACCCGAAAAATTCTTCATACAGTGGACTACCAGTAAAAATTTGGGACCAAATTATTCAGACCCTTTGACCTGACCATGTTTTGCTTTCTGAGTGTTTTTTCTTTAATTGCTAATGTGATCTTTTACACCACAGACTGAACAAAATGAAGCATTGCTTGGTAATTGGTTGAGCTAAATTGCCATTATCTAATTGTGTACTTAAATTTAACAGCTGACAGCTGATTGGTTGATTGTAATCCATTACATACCTTTCTATCAAAGTTATCTGACATTATCAAGATTAATTTGTTCTGACACAATTTAACTTGTCATAGTTCTTGATATGAGTTCTTGTCATATTTTATTACCATTTTCTAAATGTAAATGATCACTTGAAAATATGTCAGAAATAGAACAGGGCATCCGTTTACTGTTGGGAATTTGTCGTGTCGTGTCGCGTCACTTAGTCCCGCGTTGCATCAGTGTAGACAGCATCGCTGATTATAATGAGTTCTATTTGCTTTTGTCGCATCGCATCCCGCCGCTCGCATCCTGTTTAGACACGGTGTTAAATAGGAAAGGCTGTCTGACTGACATGTAAAGTTACCATCCTTTTTGTTTTATGTGCTGTTTAGATGTGGGTTTATCTTAAATCACTTATAATACAATGTTAATCCGAGGCCAGGTTTTTTTGCGCAGTGTACATCAGATGGTCGATAAGCGGGTCCCTGACTTTTTTCGGGGTCTAAAACAAAGTACTAAATGTTGAATCCACAAGAATAAAAAGTAAAGTGTGCATGGGAAATTGCCTTTATGTTTGCTTTGGCAGGAAACCCTCTGAGACTGTGGCCTCTTTTCAAGTCTGTCCTTTTTCTCAAATAGTATACATGAAAGGAGGGCACAAAGCTTTCTCTAACACTTAATATGATAACTAGAAAAGTAAATCTCCCAGAGTTAGACTTAAAGGTTAGGAACAGCACTGATTTAGCAGGGTGATATTTGTAGGGCTTGAAGCATTTTACTCAGACTATTAGTCAAAGATTAAAGGAATACAAGGGATTGTCAGTCATGACAATTGTGGCCTAATGGTTAGAGAGTCTGTCTGTTAACCTAAAGGTTGCTGGTTTGATTCTCAGTACCTAACCCCCAATCACTCCCCGGGCTGCCCACTGTCCACGGTTCACTACTCATTACTCCTAATGTGTGTGGACTAACGTGGATGAGTTAAATGCAGAGGATAAATTCTCAGTATGGGCCAAAAAAAAAAAAGATGTTGTCAACCAAGCATGAATTTGATAAGGCGGCCATCATTGATTCCAGCCATCTCCCTAGAGGATTTTTGCTGCCGTTGTGTGTGGTAATCAAACAAAGGCATAATTTGAAGAGAGTCTAATCTATTGTGACTGTTTCCGGTTAATGAGGTGAAATTAACTGCCCCTTCAATCCCACATGGGTCGTGACTCTATCAGCACTGTGTGAATTACAGAAATTTAAACAGATCAGAGTCACTGCTAAGAGCACTGAAAGGATAGTTAAAGGTGAAGTGTGTCATTTAAGTGTGTTTTTTTTTTAATGTTAAAATGATTTCTTCTATTCTGGCTTAATATGCTGACTCAATCAGTTGTAGGTTTAGTGAATACGTTGGCTCAGTGGTGCTTTTAAAACACCTGATGTGTTTTTTTGAGCGTCCTGACGCAGCTACATCAACTCAACCAATGGCATACGTTTGAGGAGGGATTATCTGTTTGTTCAACCAATGATTGGGAGAATGTTCTAGAAACCTGTTTCGAAAAAGTCCATTTTTTTAGCAGTTCTCCTAGGTAGAGCTGACCGATTATGGCAAAAAGTTAATCAAAAATCAGTCAGCGTTTTTCTTTTTTTCTTTTGTTCTTTGAATAACATTAATGACACAGACAGCAGAAGGTATAGGCTGATGTTACTTTAAGACCTAATGCACGAATTCAATATACTCATATACATTCGATTTTCTCCAAACTGTTTACATTCACTTAAGACTGTGAATGAATAACAGTGTTAATGTAAATACTTACCAAGCCAGACATTTTAAAATGTTTTTTGTGCGTATTTGTCCGTTTAGGCACACACGTGAAGCCCAAAGCATTGTTTTCTTATCTATGTTCTACTCCGTCTCTAAATTCTATTAAATGCTCACCCCTACTGCTGGGTCATGCTTGTAGTGCAAATATTTAGACTCAAATTAGGCGTTTTTGAATCGTAATTATGGCCCTGTTTACACCTGGTACCTGTTTACATGCATTTTGGTCAATTGGATCACAAGTAGACAAGGGAGAAACATACTCATTTACACCTGGTGTTTTAATCCATCTCTTTTGTCCACTTTCAACCACTTCTGTCCTGATTCTTCGAGGGAGGGTCTATGGGCGGGTAAATGTATGCGTTTTTTCAGATCTTTCGATCTAATGGACAAAATAAGCTTTAAGCATAAAAAGCATAGTTAGCACAATGTACATATGAACGTGTCCGGAGACGACGGAAACACATATGGAGAACAGCAGCTTTCGTTTCCGCTCTGACAGCCACAAGAAATTAGGAATGGTGAGAGAACATTGTGCCTTTTAAATCTAGAAATAAATCAAGGTTTATCTAATAATTCTGTTGCACCAAACTTTAAACTTTGTTTAAAAATAAGCATCATTTTGATCCTGGATTTATATTTAAGATAGATTCATTTTAATCCTATTACTCCATAACTTTAAACTCAATTAGGGATCGACTATGTAAAATCTCAATTAGATAGTCACTTCACCAATCATGACAGTTGTTTTGTCTTAAATTACGCTGCCACAGTATACTCCATTAATTGATACTATAAATATATTTCCATTCTTATGAAATTCGCACCCGCTGCCACAATGTTTTCATTGCCTGCTTGATCAGTAACAGTCTCTCTATGTACCGCTTCATAAAGACAGCTGTCATTTTACAACTTTGTTTCCTTTATTGGCAAGTATTGTTTCCTTTATTGGAGTTATGTCAGAGAGAGAGTTTCTGGTGGTCAATAAAGAAGGAAATGGAATATCACTATTGTTCCTGTGCTGTCAATGGCGAATCCATCATGGTGGCAGAAATTTATCAGTTTTAATCGCAGGTTAAATTCTAATCCCCGATTTGTTAATCTGGGTTTAAAATTGAATGGTGCAACACAACTTTATTTAAAATAAAACCCAGATCAACAAATCCTAGATTAGCTCTAAACTGATCTTAATTTAATCACTATTGGTGCAAACCACCCTATGCCATGTTTTAGATTGTGTTTTAGATGATCCGGAACTATAGGATATAATAAAAATAAGCACTATACAGTAGTATTGCAAGATGATTTATCCATGATGAAACTTGCATGATGAACATGTAATAATACTATAAATAACAGAATCATGAATTGGGCATGTGCGCAGTACACACTCACGGCTGTTCAAACACATTCGACCACATGAGTGTTTACACTATGAAAGCTATCCAGTCAAATGCACTATAGACTATCTCTGGAAATGGCCGAAAGTGGACATGCTCAAAACTTTTAGACCCTGTGATCCAATCGACCAAAACGCATCTTAATAAGTGTAAACAGAGCCTATGTGATGTGTTTTTGTAATTTCTTTAACTCTTTTCGCAGTCAGGGTTCAAAGTGCCACTACTATTTACAACATTATAGTCAAATTCATGTGCATCTGTCTTGTAAATATGATCATTTTGTTATAACTTGAGGGAAGAAATTGCTGTGTTGGACTTTGTGTTTGACCAAACAATGGAAGATGGGACGAAGCAGAATTCTTCTTCTTCTGCTTGAGGGACCATATATATAGCTCTGCTTCAGCAGGTTTTTTGGTAGCTTTGAGGAACACACCTGTTTGGCACACAGCTGAGCTGTTTCAGAACATTGCTTGTATTAATTCATGCAAATGGTGCATGAGAAACCGGTAACATTTCTAGTATTGTACCGAGACAAGCATCATCATGACATTTAGTGTTGTACAACACCGCTCATCTGTTCAGCACGCCATCTCTGTATCCTATTAATCTACCAGCGTGTGTTTGAAAGAGTTTTTGAGATCATTTTTCATAAGTCGTCATGCTTTCTGATTACTTCTAATTATTTCCCTGCTCTGCGTTGCAGTGTGTTTATGTTTTTGCTACACGTACGTACGTGTGAGTGTGCATATTAGCGCACGGATTGAATCAGTATGTCACTGCGAGCATTACAGAGGAACATCAATTAGATGATGCTCAGCAGGGGTGCGGCACAGCGGTTGAATTGATTTCATCTGCATATAGATGATAGGTGATTCACACCCTCTCTTACTGATGAACCCTCGTCACACACACTTCAACACACCCCTCAGGTAGTACGTGAGTGTTTTGTGAACTGGGGACAAGTAGAGATTGACATCTAAAACCAGCTAATGCTTTCTGGTGCTCTAAGAACAAACAACTATGTATTTATTTGTGTGTGTGATGGCCTGAAAGCTGATATGCCATATGGGTCATTTAATAACAAGTGTGTATCTATTGAGCATCTTTGGAGGCCATTTGAGTATAATGAACTCATTGTCATGGTCAAGAAACCAGTTTGAGATGATTTGAGCTTTGTGACATGGTGCGTTATCCTGTTGAAAGTAGCCATCAGAAAATGCGACACAGTGGTCGTAAAGAGATGGACATGGTCAGCAACAATTGGTACAAAGGGGCCCTCACACCCTTACACCACCACCACCACCAGCCTGATCTGTTTATATAAGGCAGGATGGATCCATGCTTTTATGTTGTTTACGCCAAATCCTGACCCTACCATCTGAATGTCGCAGCAGAAATCGAGACTCAACATTTTTCCAATCTCCTATTGTCTAATTTTGATGAGCCCTTGCAAATTGTAGCCTCAGTTTCCTGTTGTTAGCTGACATGACTGGCACCTGGTGTGGTCTTCTGTAGTCTTCGTGTAGTCCATTTGCTTCAAATTTCGACTCGTTCAGAGATGCTCTTCTGCAGACATCGATTGTAACGAGTGCTTATTCTCCTCTGAACTCTGGCAACAACAAAGCATTTTCGCCAACAGAGCTGCCGTTCACTGGAAATTTTCTCCTTTCAGATCATTCTCTGTAAACCATAGAGATGGTTGTGTGTGAAAATCCCAGTAGATCAGCAGTTTCTCAAATACTCAGACCAGCCCATCTTGCACCAACAACCATGCCAATACAGCAGACATGTAGTAGACTAACGAAATACCACATAAATCTCAACGGGCAAATATTTCAGATGGAATGTTCTACTAAGATTAAAGAAACCATGCTGATAAATGTATTAAGAATATCAAATTACTTCCTTGCTTTATAAAAAAAGTATTCCTGTTAGTATTCCTTCGGGCCTCCCATCTTAAATAGTGTCTGACTAGATGCATAAAGCCTTGCCTTGGTATGGCATAATTACCGCTAGACAAATGGATATGTGCTGACTATGGCTGAATTTAAAATTAGCCTGCTCTGACCCACAACCCCCAATCAATGCTAGTCACTTTATGTCTCTATTAATGAGATTCCAGCAACAATGCATGGTTCGAGAAAGCTAATGGTCACTCACACTTTGCAGGACACCTACAAGTGTTGTCTTAAAGAAGCTGTAATGTATTGGATACAAGGCTGGGCACAGGAAACACAAAGCTGACTTTTTGGCATACAGGATTTTACAGGTTCATCCATCGGTGGAGATTAATTTAGCTCTGTTTCTTAATTCAGGAAGTTGTGCAGGCTGTTCATGCTGATTGGTAAAGGAATAGTGCCTCAAAACGTAAATAAATAAAATATAAAATAAATGCAATTCAAAACTATTTCAACATGCTTTCTTCCATAGACCTCAAAGGGAAATGATTAGCTGGAGGTTCCTGCTGCTCTTTTCTATACAATGAAAACAAATAATGACCAGGGTCTGTCAAGCTACATAACAAAACAAAATAAAACAGTATAAAATTAGCATAACAGTGAATAGTCAATGTGAATTGTGTGCTGTATTCCAAGTCTTATCATGCCAAATCACTGTGTTAGCTCTTGGCAAGATTTTAAACAAGCTTCATTACCTACAACAGTAACTAAAAGGAATAGTTTTGACCCATAGAATTGAATAGACCCATGTAGTCTAAAAGGAAATGTATTATTTATAACCATTGTTCACTCACCCCAGTGTTTATTTACTTGCCCATTTATATACTTTTTAGTTTTTATTAAAGGGGTCATGAACTGAGAAATCAAACTTGTGACATATAATAGGTCATCTATATGAATTAGTCATCTTGTTCTCTCTCTACATGATAAAAATGGATCAATAGATGCTTCTCATGGAGGGTAGCAGAAGATACATTTAACTTCTATGAAAGATAGAATATTATAAGAATATTAAGAATATCCTGTAAGTTTCAAAACTGAAAACTTCCTTGTTAGTCCAAAATCAGCTTTTATTGAAACCAAGCCCAGGGAACGACTCGTTGTCTGATGCCAGATGATCTGGATAGGTGAAAGACTGCCTTTGCAGAAGAAAATCAATGCCTACTTCATCATTGCAACTTTGGCCCCGCCCACTGGCGTGTTAGTGAGATGACGAGGAGAGAAGAGCATTACAGGATCACTGGACTAAAAATAACATTGCCTTCCAAAGGATCCTAATGCTAGGAATATGGTTAATTATTTTCAACGATGTGAATGTCTCAGTTGAACATTATTTATTGGTACATTTCACTGTGGATTCTTTGGAAAATCAGTCGCAATTTTGGCGCTGGCTTTGCAAACAGACTTTTATGATATGGAATCGACAGTAATGCAACAGCATGTAAGTAACCATGCTAATTCTAATGCCTGATCTGTGACCAGTGATTTCTGATATGTAATAATTCATGTACAGTCAGATGTCCTTTGTCTGTGTCAGTAAATCAAACCAGTGACTAAACTGTCAACTTCACATTGTTTCTCTTAGTAGGATGAAAACAATCTGTTATTTAAACTGTGATTAATTTATATATAAATGATATATATAAACAGTTATATAAATTAATAACTGTTAGCTATGATGAAAGCATTTGTTAGAGTGGTGAAATCGAGTTGCAATGACGAGATCGCTCCATTCATGCACTTCATGCATTTCTGTGATCGGCTACAGTGCTCATCACTGCAACCTTTCATTCCACAATCTAAATATAATGCTATAGATCTAAATATAATGCTATAATCAATACTTTTCATGATTAGTTAACCTTGACAGCTGTAATAGTAAAAACATACTAAACGTTTTCGAGAGAGTTCTACATGTAATACTTAGCTATTTCATATGCAAAGACGTTAACCAATCACAGCAGCGGGCGTTTACACTGAAGTCTCACAGCAGCCAATCACAGCAGCGGGCGGGCGCTTACACTGAAGTCTCACAGCAGCCAATCACAGCAGCGGGCGGGCGCTTACACTGAAGTCTCACAGCAGCCAATCACAGCAGCGGGTGTTTACACTGAAGTCTCACAGCAGCCAATCACAGCAGCGGGCGTTTACACTGAAGTCTCACAGCAGCCAATCACAGCAACGGGCGGGCGTTTACACTGAAGTCTCACAGCAGCCAATCACAGCAGCGGGCGCTTACACTGAAGTCTCACAGCAGCAAATCACAGCAGCGGGCGTTTACACTGAAGTCTCACAGCAGCCAATCACAGCAGCGGGCGCTTACACTGAAGTCTCACAGCAGCAAATCACAGCAGCGGGCGTTTACACTGAAGTCTCACAGCAGCCAATCACAGCAGCGGGCGCTTACACTGAAGTCTCACAGCAGCAAATCACAGCAGCGGGCGTTTACACTGAAGTCTCACAGCAGCCAATCACAGCAGCGGGCATTTACACTGAAGTCTCAAAGCAGCCAATCACAGTAGTGGACGTTTACACTGAAGTCTCACAACAGACATGCCCCTTCAAACAGAGCTCTCAAATCAGAGGGCTAAAAGCAGGGTAGAAAAAAATGCCTTTTATGTCTAAATTATGACAATTTTTGATGTAAAAATCATACTGACATTATAAGTGCACACCAGGAAACATTAAACAATGCAGTTCATGACCCCTTTAATATTTTGAATGATCTTTTTTGTATATTATATAGTTTATATATATTTATGTAGTTTTACTTTTACAGTTTTACTTATTGTGTTGTCCTTTTTGTATTTTTTATAATATTTCTATATAGCTTTAATTCATTTGTATTTAATTTTGTTTAATTAAAAACTAATTTAATTTTAGTCCTTCAATTAAACTATTTATTTCAGTTAATTTCTCATTTTCATTTTAAGTTTTTAACTCCTGAAAAGGATTTTTAATAGTTTTAGTTAACAATAACAACACTGACTCACCTTCATGTTGTTTCAAATCTGTTTGACTTTCTTTCTTCTGTGGAACATAAAAGCAGATATTTTAAGATAAATTTTCAATAATAATTTTCTTTCTTTCTTTCTTTCTTTCTTTTCTTTCTTTCTTTCTTTCTTTCTTTCTTTCTTTCTTTCTTTCTTTCTTTCTTTCTTTCTTTCTTTCTTTCTTTCTTTCTAATAATGAGGCTGATTTCACAGACTGTGCTGGACGTCCTGTTGTCACTGTTTGCTAATGTGCTGGTCAGCAGGACTTCTCAGCGGCAGAGGGAACAACTGAGCAGCAATGTCTTTGCTCTAATTGGCTTTGAGCAGGCGAATCTGTGCTCAAATTGGATCAGCTACACATTCAATGTATAGGATTGTGTTAACAAGATGAGTTTTAGTACTCTGCCTCGTTGGTGTCTAAGTAATCACAAAGTAAGCAGAATTTTGACTATCGACATAAAGTATGGTCTACTTTGCTGGTTATTTTTGTCTAGAATGTCTCTTAGACTATAAGGGTCTCTTAAGGGGGTCACAGTTTGGCTGGTTGTAATCAATGCATATTTTTTATACATAGAGGAGGTGTACCTCCACGGTAACTGGCTGTATAGATATCTACCTCAATGGCTTTTTATCTGACAGTGACAACAAATCTCAAACAAATCTTTTCCCCCCTCTGTTTAAAAAAAAAAATCACGTCCACATGAAAATGCAAAACACACTATGAAGCACTGTCAAGAGCATGCCAAAGTCATGTTGGCCAATCAGAAGCCTGGAAAAAGGTTATTGCCGGTTCCGGTTATGACACAACAAGCCAAAATCTCCAGTTTCACTGTCCACACTGCAACCGGAGTTTCTAAAAATTTTCACCCTGGCAGGAGTTTTCAAAAAAGTTCGGTTTCAGTGTCCGGATACTGCGTTTGCGTGTGGACGAACAGCCAAACCGCATAAAAAAGGCTGCGGTTTTGAAAATACCCGTGTTCGTGTGGACAGGGCCTAAGAAGCTTTCCATTGATTTCCTCCTCTCTTTTCCCAACCATCTCCGTTCCTCTTGTTCTCTCTCTACATGATAAAAAAATGGATCAATAGGTGCTCGTTATGGAGGGTAGCAGCAGATACATTTAACTTCTATGAAAGATGAAATAGACTAAGAATCTTTTCAAAACCTCTGGAAAAGTCTATGTTAGAATTAATTTCTGAATGTTATTTGTCATCAATTAATTTAAATTTGAACATTGTGCTTCTACAATATCTTATATTAAACCTGTAGGCCTGTCTCGAAAAGGATTGGTAGAAAGAATTAATTTGTCTGAACTGGTGGTGAGGTAAGCTAGATTTGATCTATTTATTCCTCTAGCCAAGCTGGAAAGTGAAGAGATGTATTTGTATTGAAGTTAGTGTGCAAAAATGGTGAAGTAAAGTGTATGTGTGCAGATGTGAGAGTATATGTGGATCTTACATGTAGGCCCTTATGTGCTACAAGAAACATGAAACTATGTAATCAGCTTTGGAAAGCCAGTTAGTTTAGAAGTCATTATACAAATATATTTGACAGAGTGTAGCAATTGCCCAATCAGAAACAAGCATTCTAGAGACCTGTGACATAAGTTGAAGTATTAACTGTGTGAATTAAAAAATTTTCTGAACACCACACATTTGTAGCAGGATGAACATGCAAAAGGTTAGTAAAATTAGGTGAATCTGTTACAAGCAAAAGTGTCATTATTGTTAACTAAATCTAAACATGTTAAAAATCATTAAAATATTTAAATGTATTTTTATGAATACAAATGTTAATTGAAATAATACCAAAATAAAATAAAATTGTTGCCTTGGTAACTAACTGAAGTAATAGTACTGGTACTCAAATACTAAAAATGACTAAAAATTAAATTTAATGAATGTTGACAAAAATATGAATAAATATAATACTAAATTGACAGAACTAATCGCTGATTTGGCAAAAATTTCAAGGTTACATTTTTTTTTTTTTGAGAATGTATTGTTTCCTTAGTTATGTTTGTGAAATAATCAGCAGTTAATTTTTTGATGGACACTTTTTCATTTTTTTTTTTTTTTTTTTAATTAATGGAGAGTGCCATACTACTATTTTGATTTTATGTAACCTTGTCAATCTATTATTGTGCTACAGTCTATTTCAGATAATAAACGGAACATAAAAACATTTTATGTTAAAAAAAAAAAAAAAACTTTCCTTGCTAAAATGGGTTATTGTTGTCCATAATAAGCTGAATTGAGGACCAGACTTTTTTGCCTCAAGTCAAAAGTCTGGCTAGGCGAGACTAATGAGAGTCTGCTGGGCTGCGTGTGTCATGTGATGAGACAGGTCCTTGATAGCTATGACTACAGCATCTCCTCCCTGATCTCTACACATAAACACTGTCTTTGATCAGCTGGGGCTCGCACACAGACACACACACACACACACACACACACAGAGAAAGACAGAGCGAAGATAATACAGCTCCCTGTGCTCTACAGCAGGAGATATGAAGATATGATTTTTCATTTCAGGAGTTTTCTTGGTGTTTTATGGCTGGTGATGCTCCTGGGATTTGAACTCATCGGGTTGTAAACTCATAAGGATGGAAAGGAGGCATGCTAGCCAGATGCTGTGTGCTTTGGTAAATTTTTAAAGGAGCCATTCTTGCAGTAACAAACAGCACATGGTAATCAACCACACTCCACTGCGCTCTATTACAATCAGACATCTCGGAGACAAGAGACGAGACGAACAAGAGATTACTTGGCAGTACTACAATAAACAATCATGCTAATTTAACTTTGCAGATATTTACACACTTTTTCTTAGCGTCTGTTTCCATGGTGAATCATCGATTCGTCGCTCTGTTGAGAATGTCTTGTGTGTTCATGGTTAACATACTCTGGGTTGTCTGAACTTACTCATGGACGCGTTTTTGGAAACAGCATACCTCGAGTAAGCAAGGTTTGGGTTAATCAACCGAGAGTTCAAGGTATATATGGTGGTAGGTTAACCTTGCTTTCTGGAATACCCCCCTGCATTCAATTAATTAGCACCAAACAAACAATATAATCCTTATTTTCAGTGAATAAAGAATACTTTAATGCTTTATTTTATTAAAATATATATATATATATATATATATTGCACAACCACCAACTAAACTGTACTGAACTAAACTGAACTCTAATGTACTGAACAGATGTATTGAACTGTACTGAATTAAACTGAACTGAACTGAGCTGTATTGAACTGAACTAATCTGAGCTGTACTGAACTGAACTGAACTGAGCTGTACTGAACTAAACTGAGCTGTACTGAACTGAACTGAGCTGTACTGAACTGAGCTGTATTGAACTGAACTAATCTGAGCTGTACTGAACTGAACTAATCTGAGCTGTACTGAACTGAACTGAACTGAATTTAACTGAACTGAACTGAGCTGTACTGAACTAAACTGAGCTGTACTGAACTGAACTGAGCTGTACTGAACTGAGCTGTATTGAACTGAACTAATCTGAGCTGTACTGAACTAAATTGAACTGAACTAGTCTGAGCTGAACTGAACTGAACTGAACTGAATTTAACTGAACTGAACTGAGCTGTACTGAACTGAACTGAGCTGTACTAAACTAAGCTGTACTGAACTAAACTGAGCTGTACTGAACTAATCTGAGCTGTACTGAACTGAACTGAACTGAGCTGTACTGAACTAAACTGAGCTGTACTGAACTGAACTGAGCTGTACTGAACTGAGCTGTATTGAACTGAACTAATCTGAGCTGTACTGAACTGAACTAATCTGAGCTGTACTGAACTGAACTGAACTGAATTTAACTGAACTGAACTGAGCTGTACTGAACTAAACTGAGCTGTACTGAACTGAACTGAGCTGTACTGAACTGAGCTGTATTGAACTGAACTAATCTGAGCTGTACTGAACTAAATTGAACTGAACTAGTCTGAGCTGAACTGAACTGAACTGAACTGAATTTAACTGAACTGAACTGAGCTGTACTGAACTGAACTGAGCTGTACTAAACTAAGCTGTACTGAACTAAACTGAGCTGTACTGAACTAATCTGAGCTGTACTGAACTGAACTGAACTGAGCTGTACTGAACTAAACTGAGCTGTACTGAACTGAACTGAGCTGTACTGAACTGAGCTGTATTGAACTGAACTAATCTGAGCTGTACTGAACTGAACTAATCTGAGCTGTACTGAACTGAACTGAATTTAACTGAACTGAACTGAGCTGTACTGAACTAAACTGAGCTGTACTGAACTGAACTGAGCTGTACTGAACTGAGCTGTATTGAACTGAACTAATCTGAGCTGTACTGAACTAAATTGAACTGAACTAGTCTGAGCTGAACTGAACTGAACTGAACTGAATTTAACTGAACTGAACTGAGCTGTACTGAACTAAACTGAGCTGTACTGAACTGAACTGAGCTGTACTGAACTGAGCTGTATTGAACTGAACTAATCTGAGCTGTACTGAACTAAATTGAACTGAACTAGTCTGAGCTGAACTGAACTGAACTGAACTGAATTTAACTGAACTGAACTGAGCTGTACTGAACTGAACTGAGCTGTACTAAACTAAGCTGTACTGAACTAAACTGAGCTGTACTGAACTAATCTGAGCTGTACTGAATTGAACTGAGCTGTACTAAACTAAGATGTACTGAACTAAACAGAACTGAACTGAACTAATCTGAGCTGTACTGAACTAAACAGAATTTAACTAATCTGAGCTGTACTGAACTAAACTGAACTGAACTAATCTGAGCTGTACTGAACTAAACAGAACTGAAACTGAACTGAACTGTACTGTACTGTACTGAACTAACCTGAGCTGTACTGAACTGAACTGAGCTGAACTGAACTGAACTGAACTGAACTGAACTGTATTGTACTGTACTGTACTGTACTGTACTGTACTG
Organism: Paracanthobrama guichenoti; assembly: GCA_018749465.1. Classification (NCBI taxonomy): domain Eukaryota; kingdom Metazoa; phylum Chordata; class Actinopteri; order Cypriniformes; family Gobionidae; genus Paracanthobrama; species Paracanthobrama guichenoti. The sequence goes on from CM031946.1 coordinate 15,677,232, forward strand.
TACTGTACTGAACTAAACAGAACTGAACTGAACTGAACTAAACTGAGCTGTACTGAACTGAATCATGCTGAAATGAATTTAACTGAGCTAAACTCAATTGACCTGTGCTTAACTGAACTAAACTAAGCTGTACTGAACTGAATTAAACTAAAATGATCTGTACTAATCTGAGCTGAGCTGAACTGAACTGAGGTGAACTAAAACCGTGATTAAATTAATTGAATTGAACTAAACTCAACTGTCCTGTACTGATCTTAAAGTGCCCCTATTATGCTATTTTAGAGGTTCCTAATTTTGTTTTGGAGGTCTCCAACAACAGGTTTACATGCATCAAAGTTCAAAAAATACTTTCATTTTCTTATATTGTACATCACCGCAGTGTTCAATGATTCTCAAGCGACTCATTGGATGAATCAGTCTCTCTAAATCCCTCCTTTCTGTGAGACTACTCTGCTCTGATTGGTCAGATGGCACAGTCTGCTGTGATTGGTCTACTACTTACAGAGCACGTCGGAAACAAACCCCCATTACCATAACTGTACTTCAGCTCCGTGCGGAGGCTTCCTAAAGCTCAGCGACTGTACACACTGTAAAGACAATAACAATAATGTGTAGGACAGGAACGAAGGACGACTTGAGCAGGACATTTCTCAGTGATACACAACTCAGTTCGAGGTACATTATGAGATGTTGCAGCTGTAATTCCTCACCATCAGCATTAACAAGTGTACGTCCATCAACGTCCAGAAGCATTCGTCAGTAAAATGAAGGGAACACAGCAAAAGTTTGGGATTATACCGCTGTGGTATCATGGTAAAGATTAATTTTAACCACTAATTCTTCACAGCCTCATCTTTTGGAAGTGAAAATAAATTGGAATTTACTTTGACAGTGTCTTGACGACATGTTATCCACATGAAACAAGCTACAGCAAGATGTCCTGTCCACTCAGAACGTAGACGGGCATTACGCAAATGTAGTAAATTGTGACGTGTGAACATCATGAAAATAGATTCAAAGTCCCAACGATTCGTTTAAGCAGTTCAGAGTTGATTCTTTCTTTTGAGATAAAATTACTTTATTTCAGCTTTACAACTTTGCAGACTGTTTACATTCACATACAGCTACATTACACACTCCATGAAAGGTAATTTTCAAAAATCCATAAGGGACACAAGAGGCACTTTAACTAAACTGAGCTGTACTGAACTAAACTGGGCTGTACTTCTCACAGACACTGTGACTATTGCCGCAAATAGTCTCTACTTATGCTGCGTTCCAGGCAGCCCGTGTTTTTCCAACCTTCTACCCGTGAAAGTGCACTGGAGCGGCAGTCAAACCCGTGACTTCCCACCTGTGAACTCGTACTAGATCGATGTACTCCCAGTTACGCGTTCTGACGTCACATAGCCCGCGAAACAACAATGGCAGCTCCTACGGAATGCGCTGTTTATGAAAGTCGTACATTAAAAACCAAATCGTTTATTAAAATAAGGTATTGCTCTAACATTATTTATCCGCAAATGTTATGCATTATCAGCAGCTTTTCTAGCGTTAGCTAGTTTTCAGTCCATTGAGTGCAAGAATAAATTAATACAAAATACATTTCCAAATATACAAATAACGTAAAATAAAAGGTATAACAGCTTCTTCTGCCTTAAGCGCCATTTTTTTCTCCGTTTCCCTCAAATAAGCAAGGAGTAAGCACCTTTGGTGATGGAAACGGTTGTAAATGAGCACCGGTACGGTCCGCCATGCTTTGTTTACATCTAGCTAACGTTACCACAATTCCTTGCGCTCAGGCAGTTTGGCGTGACTTTGCCTGGAATGCTACAAAGTCGTGAGTCGTGGTTTGAAGACGTAATTTACGGGCTCAAAAACCTGCCTGGAACACAGCATTAGCTTACAATGCTTTTGGGAAATGTATGCTCTAAACTGTACTGAACTGAAGTGAAGAGGTGTTCTGAACTGAATTGAGTTGCTGAATCGAGCTGAGCTGATCCACTTTGAAATGAGCAGTCAAACTCTATCAAAGTGAAATGAGGTTATCTGAACTGAATTAAAAATAAACCAAGGTGATCTAAACTTAAGTGAACTGATTAGAATTACACATTTAAAAAGACGGAAGTGATACAGACATAGTGTGATTTAAGAACAAACGATAGAGAAAATCAGAGAAAACGACTAGTACTAATGGTGCGTTCAAGTCCTCCTGAGAAGTTCGTGTTCACGTGTTGAGAAGTTGTGTTTACGACGTCAGGTGCGTTCAAGTCACTTTCGCTGAAGCAAGATGGCGGTGCATCTTCTCTTAATTAACTATACAAAAATACAGCAAGGATTTTAAACTGACAAAAATGTGCGCCAGGTGTGTTTTGCCTTTTTAATGTTTTTAATTAATTTATGAAGCCACTGTAAACTTTATCTTCTCATATTACGTATATTGTTATATTACAATGCTATTATATTTTGTGCAGGAAATTTGCTTATTTTGTTGTAAATAAAAAAGCCTGACAATGTCACTGCTAAATGCCTATAAATATTGTGGTATTCTCCGCCACGTTTCTTGTGAACGCCTCCAACTCGTAAACATCAGGGCTTAAAGAAAATGTCGAGCCTCCCACTCGTATTTATGACTTTGTGGTGGCGTTCATGTGCACCATAAATAAAAGACAAGGACAAAGTCTCCTCACACATCGTATCTGTATTTTTGGCAACCTTTGGATTTAGTATTGAACAAAAACATTTTTTTAAATTGTGTTTAGGGTGTTATTTAATGCCCTGTTTAATTGTTAAAGCATAGTACAAATAGCTTTAAAGAGCTTTAAACAAGCCTGAAAATGTATGACAGATGTGACAGTTAGAAGTATCTTTCTGCCCTTTAATCTTAGAGTTATTATTACACTGCACACAAGATCTTTATTCTTCCATAAAGACATCACTCATCACTTTTATAAACTTGTCATTGTGTGATATCTGTAAAATGAGCTGAGAAACACAGAGACTGTGCGTGTTGTGTAAATGATGGAGGCTGCAGCTCCTTCTGCAGCGCTGAGGATGATGGACATTTTCTATTAGCCGCTCTAACGCCACTCCCAGTGTGAGAGATGAGTCTGTGTGTGTGTGTGTGTGTGTGTGTGTGTGTGTGTGTGTGTGTGTGTGTGTGTGTGTGTGTGTGTGTGTGTGTGTGTGTGTGTGTGTGTGTGTGTGTGTGTGTGTGTGTGTTTTGTTAGACACAACTCCTGATAGACTTCTACATTCTGCCAGACTCTGGGCTACACTATATGTAGAGAACATGATTGACATCTCAGACAAGACACTTTATCACAGGAGAGTATGATACTGTTGGTCCAATGATGTGCCTTTTTTTGGTGTTTTTATTTTTTTATTTAAATATCATTAACATTTTAATTTAAAACGATGGGTCTCATTTACTAATAATTGCATGTGTTAATCATATTTATTTGCTCAGGAGAACAACAAAAATCCACCTAGTTCATAACACCTAAATGCACATGAATTTGGTTTAATCTGTTCTAATGTTAGTTTTGTTCATTTTGAGCCCTCTAAATGCGATTGTGTGCCTAAATCTCCATATAAGGGCATTCCATTCATAAAAAACATAAGTACTCTTAGTGAATGAGACTTGCATTGGAATAATCCTTGTGTATGATTAGCATGTTTCAATTTCTAAATAAAAATTTATTAGGATTTTTATCCTATGGAAGCTTGTTTCCACCACGGAATAAAAACAAAAAAAGATCATTGTGACTTTTTACTTTTTAATCTCACAATTCTGAATTTTTTTTTTTTCTCACAATTGCGGGCAGTTGTGGCCTAATGGTTAGAGAGTCGGGCTTGTAACCTGAATGTCGCGGATTCTCAATACCGGCAGGACATGACAAGGCACCTAACCCCCAACCGCTCCCTGGGCGCCGCAGTGAATGGCTGCCCACTGTTCTGTGTGTGTGTCCACGGTTTGCGGTGTGTGTGTTCACAACTCCAACTCCTAATGTGTGTGCACTAACTTGAATGGGTGAAATTCACAATTCTGGGTTAGCATGGGTTACCATACTTGGCTTTCACTTCACATCTCACCATTCTGACTTTTTTCCTTCCAATTGCGAGTCTATATCTTGCAAATCAGATTTTTTTTCTCGAACTGTGAGTTTATATTTCATACACGGGCGTCGGAACCATTGTATGTGGGTGGGACAAGATCCACCCACTTTGTATGACCAATGATATTGGACCCACTCACTTTTATTGTCTCTAATTCAGCGCATGTCTGTTTACCTACCCCTAACCGATAAACACATGTTAGATGCTTTATTTCCACTTTTCTAATATTTTCTTCATTTTTATTGAAAATAAATGCCTTTCCAATCTGATATGTGATGGGAAAAGGGAGTAGAGCGAGTTCGGCAAAAAGCGGATTTTAACCTCGGATGGATTTGCGTCAAAACTTCATGCCATACGTCTTACCCCCACACTCTAAAAAAAGCTGGGTTAAAAACAACCCAAGTTGGGTTGAAAATGGACTAACCCAGCGATTGGGTTGTTTTAACCCAGTAAATGGGTTGTTTTAACCCAGCAGTTGGGTTAAATGTTTGCATAAAGCAACCCAATCGTTGGCTTAGTCCATTTTCAACCCAACTTGGGTTGTTTTTAACCCAGCTTTTTTTAGAGTGTACACTATTTCCGCTCTAATTGGTTTAGTGATTTCCGTATTTTTGTATTGCCCGACCAGACGTTTAGGAAACTTTTAGGAAATTTGTAAAATGTTTGTATAAATGGCATCTACTCCGGTAAAAAATTTCTGAGAGAGGACCCACCCACATTTATTTTGCTTCCGACGCCCATGATTTTACATGTATGCAAACTGTATTGAACTGTACTTCTCTTTTTCTTTTCTTTTCCATAATTTTTCTTTTTCGTAATTAAGAGTTATAAAGTCCAATAATTCTAAGGGATAAATTTCTATTTATTCTATTTATAATTTCTGAGTTTATATCTCGCAATTCTGACTTCATAACATGCAATTGTGACTTTTTATCTCGTAATTCTGAGGGAAAAAAAGAGATGTAAATCAAAATTGAGGGGGAAAAGTCAGAATGGTGAGATAAAAAGTCGCAATTACCTTTTTTATGTTTTATTCCATGGTGGAAACAAGCTATCCTGATACCAAAACATTATTAATAGTTTGACATAATCATTTCGATTAGTAAACAAAACAAAAAAAGGATGGCAAGGGATGGTTAGTCCATGATGTAAAATGTCAGGTGTTGCAACTTCCCCAAAAATGAAATCATATTTTTGAATTCATAATTTGTCATATTTGTTAAAAATGCTTTTTACTTTGACAAATATATTTAAACACATTTTTTAAATAAGGATTATATGTGTACTGTACTCCCACATGTGTAGTGAAAATATGTTTTTGCTTTTTCTTTGACGGTGACACCACATTTCAATAAATGTACGATTTTGTTAACAATTATTTAAACGTTTTTCGGAACCAAAATGAAAACGTAAAAAAAAAATGAAGGTTCCTAATTTTTTTTTTCTTTATCATGGACACTCCTATATGACATCGATTCATTTTTTTTGAGTAATGCATTATATTATAAAATGTTAAATTCCACAACACTGTTGTGCAGGTTTCTAAATGAGCATCTCTGCTCACAGGGTTTCAGCTCAGTCCCTTTCTCCTAATTAGAGGCTTATTATCTCAACAGCTGTCTTCCTGATGCCCACTCCAAATATGGGGGCACTTATAAACATGCGCGCGCACACAGACAGTCATTACAGACACATTAAACTATAATAAAGTGCTACATCTGCCTGCTGGGCTAAAAGGTGCAGTCTTTCTGCGTGTAGCAAATAATGATTTTATGATTTAATGTAGCACGAGTGTGAAACATGTTAACCCGGCAGATGTTGCTCATCTTGTTTTGTGTTTGTGTGTTAGAGTGGTAGCACGCGTGTTATGTAGGGGGTTTTTTTCTGCCACCAGCCAAAGGTATAACTAGGTCTTCATAAGCTATATTTATAGTATATTAGTTCATTAATGGACTGGTGGAATCATGGAAAAAAGGTCTTTATTTTTGTTCTTTTTCTTGTGAGGTCATTCAGAAATCATCATATTATGTCCTTGTTTACATGTCGACGCTGTTCAACAGTTTGGTGTTGCTGTTTCTACTTATTTCGGGTTAACCAATCATAACCAATGTAATTAAAACTTATAAGTCTTGAAGATACAGCCTCTTCAATGTTAACACGCGATAAAAATATGTATTTTTTGTCCATTATTTTTGTATATACAATTGCTCTTTTCTCAAAAACGCTGAAGATGTTCTTTCTGGCACTGAGGTCCTGGAAAGCAGCAGCTGTGGGACGTTATGAGAATTCAATACAGTCTGTTCCCTCTCTCTGGGGGCTCTGATGGCACCTGTTCTTCATCATGTGCTCTGTACTCACTCAAGGGCAATGGCACCCTGAACACTTCACTTACTCATTTTGTGTGGGTTTGTTATGAAATTCACTGAAACTTGGCAAACTGAGTTGAGCTGCTGACTGTGAAGTTCTTAACTACAAAAGAAGAAAGATCTGGTCCTCTCTTGACCTCTGCTCCAGCCATTGGGTCTCATTCATATTAATTTTGGGGGGGAAAGTCCTCATTGTGAGAATATCGAGTTTGACTCATTTGGCAAATATGTTTGTTTGGATTTGTTTAAAATATCAATTGACAGTGTTCCCAAAATTTCCTACACAGCATTTTTCATTATCTTTTTTGTAATTATACTCTTTATTGTTGTAGTTCCATGTTATACAGATTATAGGGGTGGGCGAAATGACCAGAATATGTTATCGCGATATGAATAATTTTATTTCACAATAACAATATACATCACAATATAGTTATTTTTGCTTTAAATAAGGTAATGATATCAGAATTTTTGATACCATTGACATTTCATAATTCTTATCACCATTTTCAATATCATTTAAAATACCAATACCAGCCTTAACTAAGACAAGTAAACTAATGAAGGACAAAAAAACAAACTACAATAGAACAAAGACCTGTACCTGAAAAACCTCAAGCGCTAGAAATACTACATAAAATGTATAAAGTAATCAAATGTATGAAAAAGACAATTATCTTTACTGTACCTGAAATTTGGTGCCGGTACCCAACCTTACCTTTTTTCGGAACTTTACCCTAATAACCATAAAGAAACTGTAAGTCATTTATAGAAGTGTTATTGACAGTATGCCAGAGCTGCCTTGGTTGTACACTCACCTAAAGGATTATTAGGAACACCATACTAATACTGTGTTTGACCCCCTTTCGCCTTCAGAACTGCCTTAATTCTGCGTGGCATTGATTCAACAAGGTGCTGAAAGCATTCTTTGGAAATGTTGCCCCATATTGATAGGATAGCATCTTGCAGTTGATGGAGATTTGTGGGATGCACATCCAGGGCACGAAGCTCCCGTTCCACCACATCCCAAAGATGCTCTATTGGGTTGAGATCTGGTGACTGTGGGGGCCATTTTAGTACAGTGAACTCATTGTCATGTTCAAGAAACCAATTTGAAATTATTTGAGCTTTGTGACATGGTGCATTATCCTGCTGGAAGTAGCCATCAGAGAATGGGTACATGGTGGTCATAAAGGGATGGACATGGTCAGAAACAATGCTCAGGTAGGCCGTGGCATGTAAACGATGCCCAATTGGCACTAAGGGGCCTAAAGTGTGCCAAGAAAACATCCCCCACACCATTACACCACCACCATCACCAGCCTGCACAGTGATAACAAGGCATGATGGATCCATGTTCTCATTCGGTTTATGCCAAATTCTGACTCTACCATCTGAATGTCTCAACAGAAATCAAGACTCATCAGACCAGGCAATATTTTTCCAGTCTTCAACTGCCCAATTTTGGTGAGCTTGTGCAAATTGTAGCCTCTTTTTCCTATTTGTAGTGGAGATGAGTGGTACCCGGTGGGGTCTTCTGCTGTTGTAGCCCATCCGCCTCAAGGTTGTGCGTGTTGTGGCTTCACAAATGCTTTGCTGCATACCTCGGTTGTAATGAGTGGTTATTTCAGTCAAAGCTGCTCTTCTATCAGCTTGAATCAGTCGGCCCATTCTCCTCTGACCTCTAGCATCAACAAGGCATTTTCGCCCACAGGGCTGCCGCATACTGGATGTTTTTCCCTTTTCACACCATTCTTTGTAAAAACTAGAAATGGTTGTGCGTGAAAATCCCAGTAACTGAGCAGATTGTGAAATACTCAGACCGGCCCGTCTGGCATCAACAACCATGCCACACTCAAAATTGCTTAAATCACCTTTCTTTCCCATTCTGACATTCAGTTTGGAGTTCAGGAGATTGTCTTGACCAGGAACTGCCATTTGATTGGTTGATTAGATAATTGCATTCATGAGAAATTGAACAGGTGTTCCTAATAATCCTTTAGGTGAGTGTATAATACATATACATATCTAAATTCTACTGTACAACAGTAATATATTTGTCAAGTTAAACCAAACTTTTATTCTAACTGGTTGCCGTGAAGAGTTTCTGTGTGTTTATGATATGACGAGTTTTTCTCAAATGAAACGGTAACCGTTTGATTTAATGTGAATCAGTACTCGCTAGTACCGACGTAATTCGGTCGGTGCCCTTAAAAGCACTCAGTTCAGTTCTCACACACTCTATGGGCAGCGGCGTCATGCCATGCATCTCTCAGAAATCACTAGTTAAAAAGGCTTATAAATCGGCCAAAACATGTTTAAATCTATTGTTTTGCACGTCTCTGGGAAGGGTAGGGGTAGTGTAAGGGGATAGAAAATAACATTAACCTGATATAAAATCAATGGAAGTCTATGCAATGTCCTCACTAATATAGTGTAACAAACCTGTGTGTGTGTGTGTTCAAGATTCAAGATTCAAGAGTTTTATTTGTCACATACACAGTTATATACAGAATATACACATGCAAAATGGCGCCGCTGTGTTTGGTCGCCGTTCAGGTCGCTCCGCGAAGACTGTGCTTTTATTTACTATTTTACTTTCTTTTACTCTCAGTTTTACAAACTTATCATCTGCATTGATCTACTACGACAGCAAAACTCTTTTTGGACATTGGTTACCTCTACACTGGACTGTTTCAGGACACTTTCGCCGATCCTCTGTGGCCATCTGAGATTCTTGAACGCCGAGTTGAACAATGGACAGAGCCAGCGGCGTAGAACAAAGAAACACCGTGGGAAACGTGCTGGTATCCGTAACAGACTGAGGAAAAGGGCATTCAGACCTCCTCTCCCGAGCATTCTTCTAGCAAATGCTCAATCCTTGGATAATAAGATGGACGATCTTAGAGCCAGGATAAGTTTTCAACGGGACATGAGAGACTGTAATATCTATTGTTTGTCTGAAACATGGCTCACGCCGCGGTCCCGGACACAGCTGTGACGCCTGCGGAGAACTTCTCTGTTTTTCGGATGGACAGAACAGCCGAGGCCGGTAAATCCAAAGGCGGTGGAGTATGCTTCATGGTCAACAAGAAATGGTGCGATCCCAGGAACATCACCATTCTCTCGCGGTCCTGCTCGCCTCATCTGGAACATTTAACAATCATCTGCCGCCCATTCTATCTGCCGAGGGAGTTTTTCGCGGTTGTCGCGACCGCCGTTTATCCCACCGCAGGCAGACACAGCGCTGGCTTTATCTGGCCTTCATGATGTTGCCAGCGGCGTCATAAACCAACATCCCGACGCGGCATTCATTGTCGCGGGCGATTTTAACAAAGCAAACCTAAAGAAAGTCTTGCCAAACTTTCACCAGCACGTCTCCTGTCCTACACGAGGAGCAAACACACTGGATCACTGCTACTCTCCGCTTAAGAACGCCTATAAAGCGCGGTCACTTCCAGCGCTTGGCAAATCGGATCATGCCGCCATTTTCCTCACTCCCGAATACAAACAAAAGCTCCTCCAGGAACCCCGGTGAGGCGGGAAGTTAGCGTTGGTCACCCCACTCAGAGACCGCGCTACAGGCAGCTCTGGGCGATGTGGATTGGGACATGTTCCGAGCGAGTTCAGCTGACGAAGCGAGTTCACAGACGTGGCGCTTTGCTTCATCAACACGCTTACAGAGCAAGCCACGCAAACAATAACAATAACGTCCTTCTCAAATCAGAAACCGTGGGTGGACAATTCAATCCGCAGTGCAGTGAACGCGCACGCACTGCTGCTTACAACGCCGGTCTCCATTCAGGAATATGAATGAATACAGATCGTCCTGCTATGCTCTCAGACGAGCAGTTAAAGCCGCAAAACTCCGTTATAAAGACCGAGTGGAGTCTCATTTCCAACTCAACGACTCGCGGCGCATGTGGCAAGGTCTGAGGTCCATCTGCTCCTTTGGATCTAAATCCTCTGCAGAGGCAAGCGCTGATCCGTTGCTCGTGAACGAGTTAAACTCTTTCTATGCTCGCTTTGACTGTAACCGTGGCAACGCGACTCGCCAAGTGGCGCTAGCAGAGGAAATTACTCAGAGCAGCAACAATCACGTGATCTCTGTCTCGAGGATGAAGTTCGAGAGCACCTGCCGCGTGGACGCCAGGAAAGCTGCTGGGCCGGATGGTATTTCAGGTCGTGTTCTGCGGTCCTGTGCTGATCAGCTCACCGGTTGTTTACATCTATCTTTAATGAGTCCTCGCTACATCTGTGGTCCCCACCTCCTTCAAAAATCCACCATCATCCCTGTCCCTAAGAACAGTAAACCCTCTTGCCTAAATGACTATCGCCCAGTGGCTCTCACGCCTATAGTCATGAAGGTCTTTGAGAGACTCATTAAAAACACCATTTGCCCCTTCATTCCTGACACTTTGGACCCTCTTCAGTTTGCCTATCGTCCCAATAGATCGACTGAAGATGCCATCTCTCATGTCCTCCACTCCTCCCTCACTCACATCGACAGCAAAAGTGGGAACTACGTAAGACTGCTATTTATTGACTATAGCTCAGCCTTTAACACCATAGTTCCCACCAAGCTAACCTCCAAACTCCTGGATCTCGGCCTGAATCCTTCTCTCTGCCACTGGATTGAGGACTTCCTCACTGGCAGGCCTCAGGTGGTGAGAATAGGCCAGTCCACCTCCACCTCCATCACCCTGAGTGTGGGAGCTCCACAGGGCTGTGTCCTGAGCCCCCTGCTCTACTCTCTCTACACGCATGACTGTTTGTCCACACACAGCTCCACCTCTATCATCAAATTTGCTGATGATACTGTTGTCCTGGGCCTCATTTCCAACAACAATGAGACGGCATACTTGGACGAGGTGGAGCATCTAACATCATGGTGCCAGGACAACTGTCTCTCTCTGAATGTTGGCAAGACCAAAGAAATGATTGTGGACTTCAGGAAGAGACAGCAACGGACATACTCCCCTCATGATCAGCGGGTCACCAGTAGAGAGAGTGAGCAGCTTCAAGTACCTGGGAGTAAACATCTCCGAGGACCTGACCTGGACTGGGCTCACATTCAGACACAGGTGAAAAAGCCAGGCAAAGACTGTACCACCTGCGCCAGCTGAGGAAATTCAGGGTTTCACCAGCTATCCTGGAAACTTTCTATTTAGGGGCGATAGAAAGTGTTTTAACTCAGTGCATCACAGCATGGTATGGGAACAGCACCAGTCATGACCGCAAAGCCCTGCAAAGAGTAGTGCGCTTTATCCGAGCGTATCTCAGGGTCAGCTCTCCCGCCTCTGCAGGACGCCTACACCAAACGCTGCAAAGGTAGAGCTACCAAGATCATCAAGGACTCTAATCACCCTGCAAACCTCATTTCACGCTGCTACCATCTGGTAAGCGCTCCAAGCCTGATGGCCAAAACTGAGAGACTCCAGGAGGAGCTTTTCCCCAGGCCATCAGACTCCTGAACTCAGTCACTTAACATCACGTGACTTCACGCCAGGATAAACATCGCATATACACTGACATGTTACTGTGTAACAACCTGTCATAAAAACCTGTTTGCACATTATACTTTTATACATTTGTTAACCACATATTTATAAGTCTACAGCTTACCTCACTGCAAAGTCTACTTCCAATTATTTTATTCCACTTTATCCTTATTTGTTACCTTTTTTTTTTCTCTTGACTTGATTATTTATAATCACAGATATAGATATATATATATATATATATAGAGAGAGTACTTTTTTTATATCCTCCTATTTCCTATTATAATTATCTTCTTCCTTGTGTTTAACTGTGAA